>JARBWK010000014.1:41137320-41195269 GCA_030556195.1 Anolis apletophallus | reverse complement strand
GAATGGAATCAAACTTCCCACACAGAACTACCATAACCTAGAAAATACTATAAGAGTTTGGTGGGCATTGACCTTGAGTTTTGGAGTTGTAGTTCACCTATATCCAATGAGCACTGTGGAGGGGAGGGAGGAAGACGTGGGGCGAGTCTGCATAGTAGCGCCCGCACGTGTCACGTCTTCCTCCCTCCCCCCTCCCGCAGAAGCGGCAGCGTGAGCAAAGCGAGGGAAAGCAGGCAGAGCGAGGCTGGGAAGAAGGGAGCCCGAGTGGAGAAGACAAAGTGTTCGGCAGGAGGGGAAAGAAAGGGTATCGGAGGTTCCAATTTCCCACGGCACACCTGGTGATTGCTCACGGCACACTAGTGTGCCATGGCACACTGGTTGAGAAACACTGTTCTAGGCTGTAGATTGAAAGCTGTTTGACACCACTCCAACTGGCCTGTGGTCCTAGGAGTTATAGTTCAACCAGAGGATGATTCTAGGCCAGTATTTTTCAACCTTTTTTGAGCTGTGGCACATTTTTTACATTTACAAAATCCTGGGGCACACCACCAACCAAAATGACACAAATGACACTCTTACAGTAATACATATAATTAATATGTTTTTAAATGTATTTTTACACTCCAGTGTGAAAACTCAGCCTGGTTCGATGAACACAACATAGATCCCTGGGCAGGAATGGCAGAAAGACACGAAGGTCTTGCTTAATTTATAGTTAACACACAATCAAAGAGCATCCTGAACTCTTGCAACAATGGAATTGAACTAAACTTATTGAACTCATTACCAACAGAAAGTACTGAAAGGGTTTGCTTGGGAATTGACCTTGAGTTTGGAAGTTGTAGTTCACCTACACCCAGAGAGCACTGTGGACTCAAACCATGTTATGTTATGTTGTTGTTTGTTTTCTATCCAGAATCATAATGTTGGAAGGAGGCTCACCACGGCACACTGGTTGGGAAACACTGTTCTAGGCTGTAGAGTGAATGCAGTTTGACACCGCCCACTGCTCAGTGCAGTTGAGGTCCTGGGAGTTATAGTTTGACAAAGGGGTGCTTCTAGGCGGAGAGTGAATGCGGCTTGATGCAACTCCAACTGCACTGTGCTATTGTGCTCCTGGGAGTTATAGTTCAACAAGGGGATGTTTCTAGGCTGTAGAGTGAATGCAGTTTGACGTCACTACAACTGCTCGGTGCCGTCGAGATCGTCAGGCCCGGATTGCCCATAGGGCCAACAAGGCCATGGCCTAGGGGCACGAGCTGAGGGGGGCGCAGATCACAGCCCAAAAAAATTAAAAAACATTAAAATGTTATAAAATAATTGAAAAAAATTATGAAAGGTGGCTCCTGCCGCCTGGTACCCAAAAGGAAGGACGGCAGGAGGGGGAGGAAGGAATGGGGGGCTCCTCCACGAGGCGCCCTGCAGACAATACAGCCGGGAGCCAGCCCCCATGTGACCTGGCAGAGGCCGCACCATGTGACCAGGGCTCCACATGGGGCAGCAGCAGCATGAGGAGGAACAGGAGGAGCATGCCCCACGGCTGAGAGGCTGGCGCTACCGCTGCATCCCAACAGCCCCCGCGGCCGCGATGGCGGCTCTGCGGCCTCGCTGGGTGCGCAGAGGGCAGCGGCTGCAGAGAGTCGAGGCCTTCCTCCGCCTCAGGAGCCAATCGCGCCAGCAGCGGCTGAAGGAAGAGACCTCCTCCTCTTAGCCGCGGGGCATGCTGGGATCCGTAGTTCTTTGGATCACCGGGCGCTTTCCTGGCGCGGGGAGGAGCCTCAGTGGTGAGTGGATGGATGTCAGGTGTGAAGAGGAGGAAGGGCTGAGGGGGAGCAGGGGGGGGGCGGAATGGGGATAGGCCTCTGTAAAGCGGTGGTGCGAGGGGGGGGGGCGTAATTCCAAACTGTGGCCTAGGGCGCCAAAAGGTGTTGATTCAGGTCTGGAGATCGTGAGAGTTATAGTTCGACAAGGGGATGTTTCTAGTTTGAATGCAGTTTGACATCATCTGAAATGCTCTATAGCTTTAGGCCAGGGCTGTCCAACTTCTACCGGCCCAGGGGCCTGAATTCCGGTCACTGATGACCTGGGGGGCCGAAGGGTCTGCCCCTGCCCCCGGCTCCGCCCCCACCCCGGCTCCAATTTACTTACAATTCATAAGAGGCATCCATACAATCAAATATAATCTTTTACTAAGGGGAAATGCAGGGAGGGAATACATAAGGGGCATCCATACACAATTACATAATAATAACATAAAGGTTAGCCTACCTTCCCAAACATGCAGGATCCAGGAGTAGCCGGACAACAACCAGAGGCGACGACCGACCGAGGCAGCAGCCGAAAAGGTCCAAATTGCGTCTGCGTGGGCCGCAGGGATTAAGTAGCCAAGATTTCGGCAACAGGAGTATCGCGAGATTACGGAAGCCACATGGGATTTCGCTCTCAACGCAGGCGTGATCTCGCGTTGAGAGCAAAATCCCGTGTGGCTTCCGTAGTCTCGCGATACTTGCTCCCGGAACCTCTTTCTTTCTTTCTTTCATTCTCTCTCTCTCTGGGCCCCACGTTGCCCTCCTTCACCAGCCCTCAGCCGGAGCTTCAACTAATTAAAGGTTTCCCGCAGGCCAAGGCAAGCAGGGCCTTTGGAGCCAAATGTCACCAAGGATTTGCTCATATTTGCTAATGAACAGCAGACTGGGACATGCTCACCTGTTTAGCAACCAATGGACGGCATAGCAACCATTCAGATACAGAACACAAGACTACCAATGGCTCATCCAGGTTGGCCCGAAGTGGCATCAGAAGGCTTACAATGGCGGCAGCGAATCCGCCAGACGGGGTGAACTCCCGCTGTTAACCCCAGATCCTGCCAACCTAGCAGTTTGAAAACATGCAAATGTGAGATCAATAGGTACCGCTTTGTCAGGAAGGTAACGGTGCTCCATGCAGTCATGCTGGCCACATGTCCTTGGAGTTGTCTAAGGCAGTGTTTCCCAACCACTGTGACGCGGTACAGTAGTATGCTGTGACAGACCTCCTGCTGTGCCGTGTAAAAAGCTCTCTGCCCCCTTTCCTTCCCCCCTCCTCCTGCTGGACTCCTGCTGCTTGGGGGAGGAGGAGGAAGGGCAGACGTGGGCGAAGAAAAGAGAAGAAGGGTGGGGCGCCGCCTCCTTCGGCTGTTTCCCCAGCCAGCTTCAATCCCCACCATGACTCGCCCCTCACTCGCTGAAGCGTGCGGAGGAGGAGCCCCGCCCACTGAAGCCCGTCCACCACTCATGCTCCTCTTCCGCGCAGCTTCAGCAAGCGAAGGGCGGGAGTCATGGCGGAGAGCGGCGCCGGGGACGAGGGCCATGATTCCCACCCCTCGCTTGCACTGCCCCATCAAGGCTGGAGAAGCTGTGGGAGAGCTGAAGCCGGGGGAGGGGGTGGGATATGGTGCAGCCTGGCCCCTCCTCGGCTTCGGCACTCCCAGCAGCTGCTCCCAGCAGGCCACCATCCCCCATAAGAACATAAGAACATAAGAGAGCCATGCTGAATCAGGCCTCAGCCATCTAGTCCAGCATTCTGTGTCACACAGTGGCCCACTAGTTCTACACGGGGATCTCTAGCAGAAAGGAGGGCAAAACCTCACCTGCTCCCGACCCCCACAACCAGTACCCGGGAAATCCTGCCTGCCTCCATCAACACAGAGGTGGCACTTGGATGTCCATTTCAGTAACTACTGATTCCCTTGGTATCCATGAATCTGTCTAATCCTGCCTTGAAGCTGTCCAGGCTGACAGCTGTCACAACCTCTTCTGGAAGTGAGTTCCATAACCCAATGACCCTCTGGGTGAAGAAATATTTCCCTTTATTAGTCCTAACTTTCCTACCTTGGAGCTTTAGGGAGTGCCCCCTAGTCCTAGTGTTGTGTGACAGAGATAATATTTTTTCTTTATTCACCTTTTCTATCCCATGCATGATTTTATACACTTCGATCAAGTCACCTCTTAAACGCCGTCTTTCAAGGCTGAAAAGACCAAGGCGTTGCAACCTGGTTTCATAAGGGAGCTGCTCCATCCCTTGGATCATTCTTGTTGCCCTTTTCTGTACTTTTTCCAGTTCCGTTATATCCTTCTTGAGGTGCGGTGACCAGAATTGTACACAGTACTCCAGATGTGGCCTCACCATAGATTTGTAGAGAGGCAATACAACATTTGCTGACCTATTTTCGATTCCCTTCCTGATCATGCCAAGCATAGAATTTGCTTTTTTCACTGCTGCAGCGCACTGGGTTGACATCTTCATTGAGCTGTCCACCAAAACCCCAAGATCCCTTTCCTGGTTTGTCTCGAAAGCTTTGACCCCATCAGTTGATAAGTGTATTTGGGGTTCTTTGCCCCGATGTGCATGACTTTACACTTGTTTAGGTTAAAATGCATTTGCCACTTTGTTGCCCATTCACTCAACTTCGAGAGATCTTGCAGGAGCTCTTTACAATCAGTTTCATTTTTAACTACCCTGAACAGTTTAGTGTCATCTGCAAACTTTGCTACCTCACAATTTACTTCTACATCCAGATCATTTATGAATAAATTAAAAAGTAATGGTCCTAAAACTGAACTGTACGTCACTTCTCACCTCTTTACATCCAGAGAAGTGTCCATTTATTACCACCCTTTGTTTCCTACAGTTTAGCCAGGTTCCAATCCAGGACAAGACCTGTCCCCTGATTCCATGGCTGAAGAGCTTATTTAGGAGCCTTTGGTGAGGGACTTTGTCAAAAGCCTTTTGAAAGTCAAGGTAAACAATATCGACTGGGTCCCCTTTATCTATGTGTTTATTTACACCCTCAAAGAATTCTAACAAGTTAGTAAGACATGATTTGCCTTTGCAGAAACCATGTTGATTTTCCTTCAGCAATGCCTGTTCTTCTATGTGCCTAGTAATATTTTCTTTAATAATGGTTTCCATCACTTTGCCTGGAACTGAGGTTAGACTAACTGGCGTATAATTTCCTGGATCACCCCTGGATCCTTTCTTGAAGATCGGAGTTACATTTGCCTCCCTCCAGTCCTCGGGTACCGTGCCTTATCTTAGAGAAAGGTTATATATTTTGGCTAGAATTTACTGTGTTCGCGTGTCATTTTGTGTCATTTTGGTTGGTGGTGTGCCCCCGGATTTTTTTAATGTTAAAAGTGTGCCGCGGCTCAAAAAAAGGTGGGAAACACTGGTCTAGAGCATTCCTCCAACCCCTATTCGGCGATTGAATGCTTTGGTCCTCCGCAGCAGCCTCATGTAAACTCCATTCCTCTCTGCCTTCCCGCTGATCCTGGGAGTGTTGTAGGGCTTTATTTACACACCGCTTTCCTGCCCATATTGTTTGGGGATTGCTTCAGCATTGGTCTTATCCAAAAAGCCGAAATCTGCGAGCCACATGCAATCATCAAAAGAGCTACACCTGGCTCGCGAGCCATTGGTTCTTGACCCCTATTACTAGGCTTTTTCTACCCTGTGCTTGTGGATTCTTGACGTCTGGAGCAATCCGGGCCCGGATCACCCATAAGGCCACACTAGGCCACAGCTTAGGGGCATAGCCGGGGGGGGGGGGCGGCAGATCCGGACACCCCCATTTTATAAAAAAGAAAGTCGATCTTTGGGCACTTCTGCACCTGCGCGCCATCCACGCCTGCCCCGCGCTCCCCCTTTGCTGCACTCCTCCTTGGCTCCTCCCTCCCTCCTCAGACCACGCTAAGACTCCCAGGGGCTGCAGCGACAGCTGCGCGGTCCTCATTCACAGAGCGCTGCGCACCTCATGAGACGAGTCTCAGCGTGGCTTGAGGAAGGAGAAGGGAGGAAGAAAGAAGGGAAGGCTCGCCCCCGGGGGCGGAACTTCCTCTCCTCCTCCTCCTCCTCCTCGCGCCCTCCTTCCTTGACCTGTGTGGCCTAGGGCAGTGTTTCACAACCTTTTTAAAGCTGCAACACACTTTTTACATTTACAAAATTCTGGGGCACACCACCAACCAAAATGACACAAAATGACACTCTAACACAGTAATACATATAGTTAATATGTTTTAAAATGTATTTATACACTCAGTGTAAAACCTGGACCTGTTTCGATGAACTCAACATAGTATCCTGGCAGGAATGGCAGAAAGACACAAACTTCCCACACAGAACTCCCATAACCAAGAGAAAATGCTATAAGAGTTTGGTGCGCATTGACCTTGGGTTTTGGAGTTGTAGTTCACCTATATTCAGAGAGCACTGTGGACTCAAACAATGATGGATCAGGACCAAACTTGGCATGAATACTCAATATGCCCAAATATGAACGCAGATGGAGTTCAGGGGAAATAGACCTTGACATTTGGGAGTTGTAGTTGCTGGGATTTATAGTTCCCCTACAGTCAAAGAGCATTCTGAACCCCACCAATGATAGAACTGGGCCAAACTTCCCACACAGAACCTCCAGGAGGCAAGAGGAGGTCTTGGGGAAAGGGAGGCGGGCCTTCCCAATGCATGGAGAGGGAGAGACCAAGTAGACAACGGGTGGGGAGAGGGGGTGTTTGTAATTTTGTGCCTTTATCGAGGTAGGTTTCTTAGGGTTTTTATATTTCAACACACTAGATTCTCCCCTCCCCCTCTCCTAGAGGTTCCAATTTCCCACGGCACACCTGATGATTGCTTCACGGCACACTAGTGTGCCCCGGCACACTGGTTGGGAAACACTGGCCTAGGGCACCAAAATTGGTTAATCCGGGCCTAGAGCAATCCAAGTGTTACATCCCTTTATGGTGATCTTGCAAGTGTTTCATCTCTTTACAGTGATCTGGAGCACAACATTTGCTTTTGCAAGATCACTGTAACTTGAGCAAATTGTGTCTCCGGATGGGCTTGGAAGACCACCAAAAACTTAAAAAGAAAGACACTTGGGATGCTCTTGCAGCTTGTTACAAGACGGCGATAAACAGCTTCCTTCTCCCATCTGGGAATCCTGGTCTAATTAGCTGGATTGCTGTCATGGTGCTTATTAAACTGAAAATGGCCAAGCTTCATTGGCCCGTCCGCCTGTTAGCTGAAGCCTTGTTTTGCCGCAGAAGCAACAGAGTGCAGCTATCTAAGGGGTTTCTTTAGATTCTTTCAGTCGGTCGATCTGGGCTCTGTCGCGGACTTCTTTGTCAGCTTGGCCCCCAAAAGGCAGCATCTCCAGTTTTCTAATGGCAAGAACAAGGCCTACAGCAATAGTTGGCATGACAGATGATCCACGGAGAAGTCTCCAGGGAAGTCAGTCCCATACACTGATATGGAAGTGACTCTTTTCCACCAGACTCCAAGGAAGCCCCTCGGGTCCTTGACCAGTGCCTGGCGGCTGCGATACACTGGATAAGGGCTAACAAGCTGAGGCTTAATCCTGTTAAAAACAGAAGTCCTTCTGGCCAGTTGTGGGACTGATCGGGGCATAGGGTCATTACTAGGCATGGTTTAGAACCCAAAAATAGGAAATCAAAAAATCTAATGGGGGGGATTTTTTTGATTAGTAATAGAAAGACTTACAAAAAAATATCCAAAAATTTCTAAAATGTAACGTAATTACTAACGAAATTCGTTAGTAGTTCGTATGCCAGCGCATGCGCATTCCAGATGAGTTTTGCCACAACTCCCAGAAATCCTAACAGCTGGTAAATTGGCTGGGATTTCTGGGAGTTGTAGGCCAAAACTTGAATAAATCACACTGAATTCTAGATGGGACTCTCCAAATAGGAAGGAGGGAGGGAAGGAGGGAGGGAGGGGGTATTCTATTCTTGGCAGCAGCAAAAAAAGGAGGAGCCCCCCTCGCTCCTCGCTGCCTCTCTCTCACCCTGATCCCGAGGGAGCGAGGGCCCAAGTTTGCCCAGGCTGAGAGGAAAAGGAAATTGGGGTTTAAGTTAACATTGTGATATTGTGTTACAGAATATTATTTGCCGTTTGGGCACGCGACTGTGGGAACGTGTGGGACGACACCGAGCCTTGAAAAAGATCCATTGACCGGGTCGAAACGAGAGATTGGAGTCTCTGCTAATTTGCCTCGTCGGCTGTGTACACCCACCCATCACCAGCAGCACCCCTGCCATCGGGATTGTGCATTTCGCCGGAATTAGGATACGACTTGCCTGCAAGGGGTGCTGTTGTGTTCCTAAACACAGCTCATTGGAACTTGATTGTATGACTTTGTATTCGAGTCGCACGGAATTGCCAGCTTTTTGAACTTTCATTTGGAATTTATAGACTGTACCAATCTGGCACGTGGATGATAAAAGACATTTTGATTTATGGACATTAGTCTGGACTCTGAATTCCTACATACGGTAACCCCATTGGGGGACTTATTACTTATAGTTTACTCGGACCTTTGGTCCTTTAAAGTTGTTTGTATTTGGCGCTCCCCTGTTTGTATTACAGTTCAGTTCGAGCCTTGAGCTCTGGGGATCATACGGGGGTAGGCATGGCCAATTCCAACAGTGAACAACGCATTTCGAATTTGTTACAAATTTGGGCACCTATAGTGTCCACAGGGGAAGGGGCTACCACCATGGAGGCCGCCACTCCCCCTACTCACAGTGTCAAGGAGTTACTGACCAAAGAATTGAGGACTACCAGAGTGCAATTAACGGCAGGGACATTAGCGGATTATATCCGCCATAATATGATCCCGAGGGGACTTAGGGTCAAGCTCCCACCGGGTACCTACAAGGAGGACGCAGCATTTGTCACCAGTTGGAATAAAGTCCTGGACCGCTGCTCCATTGAATTGATGTGCCTCCTAATTGAGAGGTCTACTCAGGAGGTAAATGAGCTGAGGGCTGATATCACCCAGATGAGGGAATCTTTGAAGGACAGCATTAAGGAACCAGACCTGGCGCGCATTAAGGAGCAATGCGACTCATTATTTGCGGATCTTAAGAGCAGGAAAACAGGGAAATTCGCACGAGACCAGGAGGACTATGCCAAAGGGCAAGTCTACAATAGACCCTCCAGAGGCGGTTACCCGGGCAACAGGAGAGTGGGATTTTCGAGGGAGTCGGTTAACACAGCCCCCTCTGACGAGGAAGCCCAGGGAGCGTCCACATCAACACCTGATGTGAGACCGAAAGAGGGGTATAATTTCCGCAAAAGAAATAAGAAGAACTCCCAGGGCCCACGGGATTTTCAGGGGGGCTCCAAGAAACAACGAAAGACCTAGTGATTAATTTATCTTCCTATAATTTCTCGGAAGCGGAGTTGAGGATTCTTAACAGGGGTCTATCGTTTGTATTTACTCCTCAATGTAGGCCGATTGACATCCGTAAGGATTTGGCCGCCCTGTTTAGGAATATACGCCTGAAGCAATTCTTTTCCTCCTCTGACCCCGAGAGTAACCCACCCCCACGCACCCCTTCACTTCGACCCAAAAGTACTTTCACGCCGCCCGCCACTACTAACGCGGTTAAGATGTTTGAGGATGTAGTAACTGCCGAGATCAATCGTGTACTCCACTGCAATAAAGAGCACCAGCATACTAATTTGTCTCAGCATGAGATCAGTCTGTTACATGACCTGGGAAATAATCCGGATTTGGTATTCAAGCCCGCGGATAAGGGGGGCAGTTTGGTAGTTATGAATAAAACCGATTATCATACAGAGGCTATTAGACAATTGTCAAACAATAAATACTACCAGCCCCTTAGCCAGGACCCCACGGCCAGATATAAAAAGATAATCACCACCATTATTTTACAAGCGGAACTGATGGGTATGATTCCCAAATCTTTGGCACAGTTCCTTATCACTGAGAATCCCAGGGTCCCGGTGTATTACCATTTACCAAAGGTGCACAAGAACACCAGACCGGTCCCAGGCCGTCCTATTATTTCTTTAACGGGGGGTCTCCTCCAAGCACCTGCAATTTATTTGGACACCATTTTACAACCGGCGGTCCAAGCCAAACCGGCATATGTAAGGGACACTACAGACTTTATTAAGAGAGTGGAGCACCGACATGTGGAAGACGGGGACATCCTCATTGTAGCCGATGTTAATGCACTGTATACTAATTTGCCTTTGGAAGACGCGAGGGCAGTGTTAAAAGAGACATTTGAAACCCTTCAACATACCAATCCTGATTTACCCCCCATAGGCTTCCTTATGGACCTAACGGATTTCGTTTTTGACTACAATTATTTTAAATATAACACTGATTTCTTTCTGCAAATCTGGGGAACAGCCATGGGAAGCCCCCTTGGACCATCAGTCGCAAACCTCTACATGGATTCTCTGGAACAAAGGTTCATATATGATCCCACCAACAGGCCTCCATTTAATATCAAGCATTATTGTCGATACATTGACGATGTACAGATGATTGTTTCTGGGGACACTAACGTGCAGGAGCTCCAAGCATGGATGAATTCGTGGTATAATACCATTGACTTCACCATGGAATCTAGCCCTTCCAGCATTAATTTCTTGGATGTGACCGTGTTTGTGGAGAACCATCAATTAAAAGTAAAGTGTTATCACAAACCCACAGACCGGAATGCACTATTGCATTTTACCAGCTATCACAGTCACTCATTAAAGAGAAATCTCCCCTTCTCTCAGCTGCTAAGATTGAAGCGTAATTCGAGCACCGCCGCTGCATATGCCTTGGAAGCAGGATTACTCGCAAGGAAACTGAGAGACAGGGGCTATCCGGAGGAGGTGATCCGCAGAGCCCGAGAGAGGGCGGACTCCATCCCTAGAAGTACCCTGTTGGTAAAACACAACAAACCACCTTTGGACCGACTGGTGTGGCCACTGACACTCACCCCCAAAACGAGATTTTTCAAGCAGATCGTATATAGGCATTGGCCATTAGTCCAGAATATCCCAGGTCTCTCGCAACCCCCGCTTATCGCCAACAAGAGGAGTCGCAATATCAAGGATGTAATTGTGCACTCGGGGGTGCGGGATAGGAAGCCCAGGAGCAGCCTTACACCAAAAACCCATGCGTGCGGACATTGCCAGCAATGCAGATGCGTATACACCGAGAAGGAGATCTACATCCAGAGCATCGCGCGCACCATCAAATTCAATGAGTTTTTTACCTGCAAAAGTCAAAGGTGCATCTATGGATTGGTTTTCCCATGTGGGGGGGTCTACGTAGGGATGACCAGCCGAATGATGGGAGTTAGAGTTGGGGAGCATATGTCAAAAATCCGGAATTTGTCTGAAGATTCACCCCTTTACACCCATTTTAAGACTTACAAACATGGTCCTAATGACTTGAGGTTTTTTGGCCTGGAAAATGTGCAGGTGCCACCGCATGGCAATGTTGAAACCTACCTGCACAGGGCCGAAAAACGGTGGATAATTTTCCTACGCAGCGAAATTCCATCCGGATTGAACGAAGGGTTAACAGTCAGGGAACTACTCTACTAGCCCCAGGTTGCGAGCAATCAGGTTAATCAACCACCCCGCCTGGAGTGCATGTGTTATATTCCAGGGTCGGTCCTGCCTTACTCGCTTTTGCCAGAAGCCCATCGGCGTGATGGGGATTGGTCCACATTGAATCGGTATGCCCTTATCCTGTATTCGCATAATGTTTTGTATATAGATGCGTGTACGATTGATGTATATAGAAATTGTCTTCACTGTTGGGGATTATTGTAATCCATTCCCCGTCATTATGTAAGAGTTGCCTTTGGGACCTTTTAGAGGCCCGCCCCAATTGGGGTTTAAGTTAACATTGTGATATTGTGTTACAGAATATTATTTGCCGTTTGGGCACGCGACTGTGGGAACGTGTGGGACGACACCGAGCCTTGAAAAAGATCCATTGACCGGGTCGAAACGAGAGATTGGAGTCTCTGCTAATTTGCCTCGTCGGCTGTGTACACCCACCCATCACCAGCAGCACCCCTGCCATCGGGATTGTGCATTTCGCCGGAATTAGGATACGACTTGCCTGCAAGGGGTGCTGTTGTGTTCCTAAACACAGCTCATTGGAACTTGATTGTATGACTTTGTATTCGAGTCGCACGGAATTGCCAGCTTTTTGAACTTTCATTTGGAATTTATAGACTGTACCAATCTGGCACGTGGATGATAAAAGACATTTTGATTTATGGACATTAGTCTGGACTCTGAATTCCTACATACGGTAACCCCATTGGGGGACTTATTACTTATAGTTTACTCGGACCTTTGGTCCTTTAAGTTGTTTAGAGTAAGTGCCTAAATATTATAAGTAATCCAACTGGTCATATACCTACATTCCATGCACATGCAATAATACAGCAGTATTAACAATGGGTATAAGAAGAGGTAAAATTCAAACCGAGTATTCTGACTGGTCCCTCCTCAAGCGGTGCAAACGGGCTCTTCTCTATGAGCCCGGATTCTGCAGCAAGCAAACGCTGTGCCCGGGCTTTTGGCTTTTCCTGGGAGAGGCTGCCTCCTGTTTGCAGTTTGCACCGCTTGAGGAGGGACCACAGTCAGAATACTTCGGTTTGAATTTTACCTCTTCTTATACCCATTGTTCTTACTGCTGTATTATTGCATGTGCATGGAATGTAGGTATACTACCCCAATACTCTTTGATGCTTTAGATCCTGGCAGGCAGGAGGGGCAGGGAAGCCTGGAAAAATGTAAACAGAGAGGTTTACTCAGAAGTAAATCCACAAAGAGGGCACTTCATCCAAAGTGCCCTCCTTTGCGGATTTACTCATGAGTAAACCTCTCTGTTTACTTCCTTTGCAGATTTACTTCTGAGTAAACCTCTCTGTTTACATTTTTCCAGGCTTCCAGCTGAAAGAAGGAGCAAGTTTAGGGCTTGCCTTGCCATAATACTTATTGGCAAGGGAGGTGGGAGGGTGGTGAGAGAGAAGGAGGGTGCCCCCCAAACGCCCGACTAGCGGTACTTAAGAAAAACCTGGCCCCCGAAGTGCTATAAAGACAGTCCACTTCCGGGTTGGCGTTCCAGATGCGGAAATACTCAAAAGTAGCATTTCTTACGAATTTCTTACGAATCTTTTTAATTTTCATAACTTTTTCTCATGCCTAGTGGTTACCTGTGCTCGATGGGGTCGCACTCCCTCTGAGGACACAGGTTTGCAGCTTGGGGGTCCTTCTGGACTCTGCTCTGACACTTGATGCTCAGGTGTCGGCGTGAGAGCCATTCAGCAGTGGAACTCTCTGCCCCAGAGTGTGACGGGGGCTCCTTCTTTGGAGGCTTTTAAACAGAGGCTGGATGGCCATCTGTCGGGTGTGCTTTGAATGTGATTTTCTTGCTTCTTGGCAGAATGGCGTTGGACTGGATGGCCCATGAGGTCTCTTCCAACTCTAGGAGTCTATGATTCTACCAATTTGCATTGAGATTTTGGAAGCTGCTAGGAAAGCTAGTATGATGTAGACCCACATGACGACACGCCCGGATTACCCATAAGGCCAACGAGGCCATGACCTAGGGGCGCAAGCCGGGGGGGGGGCACAGATCATGGACCAAAAAAACCGCCTGTTCTGCACCCCTCTTTCCCCCTTTCTCATGCCCCTCCTCGCTCCTTCTCCCGGCAAAGTCTCTGCTCCGTCCCCTCCGTCTCTCGCTTTCTCGCGCGCGCGCACACTCTCTCTCTCGTGCTCCCTCTTGCGTGTGCTGTCCCACGCTCTCTCTCGTTCTCTCTCTCTCTTGCTCACGCTCTCTCGTGCTCTCTCTCCTGCTCTCTCGTGCTCTCTCTCGCTCTCTCACTCTCGCTCTCTCGCTCGCACACTCTCTCTCTCGCTCTCTCGCATGCACTCTCTCTTGCTTTCTCTCTCTCTCATGCACGCACTCTCACTCTCTCTCATGTGCACTCTCTCGCGCACTCTCTCTCGCGTGCACTTTCTCTCTCGCACTCCCTCTTTCTCTCACTCTCTCATGCTCTCTCTCCTTCTCTCTCTCTCTCGCGTTCTCTCTCGCTCTCTCTCGTGCTCTCTCTCTCTCGCTCTCTCTCACACACACGCTCTCTCGCACACGCGCTCTCTCTCGCACATGCGCTCTCTCTGTCTTACACGCGCACTCTCTCTCTCTCTCGCTCTCATGCTCTCTGTCGTGCGCGCCTTTGGAGCAAGTTTGCACCCGCTGTGCTCTCCCTAAGACTCCCGACTCCCGAGGAGACCTTCAGAGCACAGCGGAGCTTTCCAGCCGGTGGGAATGCATGGGGACCTTGGAGGTGGCGGGAGGTTGGCTTAAAGGGGGCGTAATTCCAAAGTGTGGCCTAGGGCGCAAAAAAGTGTTAATCTGGGCCTGCGTGACAATGGATTTTTTCTGTGAAAAATCTAATTGCTAGGCTCCATTGTTCATTTAAGGATTTCTTTGCCCAATTACAAAACCCTGCTGCGGGTTCCCACTGTTGCCTTTGAGAATTAACCAGGGCTCCAAACAGACTCTGCGTTGGATCTCTATCAAGGGGAAGCTTTTGCCTTTCATTTATTAAGTGGGGCCTAGGACGGCTTCCTTCAAATAGCCTCACGCTGCTTCTCCAATTGGTTTAAGCAAGCAGGTCTCATCCCTGAGAAGCACTTCCTGAAAACACAGTCTGGTAAAAACACAATAGTTCAATTTCCCAATTTTAAAAAAAATCTGCACTCAGATGAGTATAGATGGTTTTTGCTTTCAACAATTAAAATTATAATAATTATGGCATACTTGCAATTATGATTGTGTTTTATTTTATGCATTTTATTATGTTTGTATGTTTTAACTTTTTTGTACCCCGAATAAAGCCAATAGAAGACGTGGGTAATAATAATAATCATCATCATCACCACCACCACCACCACAATACAATGTGCCAATGATAATGTGATACAATAATTATATCGTGATATTATAATTTATATATTTGTATTACATGCAATATTGCTAACAATATTGCGATATGTTGTAATGTTAATTGTTGTTTGTTCAGTTTGTTGTAAGCCGCTCCGGCAATATTGTTATATGTACACTGTAAGCCACTCTGGCAGTATTGTTGTTTGCTGTAAGCCACTCTGAGTCCCCTTCGGGGTTGAGAAGGGTGGCATATAAAAATAGTAAATAAATAAATAAAAAATAAAATTGGGCAACACTGCGAAGTTAAAACTATGTGGCATACCGACATCTAGTGGCCACATACAGTATTGCAGGTTTGATGCCACTTGGATCATTAATGAAGTAGAAAGTAATAATATTGCCTGAAAAATGGGTTCCAAAGTCAGAAAATAAAGCATTGCTGCTTTCCTAAGTGCAGTTCAGGGGGGAAATAGTCTATTAAAATCTGAACAATACCATTTCAAATCACTTTTTTTGGAGATAATTCTGTTAAATAGATAGGAGTCCTGGCTCACGTATTTCATTCCACCAACAACCCATCAACTGGGAAACAGAAAGGAAGAGGGGAAAAAAGACTTAAAACATATGTGTGTGTGTGTGTGTGTGTAAATTCGACATTGGAAAACGTAAAGGATGCAGAACATCGGCCTATAGGATATAGTATCTATATCCTCCCATGCAAGGGCAAATAGTAAGAATAAGAATAATACTGTGCAAAATTGTTACCGATCTGCCTAGTTGGTTTTGTTGTAAAAGCCTAACACTGGTACTCCTTTAACCAGGCTCAGGGCCATAGCCAGGATTTTGATTCGGGGCTGAGTTTGGTTCGGGGCTGAGACTGGGTGGAAGAGGGTCTCCCCTAGCAAACCTTTTATATTGTTATCCCAATAACCCCATTAATATGGGATATAATGAGCATGGTGATCACATCATGATATGAATAAACATAACAGTTTAAATAATGTACCAGTAAGGCCTTTTTATTTATTTATTTATTTATTTATTTATTTATTTATTATTCGGGCTTCTATGCCGCCGACTCCCTGAGGCTCGCGGCGGCTTACAGGAGCCGAAGGGCACAGTAAAATACAGGCAATAAGCAGTTAAAAACAATTAAAAACAACAGCAGTATAGTAATTAATAACACAGTTAACACAATGAACAGCACATCATCCTCAGAAGAACGAATAGATGGCGGGGCATGGGCAGGACTTACTCACCAAAGGCCTGCTTAAACAGGTATGTTTTACAGGCCCGTCTAAACGGGAGCAAGTCCTTCATAGCCCGAGTTCCGGCCGGGAGGCCGTTCCACAGCGTAGGTGCTATGACAGAGAACGGCCTCCGGCGGGTAGCAGTCAGCCTTGCGAGTTTAGCTGAAGGTATCTCCAGGAGATTGGAGTCCTCAGACCGAAGTGATCTCGGAGGGCAATATGGGGTGAGACGGTCCCTCAAATACGCTGGCCCCAGGCCGTGTAAGGCCTTAAAGGTGAGGACCAACACTTTGAAGGTGATCCGGTGCTCAATTGGCAGCCAGTGCAGATCCTGCAAAACAGGTGTTATGTGGGCGCCAGCTGGCGTGCCAGACAGGAGCCGGGCGGCAGTGTTCTGCACTAGCCTGAGCTTCCGGGTCACCGACAGAGGAAGGCCAACGAGAGCGCGTTGCAGTAATCCAGCCTTGAGATGACTGTGGCTTGGATCACCGTGGCCAGATCGTTCCGGGAGAGATAGGGGGCCAGCCTCCTTGCCTGTCGCAGATGAAAAAAAGCGATCTTGCTGACCGCAGAGACCTGGGCCTCCATGGTCAGCTGGGAGTCCAAATGGACCACCCTGAGAATTTTTGCGGACCACCCTGAGAATTTCGGGGGGGGGCTGAAGTCCCCATAGCCCCCCCGGCTACATGCCTGACCAGGCTTATTTGCCCTTGGTTTGTGTATAGCAGGGGTCGGGAACCTTTTTGAGTCAGAGAGCCGTGACGGCAAAATATTTGGAAATTTATTTCAGTGAGAGCCATATAATATATATAATATATTTTAAGACTGAATTCAACTAAATGTGAGTATATACATACATACTTTGAGAAAAGGATTCCCCCGGCAGAATGAGGGGAGACTTCAGACCTGGCTCTGCAAAAGGCATGCTCAGGACTCTGGGAAGGAAGAGAAGACGGAAGGAAGGAAGGGGGAAAGAAAGAAAGAAAGATAGAGGAAATAAAAGAGGGAAGGGGAGTGGAGGAAAGAAAAGAAGAACAAACTATGGAGAAGGAAGAAAATAAAAGCAGGAGAGAGACAAGGAGGGGAAAAGAAAGAAGGAAATGGGAAGGGAGGAAAGGAAAGGAAAGGGTGGGGAAAAGAAAGGAAAGTGAGAAAAAAGTGAAATAATGAAGGGAAAAGAAGAAAAGAAAGAAGGGGAGAGAAGGAAGTGAAAAGAAAGGAAGGAGAAGGAAAGGAAGACTTGGGGAAAAGAATAGAAGACGAAGGAAGGAAGAGGGAGGGAGAATGGAGGGAAGAAGGGAGTGAGGGAGGGAAAAGGAAGGAGAGAAGGAAAACGTGAAGGGGAGAAAGAAAGGAAGAGGAAGGAAGAAATAGGGAGAATGGAAGAAAGAAGGAAGGGGAGAGGGAAAATGAAGGAGAAGGAAGGAATGGAAGAGGAAGGAAGGAAACGAAGAGGGAGGGAGGGAGGAAAGAAGGTAGGGAGAGCGGGAGGAAAAAGAATGAAAGAAAAGAGAGGGAAAAAAGAAAGGAAGAGAAAGAAAAGAAGGAAGGGGGAGGAGGGCGCGGGGCCAAGACGAACCTTGGTGTCAACGTTGGCGAGGCAGTCCCTCTAGAAGGTGTCGAAGAGGCAGTGGCTGTTGAGCTGCCCGACAATGAGGGCGATAAGCTGAGTGACCCCCGGGGCTAGCGAGGCTGGGTCCATGGCGGCAGGGCCAGGCCCACCTCCGCCACCTCCCCTGAGGCCCGTGGTGGAGGATGAAGGGGAAGACGCCATCCCCAACTAAGAGGGCGCAGGGCCCCGAGAGCAGCGGGGGATGAGGAAGAGGTGGCGATGGCAGCGCAGAAGCGGCAGTCGCAGTGCATTTGCATCACTCCTCCCCACTGCATGCTGGGAAACTGAGACCGGGCTGCTCTGGAGAGCCAGATGCAATCATGAAAAGAGCCACATCTGGCTCACGAGCCATAGGTTCCCTACCCCTGGTGTATAGAAACAGTAATACCTGTCAGAACATATTCTCCCCTATGAACCATCAAGGGTGCCAAGATCTTCCGGAGAGGTCTTGCTCTCGGTCCCGCCACCTTCACAAGCACGTCTGGTGGGGTCAAGAGACAGGGCTTTCTCTGTGGTGGCCCCTCAGCTATGGAACTCTCTCCCAAGTGAGTTCAGGTCTGCCTCCCCCCCCTGTCCTTCAGGAGGCTAGTGAAAACCTGGCTATGGAATGAAGCATGCCCAGAATAATGGCCAAGACCTGCTACAGACCAAAGTGAATGACCACGTATGCGGACTGAGTTGGACTTGATTTTATCTTGGCGATTTGGCTTTATGTATTTATCTTATAGGTTTTAATCTTGTATTGTTATATTGATATTTTAGTCTGTATTATTTGCATTGAATTCTTGCTGTGAGCGCTCTGAGTTCCTCTACGGAGGTGAGAAGATCGGGATATAAAAGTTTTAAATAAATAAATAAATTATATTTATATATCTCAGGCCTGGGAAAAATTTCTAATTTGCTGGCTGCATGCTAGTACTCCCAGCCAAGAAGTTCTGGTTGCCCGCTGATGGAAGGAAGGAAGAGAAGGAGGAAGAAAAGAGAAGGGGGGGGGGGGGAGAAAGAGGGAAGGAAAGACAAAAGGGGAGGAAGGAAAGAGGGGTGGAAGGGAAGGATGGAAGGAAGGAAAGGAGGAAGGAAAAAGAGAAGGGAGACAGGAATATAAGGATGGAAGGAAGGTAAGAATAAAAGAAAGAGAAGGAAAGAAAGACAAAAGGGAAGGAAAGAAGGAGAAAGAGGGACAGAGGGAGGAAAGAGGTGAAGAAGGAAGGATGAAAAAGTGGAAGGGAAGGATGGAAGGCATGCCCGGATTATCCATAAGGCCACCCTAGGCCATGGCCTAGGGCGGCAGCCATGGGGGGCAGCAGGTCCGGACCCCCCAAAATTAAAAAAATTAAAAAAGTTTGATCTTTGGGCGTTTCTGCGCCTGCGCGCCATCCACGCCCGCCCCGCACCCCCTCCCCCTTCCTGCACTCCTCCTTGGCGCCCCCCGCACATCCTCGTGGCTCCGCGCGCCCCGGAGGCGGGACTTCCCTTCCTCCTCCTCTGCGACGCTGAGCACATGGCAAGGAGGAGGAAGAAGCAAGGGATGGCTCACTTCCGGGGGTGAGCCATCCCTTGCTTCTTCCTCCTCCTCGCCATGTGCCCGGCTTCCTCCTCCTCCTGCGACGCCGGGCGCCCGGCGAGGAGGAGGAAGCCAGGCGCATGGCGAGGAGGAGGAAGAAGCAAGGGATGGCTCACTTCCGGGGGTGAGTGAGCCCTTCCTTCCTTCTTCTCTTTGCCATGCGCCCGGCTTCCTCCTCCTCCGTGACACCGGGCGCGTGGCGAGGAGTCAAGGAAGCCGGGCGCGTGGCGAGGAGGAGGAAGGGAAGGCTCGCCCCCGGGCAGGCTCGGATTACCCATAAGGCCACCCTAGGCCATGGCCTAGGGCGGCATTATTGGGGGGGGGGGCAGCAGGTCGGGACCCCCCAAAAATTAAAAAAAACTGAAAAAAATTTGAAAAAAAAATCGAAACAAGTGTGCATGTGCGCGGTGGCGCAAGCGCCATCCACACCCCCCTTTGTTCTGCTCCCCTTGGCTTCTCCCTCCCTCCTAAAGCGTCACGCCGGCCTCAGAAGCGGCGATTTCGGCCGCTTCTGAGGCCTACCGGCATGTCGTTTAGGAGGGAGGGAAGAGCCAAGGAGAGGCTCCCCTTGGCTCCTCCCTCCCTCCTAAAGTGTCACGCCGGCCTCGGCTCCGGGGGTGGGGCTTTCCTTCCCCCCCCTCGCGCTGGCGAGGAGGAAGAGGTGGGGGCGGGGGCAGAGCCTTTGGCCTAGGGCGCCAAAAGGCTATGATCTGGGCCTGCCCCCGGGGCGTGCAGAGGAAGAAGGAGGCACACGAGCCGCGAGGAGGTGAAAGGGGGGTGCGGTAGAGGTTTGGGGGCGTAATTTGAAAGTGTGGTTTAAGGCGCCAAAATTGCTTAATCCGGGCCTGATGGGAGGAGAAAGAGGGTGGGGAGGGAGGAAAGGACGAAAGGGTGGAAGGGAAGGATGGAAGGAAGGCAAGGAGGAAGGGAAGAGAGAAGGAAGGAAAGACAAAAGGGTGGAAGGGAATGGAAGGAGGGAGAAAGAGTGAGGGGAGGGAGGAAAGAGAGACGGAAGGGAAGGGAAGGAAGGAAGGAAGGAAAGAAGGAAGGGAGGGAGGAGAAATGGAAAGAGGGAAGCAAGGAAGGATGAAAGGGTGGAAGGGAGGGAAAGAGAAAGGAAAGAGAAATGGAAGGAAGGATAGGATGGTGAGAGAGAGGAGGGCCCAAGAAAAGAGTCCAAGGGGCCACATCCTGTACCTGGGCCTGGGTTTGCCCATACCCGATTGTGATGAGGTGGTTATTTATATGTTAATCACATGTTTGTTTATATGTATTTAGAAGGGACATTCTATAAAAGCTGCAGAGAGTGAGCAGTAGAATGTTCGCAACAGCAGACTTTAGGCAGAGGCTGTTGCCATGACAACAGAGGCCACTCTGTTGTTTTAGAATGTTCAGTTTGAATTTGACAGTTGAAGAATGTCAGTTGGCCAGCTGCTGTGAGCAGAGTTAGTTAGGAATTAGAATGGCTGAAGCAGCAAGCTGTCTGTAGGAACTGCAGTGTGCAGTTCAGTTCTGAGTGTGGGTTTGAGGGAAACCCAAGTGTGTGGGTTTAGAGAAACCCAGGTTAGGGACAAGTTAGTCCCAGGGTTGAGAGTAACCCAGTATTAAGTACCGTGTTTCCCCGAAAGTATGACACCCCCGATTGTAAGACGTATCGGGGGTGTCAGAGGGGTCGGCTTATATAAGCCGTACCCCCGAAAGTAAGACGTTCCTCGGGCGGCATGGCGTGGCTTCCTGGCTGGGCGACGAGAGGCTCCCAGAGGGGCTCAAAAGGGGCCCGGAATCCTCCTCCTCTTCCTCCTCTTCCTTCCAGCGGCGCCTTCCATCCTCCTCCTCTTCCTCCCAGCAGCGCCTTCTCCCTCTCGCCGGTTCCGCCTCCCTTCAGTGAAGGGAGGAGGGGCGGAGCCGCCGGCGGCGAGAGGGAAGAAAGCGCCGGCGGAAGTCCCGCCCGCACGGCGGCTCAGGCGTCTGTCCCCACCGCCGCCCCGCTCGCCCGCGCTTCAAACGGGAGCCGGGCGGCGGCGAAAAGCGCCCGAGTCGCCCTGGGCGGATTTCCGCCGGCGCCTTCTCCCTCTCGCCGGATCCGCCCCCTCCCTTCACTGAAGGGAGGAGGGGTGAAGCCGCCGCCGGCGAAAGGGAAGAAGGCGCCGGCGGAAGTCCTGCCCGCAAGGCGGCTCAGGCGCTTTTCGCCGCCGCCCGGCTCCCGGCGAGAGGGAGAAGGTGCTGCTGGGAGGAAGAGGAGGAGGATGGAAGGCGCCGCTGGAAGGAAGAGGAGGAAGAGGAGGAGGATTCCGGGCCCTTTTGAGCCCTCTGGGAGCCTCTCGTTGCCCAGCCAGGAAGCCACGCCATGCCGCCCGAGGTCTTACTTAGATGTCTTACTTTCGGGTACCGCCGGCTAATGTAAGCCGTACCCGAAAGTAAGCTGTAGTGGGGATTTTGGGGGTCAAAAGAAAGTAAGACGCTGTCTTACTTTCGGGGAAACACGGTAGTTACTTGTGTGTAACTGTATCAGGGGAAAAGACCCCAGTGGTATATTGTTTAAAGTTCCAAGTTTGTACCTCTTCGGAGCACCTTTGAAACCACCTAAGCTATTAGCCCATTTGTGTAAAATAAACTGTTAAACACTTTCAACAAAAACATCTGTGGAGGTCGTTTGTACACAGAGACCCTCACGTCCAGTGGTCAGGCATTGACACATGGTGGCAGCAAGATAATAATAATAATAAAAAAGTGAAACCAAAACATTGAGTATTGGAGGCAGTGGTCAGTCGTCCACAGTGAATCCAGTACTAGGTTTTGGAACATCGTCACATTTGGTGGCAGCGGTGGGATAGCCTGCCCTGCCACGGTTTAAGAAAAGGGAACAGTACATCTTCACACAGATATATAGGAATGAAAGAGAAATACTGGAGGAGCAATTCATAGGCACAAGAGGGAGCCATTCTCCTAATCTGTAAGTTCATAGGACCACAAAAAATGATTGAAACCTATTCAGGAGCAAGATCCAGTCTAAAATTGCAGGTAAAATATGAACTGATGCATGTTTTTATGTCTTTTCCAATATACAGAGAACAAGCCTAAAAATGAGAGCAAAATCGACAAGGAAAACAACACATGGATGTGGCTCACAAATGGAACGTTGAAAAAGGAGACAGAGAGCCTGATTCTGGCAGCCCAAGATCAAGCCGTTAGAAGCAATGCTATCAAAGCCAGGATTGAAAAGTCGACAAAAGATACCAAGTGTAGACTCTGCAAGGATCAGATGAAATGATGGATCCCATCCTCACCTGCTGCAAAAAGACCGTGCAGACAGACTACAAGCAGAGGCATAACACCTTTGCTCAGATGATCCATTGGAACTTGTGCCACAAATACCATCTGCCTGCAACAAAGAATGGGTGGGATCACAAGTAGGACCGGACGAAGGTAAAAAATTGTAGTAAGCAAACCATTTTGGCGCCCCCTGGGTCTTCAGTGTGGTGATGATGGTGCGTGCGCTGAAGCACACATGCGCACAAACAGCTAGTTTCGCACGTGCGCCATAAGGTCGGAGCGCTTTTGGTGGAGGGAGTAGCGAAATGCATTCCGAAGAGGATGAAAAGGACAAGGGAACATTTTGCAGCCGGGGCGGAGCCTCCCGCCTCCGGCTGCAAAATGTTCCCTGGCTTGTCCTTTTCGGCCTCTTGGGAGTGCGTTTCGCTACTCCCTCCACCAGAAGCGCTCTGACCCGATGGCACATGCGTGAAAGTTTTGCGCATGCACTATTAAAACAGAGCACTCCCAAGAGGATGAAAAGGACAAGCCAGGGAACATTTTGCAGCCGGGGCGGAGCCTCCCACAACAATGGCATAGCACAGGCTTGTCCAACAGGCGGCCCGCGGGCCGCACACGGCCCGCCAGCCCCTTGGCTGCGCCCCCCCCTCCTCTGGGAAAAAATATAATTTAAAAAAGAATTTTTAAAAATTCCCGAAAAAAAATTCCCGAAATAAATTCGATAAAAGTGCGCATGCGCACGGTTTCGCCCGCTTCTGATGCTGGCGTGATGCCTTTGGGAGAGCCACGGGGAAGGGCAGAGCCATACGCGGCGCCAAGGGAGTCCCCGTGGCTGGCGCCGCCCGCCCCTCCCCCCCCCAGGGAAGGGCGGGGGAGACGGCGAAAAGGAGCAGTAGGCACGCCAGCGTCAAGCTTCTGATGCTGGCGTGATGCTTTGGGAGCCCTCCCTCCCAAGGCATCACGGAAGAGAGCGCACCGATCCCCGGGCTCTGCGCTCCCTTCTTGCTTCTCTCCGTGACCAGGGAGAAAAGCAGGAAGAGAGGCGCCGATCCCTGGGCTCTACGCCTCCCTTCTTGATTCTCTTGGTGGTCACGGAGAGAACCAGGAAGAGACGCCCTGCCCTCCGGGGAGAAGGGTCTGGGGAGCGGGGCCTCACCGCGCCCGGCCTGCCGCGCATGCCCGCAACCGGCCCTGCCCCCCGCGACTGGCCCCACCCCCGCTGCGGCCCCCCAGGTCAGTAGAAGTTGGACAGCCCGGCATAGCATGATGTGTCAAACCTGGCGGCCTCAGTTGGATGCGCCCCTGGCCACGTGGCCGATACATCGCACAGTCCTAGACACTTGGGAAGTGTCTGACGTGGGATCCAATACAACAGCCAGTATAGTGATCTTGTTTGCTGTGTACTAATCTTGTTGAGTTTCAAATAATAATAATAATAATATAAGGCTTGTGTGGATTTGTCTGGCTCCATCTTCTTGGGAGTGTATGCTTTGATGATGATGATAATAATGATCATCATAATCGTAATAATAATAATAGAAGGCTTGTGTGGATTTGCCTGGCTCCATCTTCTTGGGATGATGGAGCCTTCTTTTGATGATGATGATGATGATAATCTATCTATCTATGTATATAATAAAAGTCAGTGTTTGCGGGCGGTGGGTGGTGCGGTGGGAGGAATATGTGCCAGCGTTTCGATTGGCCACCACTGTGAGATTATTTGCATAAAGGGCTCTGATTGGCCAGCCTCAGAACTCCAACATTCTACAGCCCCAGACAGAGGGGATTGGCTGCCAGTGAAATGGTATTTTCATAAAGGACTCTGATTGGTCAACCACATTCCAACATTCTAAAGTGACTCAGAGGGAAAAGTAAAGGCCTCAGGCAGTCAGCCACTGCGGCCCACAGCAATGACGGATCAGGACCAAACTTGACAAACAGGGGACCAATGGCCCACTTCACAACCTGGTGTGGTTTAGGGCAGGATGGGCTACAAATGATGGTATTTGCAGAACCTTCACATCATTCACTTCCCAAACAACACTGTAGCCCCTATAAATCACAGACCAGGCCCAAATTTGACAGCAAGGCTTCCTTAACTTGATTTTCCTGACTACGCCCCCAACAATGACAGAAGAAGACCAAACTTGGCACACAGACCCCCCAAGATGCACCCTACATCCTGGTGCAGCTTGAGGGAAGATGGACCATGGATGATGGGACTTGCAGTACTTTAATTCACTTCCTTAGAGCACTGTGGCCCACACCAATGATGAATCAGGCCCAAACTTGGCACACAGAGGCCCAATGGCCCACTTTACAAATCTGCTGCAGTTTATGGCAGGATGGCTCACAAATGATGGGATTTGCAATACCTTCACCCAATACATTTCCCACAGAACATTGCAGACCCTACAAATCAGAGACCAGGCCCAAACTTGGCACACAGAGTACCCATGACCCACTCTACATCCTGGTGCAGTTTTGAGTGGGACGGACCACGGATGATGGGAGTTGAAGTACCTTCACTCACTTTCTGAGACCGCTGCCACCCTCACCCAATGACTGATCAAGACCACACTTGGCACACAGAGCCCCCATGACCAACTCTACATCCTGGTGCAGTTTGGAGAACGAGGGACCATGGATGATGGGACTTCAGGTACCTTCCCTCACTTCCAGAGACCACTGCGACCCTAATCCAAAGAATGAACAATACCAAATGTAACACACACAGCCCCCATGACTCAAGCCATGCCATTGTCGCCAGACCATTTAAATTATTTTAACTGTGTTTTTTAATGATGTTTTATTGTGTATTTTTAACCTGCATCCTGTATTGCATTTTAGAGTGTATGTGTTTATTGTGTATTGTCTTGCTTTCTGGCTGTGAGCCGCCCCGAGCCTATTTGGGACCCACTCTACATTCTGGTGCTGTTTGGAGGGGGATGGACCATGGCCAATGGGACTTGCAGCACCTTCACTAAGTTCCTGAGACCACCACAAGCCACATAAACATCTAATAGGAACCAACTTTGGCACACAATGCCTTCCTCGAATAACCCGGGCACCGCCGGGTCCTCAGCTAGTAATAATAATAATAATAATAATAGAAGGCTTGTGTGGATTTTCGGGTTCCATCTTGGGAGTGTATGCATGATGATGATGATGATGATGATGATGCTACAAGTGAGTCAAGGTGGTCCCAGTGGTGACCAGCACACTGGGTGCAGTGCCTAAAGACCTTGGATTGCACTTAAAAACAATTGACACATCACAAAATGACCATCTGTCAGTTGCAAAAGGCCACCCTACTCAGATCTGCACACATTATTTGCCGATACATCACATAGTCCTAGACACTTGGGAAGGCGCCGACATGTGATCGAATACAAAAGCCAGTATAGTGATCATGTTTGCTGTGTATCTAATCATCATCATCATCATCAACAACAACAAAAACAAAAACAACAACATCTTGCATTGATTTGCCTGGCTCCGTCTTCTTGGGAGTGTACGCTTTCGCTTAAGGAGCGTAACAGACACAAGGAGGAAATTGCTCAAGCACAAGATAATTACACCTTGGTTTAGAGACACTTGGCTTAACATGTGTAAAGCAATTAAAACAACCCTCTGGTGAATCCATTTAAGCCCAAACGAGATGGGTACAGGTTGTTCCCTCCACGTGCCGCAGGATTTGCAGAAAAGCTCCTTGTTTTTCAGGGGGAAGCGATACGCCGGAGGAAGCTCAAGTCTCTCCATGTTCAGCCTATGAAAATAAGACAATAAACGAAAGCTAAAACGAAACACACAAAGCGCTCCAGAGAAAGATTAGACAGGCGTCACTGAGAGTAACGGTGACGGATTGGTTATCACAGGTCCGTAAGATCAGGCCAGGTGCTGCTGTGGTTTTAGCTTTGAATCAGTTTTAAATAAGCTTTATGGGTTTTAACTGATCATTTTTAATTAATAGCATTGATGTTTAATTTTATTTCAAGGTAAACATAAATTTAAACATCATAATAATAAACATAATAATAGATTCAAGGGATTCAACGTCCCCTTGAAGGCAGCCATGAGGCTGATATGGCCCTCCGTGAAAATAAACTTGACACTCTTGGTCTAGAGCAGGGCTGTCCAACAGGCGCCCCTGGGGCCGTACATGGCCCCCCAGCCCCTTTCCTACGGCCCCCTCATCTTTTTAATGAAAAAATAAAAATAGGAAAATAAATTAAATAATAATAATAATAAATTACCGACTTCCGGGTTTCGGAGGAAGTCTCGCGACTACGCCAGGCACGCGGGATCTCGCGTTGAGCGCGAAATCCCGTGTACCTGGCGTAGTCTCACGATAGTTAATACAGTTGCCGAAATCTCAGGATTCAGCGGCTATGCCAGGGCGAGGCCGTACAAGGCCAAGGCGAGGCCTGCGAGGAGCTCCGCCTGGGCCTGCTCCAGCTCCTGGCCGCCCTGCTCGGCGCCAGCGAGGGCCCGGCCCTGGTTCCCTTCCTGCCCGAGGCCTCCGCCGCCTTCCGCGCCAGCCTCCGGGACCCCTTCCCGCCCGCACAGAGGCAGGCCTGCGACGCCATCGCCGCCTCCGCCCGTGCCTCCCCAGGTAATGAACCCACAGCCTCAGGGGTTGGGAGGGTTCGCCCAGCCAGGAAGCATTAATTATATTTTATTAATGTATGTATATCCTCTCCCTGCATCCATGTCCCTTTCTGATATTATTATATTTTATTAATGTATTTATATTCCCTCCCTGGAGCCGGGGGAGGGGGCGGAGCCGGGGGCGGAGGCAGACCCTTTGGCCCCCCAGGTGATCAGTGACCGGAATTCCGGCCACAGGTCCGGTAGAAGTTGGACAGCCCTGGTCTAGAGCAATAATCCTCCAGATGTTTTGCATTTCGGCCCTCATAATGCCCGACTTGCCGAAGGCAGAATAGGTGCATGATTTATAGTTTTCTCCTGCCAATCACATTTTCCTAAATATGCTGTTCACTGCATTGATTGTCTCAGAGGCAAGCTAGAAAAATAGCAGAGTCCTTATCAGTTGTCAGCAGAGTTTTACTGCATAGCTTCACCTTGTACCACTCACTGTTTAAGAAAACTCTTTGACTCAGTTTTCATCCAAACTCACAGTGGAAACTTTTAATCTTGACTCGTTGCTTAATGTACAAGCTCTAAACACACACACACACACACATCAGGATCCCCTGAACTCCTATCAGTCAGTGGCATATACAGAGATATACTCACAACAGTAACAGATATAAGCAACGGATGTATGATGAGAAGCAAGAGAGAGAAGACACGCTTGCTGCTCTCTTTTATACCCACTGCTTGCTTGTTATCAGCCAGGGATAACAGTGAATGATGCAGTTCTCATCATGACTATTACATGGTCATGACTCAACTTCTTTTGCCTGTCTCTTCAGTTCCACATCATCAGACAATTAACCACATGTCAATTCAAACTGTATTTCCCACCAGTATTACACAATAGGCTTACTGTCGTACACCAGAGCAGGAATACCGGCAGCTTGGTAAAATCAGCAAGCAGTTTAAGGTAGAATATATGTAGGCAAAACAGTAAAAAAAAAAATAGCAAAGCAGTAGAAGTCCAAACTATCTAGTCTGTGAGCTGCTTTTTGCTGACGATGCTGCCCTTGTTGCCCATACAGAAGCAGCTCTGCAGCACCTCACATCCTGCTTTGCAACAGCTGCAGAGCTGTTTGGGCTGGAAGTCAGCCTGAAGAAAACGGAAGTCCTCTACCAGCCCGCACCACAGGAAGAACACCATCATTCCCGCGTCAGCAGAGGAAAATCTGTGCTTAAGTCCGTTCAGCAGTTTACCTCCCTGGGAAACATCATCTCTTCAGACGCCAAGATTGATAAAGAGATAGATCACAGATTAGCAAAGGCATAGAGTGCATTCGGAAGGCTTCACAAAAGAGTCTGGTGCAACAAGAACCTGAGGCAAAGCACCAAAATCAGTGTGTACAGAGCTATCGTACTGTCTATTATCCTCAAACACTTTCATCAGCTCTGTCTTCTCACAATCCTAAATATACACTGGACAGACTATGAGACGAATGTTGCTGTCCTTGAGCAAGCAGGGATCACCAGCATTGAGGCCATGCTATTGAGAACACAGCTGCGCTGGGCAGGGCACGTCTCTAGGATGGAGGACCACCACCTCCCAAAGATACTACTCTATGGTGAACTCGCCATGGGTCAGCGCAAGAGAGGCACCCCACAAAAGAGATAAAAATATCTCAGGCTCGGCCGGATTGATCACCAAGAATGGTCCACCCTGGCCTCACATCGGGAGTCATGGAAATGCACAATCCACAATGCTGCGGCCTCTTTCGAGAAGACACGCCAAATGGGTCTCGAAGAGAAATGACAATGCAGAAAGAACCGCAACTTGGAAACAACATCACCCAAGGAGACTTTCTGCTGTGCTTTCTGCAACTGAACTTGCCTATCTCAGATTGGCCTTTTTAGTCATCAACGCGTGGGATGAGTCCTTCCTAAGCATCTTCGTTTGTGAAGTAATGCCAAGAGAGAGAGAAGTCCACAAATCCAAGATTAATCCATAATCTTCAAAGGGAAACAAGATCCATTAATACATAGAAGTCCATGAAGGCACTTAAAACTAGGCCTTGTTGATCCACCAAAAAAATGGTTCAAAACTCGTTCCGGATGTAGGGGGCGCTGGTGCTTCAAATCTGAATGCCTCCCGAACTCCCCCCCCCCTCAAAAATCGAAATTAGTTTGGAAGTATTCTGAAATTTTTGAATTCATTTGTGAATGGCGGACACACATGTTTAACCCAGTTTGGATGCAGATTGCTTCCCTCGGCCTGAGATCTGGATGGAAAGCCGGCTTTCACCCCAGATCTCAGGCCGAGAGAAGCAATTCGCGTCCAAACTGGGTTTGCTCTCCCTTATTAACTCCTGCCCCTGGCAAATCAATCTCAGCCTCATTTTCAGAAAGCTGCTCTGAGAAAAGCAGTGAAAGGTCTTTCCCAGGAATGTGGCCTTGTGACTCTTTCTGAAACAGTTCAGTACTCTCTTCAGATCTTAGCTCAGGCCCAAGCAGCCTCTTATCTCCAGTCCCATCAGGCACATTCCCTTCATGAGCACCAGCATGAACATCAGGCACAATCACAAGCTGAACAGGCTGACATACAACATTTACAGTCAATGCATACTTGTCTAACAATGCATTATCTATCTAACATGATTTTTATTTATTTACTTACTTATTTATTTATTTATTTATGGTATTTGTATCCCATTGCTTCTCACCTCCGAAGGGGGACTCAGCATGGTTTACACTGCAGCACTACAGGCCGCTACACCACAATACAGAAATATAATCAACTAGCTGTACCCGGCACGCGTTGCTGTGCCCTTTTTAGGAGATGCGAGAAAGTTCAATCATCCACGGTGTGCCCTCCTCTAAACTGCAGTTGGCTGGAGTGTGGGTCATGGGGGGCATGGTGTGCCAAGTTGGGTCTTTATTGGTCTTGGTTCTGGGCCACAGTGGTCTGTGGGGAATGATGGGTTTTGAAGTACTACAAATCCCGTTTTCCATGGTGGTACTTCAAGTCCCATCATGCATGGTCGGGGCTCTGTGTGCCAAGGTAGGTTACTGTAAATTCAGGCCATACACAATGTCCCATGAGCTGAGGCCTAGTTAGGAACAGCAAGTTAATGAAGCCTTACTGTCAATTCAGGCCATACACAATGTCCAATGAGCTGAGGCCTAGTCGGGAGAATCAAGTTAATGAAGTCTTACTGTCAATTCAGAGCGTAAACAGCTTCCCAGTAAGTGAGGGCTAGTTAGGGAAATCAAGTTAATGAAGCCTTACTGTCAATATTGGGCGTGGTCTGTGGTTTTGTGTTGTGTAAAGTGTCGGTTGGAAGTGATTTGGGTGTTTGTGTTGGGGATTGGCTCAGGCCTTTTCCTTATTCTGTTTTGGCAGTTTATTATGGGTCGGAATTTTCATGTTGGCTGGCCATTGCAGCAGTTATGCAAATCCGCCCTTATTGGCAGCCAATCATGTTGTTCAGAATGTAGAGGCTGGGTGAGTCTTTGGCTGCCCCGGAGGATGCTGGTAAATGTAGTTTTATTTTTATTCGTTGTTTTGGGGGCCTTTTAGGTTTTTTTGGGGGGGGGAGTTTCTTTGCTACAAACGTACCTTGCGTGAGGCCTATTTCTGTTGGCAAGTATTGTGTTTCTGCGTTGTATGGTTTCTTTGTTTGAGGTATACATCACATGACGTGAACCCATTTATATAATAGATACAACAATATAATCCACATCACATATAAACATTACAACCATTACATAGTCATTAAAATCAGTATATACATCAGTAGTAAAAACCATAAAGCAAAGCACAATGTCATATACCGCTACGCCAATCCAGTCAATGTCCAAAAGTGCAAGTTACATCTACTGCCCAAAGGCCTTGGTCCCAGAACCACAACTTTAACTTTTTTCTGAAAGCCAGGAGAGATGGAGTCAATCTTATCTCATTCGGGAGTGCATTCCATAGGTGCGGGGCTACCACTGAGAAGGCCCTATCTCTCATCCTCACCAACCACATTTGCAATGCTAGCGAGAGCGAGAGCAGGGCCTCCCCAGATGATCTTAGGCTGCAAGATAGGATGTAGAGGCAGATGCGTTCAGACAAGTAAGCCAGAACCGTATAGAGCTTTATAGGTCAATACCAGCACTTTAAACTGGGCTCGGAGATGGACAGGCTGCCAGTGGAGCTGACACAGCAGGGGGTGGTATGCTCCCTGTATGTTGCCCAAGTTAACATTCTGGCCGCCGCCCATTGGACCAACTGAAGTTTCCAAACCGTTTTCAAAGGCAGCCCCACATAGAGTGCGTTGCAATAGTCTATTCGAGATGTGACCAGAGCGTGGACCACCATGGCCAAGTCAGACTTCCCAAGGTACGGGCACAGCTGACACACAAGTTTTAACTGTGCAAAAGCTCTCCCGGCCACCACCGAGACCTAAGGTTTCAGGCTCAGCAATGAATCCAGGATCACTCCCAAGCTGCAAACCTGTGTCTTCAGGGGGAACGTGACCCCATCCAACACAGGCTGTAACCCTATGCCCTGTTCGGCTTTTAAACTGACCAGGAGCACCTCTGTCTTGTCTGGATTCAATTTCAATCTGTTAGCCCTCATCCAGTCCGACACAGAGTATTTGTGGAATTGGAGTCCGAAACACTTGGAAGACCAAAGTTTGGGAAACACTGGCCTAGAAGATACAGAGGACCAAAAGGCTGAGAATCACAGCTCTCCATCATGGCTTTTGAAAGAAGCATTTCCAGATCTGCGTGAGGCCTGCCAACCAACATTCATGCCTGAACACAAGTCAAACAATGGCATTTATATCATTATAAACCTCAGTTCCCCAATCTTCCAGGAATGTAGTTAATACAAGGTTGGCATTTGTACCTGGGGGAGATTTCGAAAGTCACACCCTTATATTAAAATCCTGCTGTAATGGGAATCAAACAAGCTTTTAAGGACATATATGCGCAATGCTGGAAGTGTGCATCTCATCACTGAATTATGCACTACTAATTAAATCATCTTGAACTAAAGCTCTCTTAGAACGAGATGGAGCAAAGAACTAGGAAGGCTGAGCCTGCAGTACCATTTCCAAATATCCACGTGGTTTAGGCAGGGAAAATTTCCCTAGAATAGAAAGTCCATAAAGTTCCTATAAGACAAGATTACGAACATATGCAGGAAAGATAGGGAATCATTTTTAAACCAATGGACTTGAGCCCACATCGAACAGCAGAAAACTGCAAAGACTTGGAAAACTTTATTGTATAAAAGTGTTTCTCAAACTGGGGGTCAGGACTCCTGGGGGGGGTCACCAGGGGGTGTCAGAGTCAATAGTGCTCTCTGGATGTAGGTGAACTACAACTCCAGAACTCAAGGTCAACGCCCACTGAACCCTTCCAGTATTTTCTGTTGGTCATGGGAGCTCTATAAATCCCAGAAAGTACAACTCCCAAATATCAGGGTCTATTTTCCCCAAGCTTGTGTTCACATTTGGACATAATGAGTATTTGGTCCAGATCCATCATTGTTTATTGGTGAGGTTCAGAATGCTCTTTGATTGTAGATGAACTGTAAATCCCAGCAACTACAACTCCAAAATGTCAAGGTCTATTTTCCACAGACTCCACACATTTGAGCATATTGAATATTCTTGCCAAGTTTGATTCAGAATCATCATTGTTTGAGTCCACAGTGCTCTCTGGATGTAGGTGAACTACAACTCCCAAACTCAATGTCAATGCTCAACAAACCCTTCCAGTATTTTCTGTTGGTCATGGGAGTTCTATAAATAGCAGAAAGTACAGCTCCTAAATGTCAAGGTCTATTTTCCAGAGACTCCACCAGTGTTCACATTTGGGCATATTGATTTTTTTGTGCCAAATTTGGTGCAGATCTATCATAGTTTGAGTCCACAGTGCTCTCTGGATGTAAGTGAACCACAACTCCAAAACTCAAGGTCAATGCCCACCAAACCCTTCCAGTATTTTTTATTGGTCGTGGGAGTTCTGTGTGCCAAGTTTGGTTCAATTCCATTGTTGGTGGAGTTCAGAATGCTCTTTGATTGTAAGTGAACTATAAATCCCAGCAACTACAACTCTCAAATGACAAAATCAACCCCACCAGTATTCAAATTTGGGCGTATCGGGTATTTGTGCCAAATTTGGTCCAGTGAATTAAAATACATCCTGCATATCGGATATTCACATTCTGAATCATAACAGGAGCAAAATTGCTGTCATGACGTAGCAACAAAAACAATGTTATGGTTGGGGATCACTGTATTAAGGGGTCATGGCATTAGGAAGGCTGAGAACCACCAGAAATGGAAAGAGATGGTAGGGCAATGGTGAAGGATCTAGCAAGGTCCTCAAGTATCAAGATACATAAGTGGATTTCAAAGTTAGGATTTGTCATGCCACCCTATTTCTTATTTCTATGTATGGTTGTGAACAGTCACAAAAACGCATTTGAAATGTGGCACTGGTAAGAGAGTTCTGTAGATCGGTGTTTTTCAACCTTTTTTGAGCCACGGCACATTTTTTACATTTACAAAACCCTGGGGCACACCACCAACCAAAATGACACAAAATGACACTCTAACACAGTAATACATATAGTTAATATGTTTTTAAATGTATTTATACACTCAGTGTGAAACCTGGGCCTGTTTCGATGAACACAACATAGATATCCTGGCACAAAACATATTAATACTAACCCAAGGAGGGACCATCAGTCAAAAAATGTGTTTTTTCTTTTGGGAGTTGTAGTTGAGGGGAGTTATAGTTCACCCGCAATCAAAGAGCATTCTGAACTCCACCAATGATGGAATGGAATCAAACTTCCCACACAGAACTCCCATAAACAAGAGAAAATACTATAAGAGTTTGGTGGGCATTGACCTTGAGTTTTGGAGTTGTAGTTCACCTATATCCAGAGAGCACTGTGGACTCAAACAATGTTGGATCAGGACCAAACTTGGCATGAACACTCAATATGCCCAAATGTGAACATAGATGGAGTTTGGGGAAAATAGACCTTGACATTTGGGAGTTACAGTTTCTGGGATTTATAGTTAACACACAATCAAAGAGCATCCTGAACTCTTGCAACAATGGAATGGAACCAAACTTGGCATATTGAACTTTCATTACCAACAGAAAGTACTGAAAGGGTTTGCTTGGCAATTGACCTTGAGTTTGGAAGTTGTAGTTCACCTACACCCAGAGAGCACTGTGGACTCAAACAATGTTATGTTATGTTGTTTGTTTTCTATCCAGAATCACAATGTTGGAAGGAGGCTCACCACTTTAAGGTCCCTAAAACAGGCATGGGAAAACTTTGGCCCTCTGGGTGCTTTGGACTTCAACTCCCACCATTCCTAACAGCCTGAGTTTGAAAGTTGTAGTTCAGAGAGCACTGTGGACTCAAATAATGTTATGTTGTGTTGTTTGTTTTCTATCCAGAATCACAGCTCACCCTAAGGTCCCTAAAACAGGCCCTCTGGGTCCTTTGACTTCAATTCCCACCATTTAACAAGTGGCTGGGGGGGAAAGGAAAAGGGCCTGAGGCTGCTAGGAATGGTGGGAGTTGGAGTCCAAAACACCTGGAAGGTTCAAGTTTGCCCATGCCAACTTTCGACAGAGACCTCTTCCTTCCCCTTCGTGCCCTTTCTTCCCCCTCCTGCCGAACACTTACTTTTTCTTTTACACTGCTGCTTCTAGCGCCATTTTGATCCGAGGGGGCAGTGTGAGCGTGTTCAGGAGGGGATGGGGAGGGAGGAAGACGTGACCCATACGAGCGCTACTGTGCAGACTCAACCCAGAGCAAAGCGAGCAGAGGCTGGGAAGAAGGGAGCCCGAGTGGAGAAGAAAAAGTGTTTGGCAGGAGGGGGAAGAAAGGGTATTGGAGGTTCCAATTTCCCACGGCACACCTGATGATCACTCATGGCACACTAGTGTGCCACGGCACACTGGTTGGGAAACACTGCTGTAGATCACCATGGATAGGCAAAAAGACAAGCAAATGCATCCAAGAGCAAATCAAGTCTGAACTGGGTTGCTGTGAGTTTTTTGGGCTGAAATCCTAATCATGGCCCCAACAACACTGCCATATAATGTAGTTCGAAACTGCATTCTATGGTAAGTGTAAGGTAAGGTAAAGGTTTCCCCTTGGCATTAAGTCTTGTTGTGTAGATGCAGGCAAAACGTCAGGAGAAAATGCTGCTGAAACATGGCCATACAGCCTGAAAAACTCATAACAACCCAACGATTCCGGCCATGAAAGCCTTTGACAACACATTTTAAAAGCAGTTGAGAAACTGGGACAGCAGAGGATTACTTCACACTGTGCCTGCAACAATAGAAGAGAAGCAAGAAGGAGGCTCATGGAAACATACACAGTATGAGCATCTTAGTCATTTACATAATCCTGGGGTTGGCATCTATGCAACTGAAGCCAAAACAAATAAGCAAAACAAATTGCCACCCATAGTAAAATCAAAGGGGAAAACACAGGACTAGGTGTGTCCCAAATAGTACAGGAGACTGATGCATGCAAAGACTGGGTTATTAGCAATTGAGTCAGACTTATTGCCTGAGGACAAGATGACTCCTTGGTCAGGTCAACCCAATTCAGTTGGAAAGATGCTATTTTTGCTGAAGTGACCCATAGAGGAACATTGAGTAAATTCCCGCAGCTTACAATTAATGGACACACACATGTCATTGATGGCATGCAGTAGATCTGGCCTGCAGCAGGGAGTTCCGCAGTTCTTGGATGTTCCAATTGGGCCAAGCATCGCTGGGAGTGTGGCTACAGCAGCTGTTCAGCAAGCAGACTTTTCTTTCCTTTGCTTCTTTCCCGTGACCATAACATTGTAACAAATCCAATAAAGCAACCTTAGATTGCAACTTTTCCCTCTCCATAGTGATACTTTGTGTCTTTTACTGTCTCAAACTCATTCTAAGCATGAACCTTTCTTTTTCTGAGCTGCAAATTACTGTAGGTTCACCCGGGATGCCCTTTTAGCGTCCTGGGGAGACCGAAACTGTGTTCCTTTAAACGGCGGATATGGAAACCCATTGGGCCCCCGTATCCGTGATTCAACGAATCGCCTCCCTTTTGGTGCCATATTTTTCCTAGACTAATTCTAAGACTAACCGCTATCTTGTTTTTGTTCTTTGAGCCCCTGCACCCCTTTTTTGTCATAAGTAATATGGGAGACCAGCTGATTGTCAAATCCATGGCTCCTTGCAGCATCAACTGCTCAATATCACCAACATGTACAATTTATTTGCAAATATCCTGCTCGATAGTAAATAGCAATTGCAACACTGACACTGACTACGGCAGCCCCATCCTATTCTCCCACCTATTTCTTTTGACATTTGACAGCAGAAGCACCAAGCGAGAGCATGGATAATACACCACCGATGCATTATGTAACACCCGGCTTGGCACAGCTTGCAGGACAAATATTAACTAACCATCGGAGCTAAAATTGGCAACTCCCTAAAATGGAGTCCTGATAAAATGCTGCTAAGGGAGGGCTCCTGTTTCTCATTGATGGAGCGTAAAGACAGCCACACATTACTCACAAGAAAACAAAGCCCTTGTTTATCCAAACTTGTTTTGTGTGGGGCTCAAATGGCATGTACATTAATACATGCATTAATGTACACTTTTCCAAGGAATGGTAGTCATGGGGTTTGGTTTTCTTGCAGTCTATATATATAAAATCCTCCATGTCATGGTTCCTGTCTTATAGACAAAGAAACCACACAAGGCAGAAACACAAAAACAGCCCACATACCCAGAAAACCCTACGAGGTATGTTTACCAAAACACACACCCCCCCACCCAAAAAAGAGCCAAAGCCACAAATCCAAAAAAACATTATGGACTACAACTCTCATGATGCCCCACACCACCTCCCTCTGGCAGTTTACAGCGTCGGAATGTTAGTGGAGCTGACCAATTAGAGGCATTATGCAAATACTCCCTCAGTTAGAATGTAGGCAGTTTAGAGAGTCTGAATGTTGGTGGTGGTAGGGAAAGGTAGGGAAAGGAATGGAGGGACTGAGACAAGGGGAGCAAGGACTGATGCAGAAAGGGGAGGAATGGCAGGAAGGAGGGAAAGGAAAGAAGGGAGGGAAGGAAGGAGTGGAGAAGAAAGGAAAGGAAGGATAGAAGGAATAATGGATGGAAGGAAGGAGGGGAGAAGAAAGGAAGGGAAGGATAGAAGGAAGAATGGATGGAAGGAAGGAGGGGAGAAAGAAAGGAAAAAGGAAGGATAGCAGGAAGGATGGGAGGGTGTCACACCTCAACGGCTTCAGGCATCACTTTTGCTTGAACAGAGTTCCAGCCAGGGGAATCAGAAAGTACTTTCCAAGCCAGCTCGCTTCGCTCTCAAGCCCTGTCCAGGGCCTCCCTGCCATTCCCATGAGAAGGCAGGGGATGAAAGCATAACAAGGGCCTCTCAAGGCTGTACCACCTCGCCTCCCTGATAGAGCAAGCGGGCTACTGGGGCAAAGAGCTTGCCTCCCTTTCGGCCCAGATGTTCTTCGCTAACGAACACCACATTCCAAGACTACTGAGTTCACAAAACATACAGGAGATCATCAATCTTAGCTTTTGACGTGTGATGCAATCCAGGAACACTATAACTGCCCTGTGAACCCCCATGCCAGTGTTTTGTACCAACAACGCATTTGGGGGAGGTTAGATCGGGCCTTTCATCAAGCCTTGCCAGCCAGCCTGCTTCAGGCTGACTTGTTCCTGTATTGCCTTGTTCCTGTTCGTCGTCGAGACCCAGTGATTGATCCTGAAAGACTCTTTTACCTTTTGAACTCTATGCCTTTAAAGCAGCGGTCCCTGCCTGACTTGATTTGGCTGGGATCCCAAGAAACTCTTTGCATCCGGCTTGTTCCCGTTTTCCTGCTTGTGCTCCTTTTGCTGCGGAGCACTCACACCCTGCTGAATCCTATATTGGCTGCTAGTTGGAGGCACTATAAAGATTGCCTCCAACCTCTTTCCTATACTTACCTATTCTCAATAAAACCCGTTGTACCTCAGCTGCTGTGTGGTTTATCCAGGGGGGTCAGGTTGCCAAGGCCTCAGAGGGCGATAAAGGGGAAAGGAAGGAAGGAAGGCTGGAAAGGAAGGAAAGGATAGAAGGAAGGGAAGGATAGCAGGAAGGAAGGGAAAGGGGGATAGAAGGAGAGTGAAGGAACAGAATAAAAACACAGAAACACACACACACATAAATACATGCACAGAAATATACAAATATACACATACACACATACATAAACACACCTGTACTTACACACATCAACACATATACATGCACATACATATACAAACACACATATACATAAGTACACACATATACACGCATACACATATACTGTACACATATACATAACTACACACAGTCCCCAAGTTAAAAAAATCCCACAGCAACGCGTGGCCGGGTCAGCTAGTATCTTATATGGAGCTGGTCATGTTAACCTGAAGAAGAGACAGGAGACATAAGGAGGGCCATGTATCTATATGTGAGGGGAAGTCATAGGGAGGGGGGAGCAAGCTTGTTTCCTGCTGCCCAGGAGACTAGGACGTGATGGAACAATGCCTTCAAACTACAGGAAAGGAGATTCCACCTGAACATGAGGAAGAACTTCCTGACTGTGAGATCGAGCTGTCCAGCAGTGGAACTCTCTGCCTTGGAGTGTGGTGGAGGTTACTTCTTTGGAGGCTTTGAAACAGAAGCAGGATGTCCATCTGCCAGGGATGTTTTGAATGCCATTTCCTGCAGAATGGGGTTGGACTGGATGGCCCATGAGGTCTCTTCCAACTCTAGGATTCTAAACAAATATCATGGCCTAATTTTAACAATCTCTCATTTATTAGCATTCACCAGCCTTAAAGGCACGCCACAATATAAAATCAGAATAGGAACAAAATCTGGGACTATTCAATCAGTCCAGAGACAAATCATTATTATTATGTTTACCAGAATTTAACAGTTTAAGTTCTGATGGGAGGGAAACTGAATCCAGGAGAGTGACAGCTATTTTCAGACCCGATATGTGCCAGTAACATGACTCAAGAGTTACTTGGTGACAGCAAAGCAATTCAACAAGGCTGTCACTAGTCAGAAAGTGGATTAGTAACAGTCACATTTCAAGAATTCTGATTATAGTGACCATGAACCAAGGCCAAAAGTCTTTCTTCCTAACCCCTCTCAGCAATACTGATATTGGCTGAGACATTATCCTTCACCAATCTGTAGGTCAAGCTTGCTTGGGATTCTAATAGGGATTCCTTGCTTAAGAAACCTCACAATCTAATATTTGACTTGTTTCATACATGGCACTCTGGTTTGGTGTGGCTAGTAGGCCTGGGCAATCCATGGTTCTAAATGGTTCTAAAGTACTTACAAAACTAAAGTTCTGGTGGTGAACACTAGGTGGCACTGGTGCTTTGCTTCTACAGTGTTGCTAAAGTTCTGGTGGTGAAAACTAGGTGGCGCTGGTGCTTTGCTTTTACAGTGTTGCTAAAGTTCTGGTGGTGAAAACTAGGTGGCGCTGGTGCTTTGCTTTACAATGTTGCTGAAGTTCTAGTGGTGAAAATTAGGTGGCGCTGGTGCTTTGCTTTACAGTGTTGCTAAAGTTCTGGTGGTGAACACTAGGTGGCGCTGGTGCTTTGCTTCTACAGTGTTGCTAAAGTTCTGGTGGTGAAAACTAGGTGGTGCTGGTGCTTTGCTTCTACAGTGTTTCTAAAGTTCTGGTGGTGAACACTAGGTGGCGCTGGTGCTTTGCTTTACAGTGTTGCTAAAGTTCTGGTGGTGAAAACTAGGTGGCGCTGGTGCCTTGCTTTACAGTGTTGCTAAAGTTCTGGTGGTGAACACTAGGTGGCGCTGGTGCTTTGCTTCCACAGTGTTGCTAAAGTTCTGATGGTGAACACTAGGTGGCGCTGGTGCTTTGCTTCCACAGTGTTGCTAAAGTTCTGGTGGTGAACACTAGGTGGCGCTGGTGCTTTGCTTCTACAGTGTTGCTAAAGTTCTGGTGGTGAACACTAGGTGGTGCTGGTGCTTTGCTTCTACAGTGTTGCTAAAGTTCTGGTGGGAAAACTAGGTGGCACTGGTGATTTGCTCCTGCAGTGTTGCTAAAGTTCTGGTGGTGCACATTTCAGAACTCTAACAAAACTTTCAAAACTTCATTATTATTTATTATTGACAATATTTAAGACAGAACCAATTAGGAACTGCCATTTATAATGAAATTTTGAAATATATTCAACTTGCTTCACTGCCAACAGAACCAGTGAAGATTGCCATTAGCTACAGATGCAAGTGAAACGCCAAGAGATAATGCTACTAGAGCATGGCCATACAGCCCGAGAAACTCACAGCAACCCAGAGAAACTCTCAAAAGCTCACTTAAGGCAACTTTGCCAATATTTTATGACAAACATCATAAAACCTGCACTTCCAGCCGTTTGGAAGGGAACCAAGACATCTCTCAACACAGAAACATCAGTGTTGCCTCTAATTTCTATAATTACTATTGTTAACCATTTCACATAAATCGCCCTGGGATTGCCATTGGCAATGAAGTAAAATAGATCTTTAAACATTTTAAAGGCGTTGTTGGCTTCTGTTGTCATTGAATTATCTCCCTGTCTTCTTAATTAACAGAAGATGAATGAGACAAGCACTCGATGTAGAATGGTTGCCTTTGTTTTTGGGAAATTTGGTGAAATACTGACCGGATTCTGAAATTCTGTTGTAATGTTTGCATATTTGTATATTTTAAATGGTATGCTTTTATGTTATGCCGCTTTGAGTCTCCTTCAGGAGAGATAAAATGGGATATAATAATAATAATAATAACATGGTGCTAAGGCATCAAAGTAAAATGTACTTTACAAGAACACAACCAAAAGTCATTGGTTTGGCCAAAGGCGTAGAAACTTTGTTGTTGATGGGAAGCCTCCCACCTGAGTGGATATCATCTGTCAGGCAGATGGCAAGCTATTTAACCTCAGCAGACTGAAAGCCAAAACCAAGGTCACAACAACATCTGTTATAGAACTCCAATATGCTGATGATAACATAGTCTGTGTTCATCTAGAGCAGTGTTTTCCAAGCTTTTTTGAGCCGCGACACATTTTTTACATTTACAAAATCCTGGGGCACACCACCAACCAAAATGACACAAAATGACACTCTAACACAGTAATACATATAGTTAATATGTTTTTAAATGTATTTATACACTCAGTGTGAAACCTGGGCCTGTTTCGCTGAACACAACATAGATATCCTGGCAGGAATGGCAGAAAGACACACACGGAGGTCTTGCTCAACAGCTGTCAGTCTCTCTCTGTGTGTTCTTATGCATCAATAAGGAAGGAAGGGAAGGGAAGGGAAGGGAAGGAAGGAAGGGAAGGAAGGAAGGAAGGGAAGGAAGGGAAGGGAAGGGAAGGGAAGGGAAGGGAAGGGAAGGAAGGAAGGGAAGAAGGGAGAAGGAAGAATAGAACCAAAGAGCAAAGAAAGGGAGGAAAGAAACAGGTAGAGAAGGAAGAAAGAAAAAGGGAAAGAAGAAGGAAAAGAAAAAGACAGAAGGAAGGAAAGAGGGAGGGAAGGAGAGAAAGAGAGGGAAGGTTGGCCACAGCAACGCGTGGCGCGTACAGCTTATATATATATATATATATATATTAAATTTATACAGCCCACGCCTGCCTTAAGTGAGCAAACCCTGTTAGTTTTCGGCCCCTGCTTAAAGGTGCCTCAACCCTGTGTCCCAAACGCCCCTTGACCCGCCTTGGATGAGTGCGAGGGAATCACGGGAGTGGTAGTTTGACACCATCCTGAGCCTCAAAAAAGAAAACAATGCGGGGTATATATCCAAACAAAGTAAAGGATTTCTTTCAATATTTCTCAATGTTTATTTGTAGAGTTCCATATATATTCTTCCCAAATGGGGATGTGGAATTTATAGAGCAATATCTCTCTTCAAAATAATAGTAGAGCAGTTGTTTTCGGAAAAATGAAAATTATCAATAATAATTATCCAAAGGTATACAGTCATAGTATTCGAATATACTGTTCTATGGGTCTGCCATAGAACAGTATATTCCGAATACTATGACTGTATACCTTGATAATTATTATTGATAATTTTCATTTTTTCCGAAAACAACTGCTCTACTATTATTTTGAAGAGAGATATTGCTCTATAAATTCCACATCCCCATTTGGGAAGAATATATATGGAACTCTATAAATAAACATTGAGAAATATTGAAAGAAATCCTTTACTTTGTTTGATATATACGGGGGGTTATTTCAAGGACACCTCTCCTTGCCCCTCTTCACCATCCTGAGCCTCCCCAAACTACAAATCCCGGTATTCCCCAGCCTTGAGCCCTGGAAGACCAAGGGGTGTCTCACTGCATGAATTCTACGGTGTAGATCCGCCCCCAGGCAGCCGGGGGACCCGGGGAAGTCCCATCCCAGGATCTTTTCTCTCTCCACGCGGCTCTTTCTGCCTGATGCAGTCCCCGCCTTTCGGTCAAACCCTGCTGAGGAAGGAGCGGAGGGGAGGAGGAAGCCCAAGAAGACAAGTGGTGAGTAGAGGCTGTGTTTGCGGGACTCAGGCAAGGGATCGAGCCCCGGCTAGGGCTTCCCGGTAGGACAGGAGGGCTCTCTCCCTCTCTCCCTCTCTCTTCTATCTCCAATTTCCCATGGCACACCTGATGATTGCTCACAGCACACTAGTGTGCCATGGCACACTGGTTGGGAAACACTGATCTAGAGACAGGCCTACAAGTAGGGTTGCCATTTTTTGATATAAGAAATAAGGGACATTGATGGGATTTTTCACAAAAATAAGGGACACTTCATTAAAAACTTGAAACTCAAACATTAGGTAGAAATGGTTTTATTAACAGAATAAGATAATGATTGAAACTCACAACAGAAACTGACTTATACCCTCTTAACAGTACATGGTATATTTCTGCATGCTTTGTCATGCAGAAAAAACATTATTAGAACTACCTTATTTGCTGACTTTAAACGTGCGCTGTCTAAACATTAAAATAAAATAAATTTTATAAGACAATACATCTTCATGATTATTATGTTAATAGTTAATGGTATAGTATAGTATGGGATACACAGCATTATATAGTATTGGGATGCACAGCTAGGCCTATTTTAAGAGTAACTCTCAAGCAAGCAGAAACTATATTTATCCAACATGATCCAACATTCCCCTTGGGTAACGGTTAATTAGTCTACTGTTCTTTGAAAAAGTCCTGTACCGCCTCTTCCTTCCAACGGGAATGCATTGCCGTGGAAACCACAACGCGCACCTTCCTCTGGTCAACCCCGCCCAGTCCTGTCCTGCTAGTCAAAAATAAGGGACAGGGCCTGAAAATAAGGGACACAAATTTTAGGGCCAAAATAAGGGACGTCCCTTAAAATAAGGGACATATGGGAACCCTACCCACAAGCCACTCTAAACACCTTTGAAAAAACATGTGAGAAGCTCGGCCTGTCATTCAACATTGAGAAAACCAAAGTGTTCTTCCAGCAGTTACCAGCCAACCCCTCTCCTATGCCAGAAATACAGCTTAATGGTGTAATGTTAAAAAATGTTGACCATTTCCTCTCCCTTTGCAGCCACCTTTCCACAAAAGTCAGCATTGACACCGCCTGAGCTCTGCGAGTGCAGCATTCTTCTGAATGAAGCAGAGAGTGAAGCAGGACCAGGACATCCGTAGGAAGACCAAGATGCTTGTTTAAAGGGTATTGTCCTCCCAACCCTGCTATATGCCTGTGAAATATCGACTCTTTACAGACGTCACACTCAACTCCTGGAACGATTCCATCAGCGTTGCCTCTGAAAAATTCTGCAAATCTCTTGGGAAGACAGGAGGACAAATGTCAGTGTACTGGAAGAAGCAAAGACCACCAGCACTGAAGTGATGCTCCTATGCCATTCACTCTACTGGCCACATGCCTGATCGCTGTATCCCAAAGCAGTTACTATACTCCCAACTCAAGAACGGGGAATGTAGTGTTGGTATACAGGAAAAGAGATTTTAAAATGGGCTTTAGCCAACCTCAAAAACTGTGGAAGGACACCGAGAACTGGGAAGCCCTGGCTCTTAAGTGCTCTAACTGGAGGTCAGCTGTGACTAGCAGTGCTGCAGAATTCGAAGAGGAACAATGAAAGGCAAAAGGGAGAAATGTGCAAAGAGGAAGGCACATCAAGCCAACTCAGACCAGGACTGCCTTCCACCTGGAAAGTGATGTCCTCAAAGTGGAAGAACATACGGGTCAAGAATAGGGCTCCACGGTCACCTACGTATCCACCACCAAGACACTACACTTGGAAGGCCATCATACTTGGACAATGGGATTGCTGAAGAGAGAAAAACTAAAACCTATGTGTATAAACACAGAAAGGAGAAATCACGCAACTGTGGAAGAAAATTTCCAAATTTCGGCTACAAAAACGCAACCGCCTTGCCACAATGGAACACAATACAACAGGGGTAGGGAACCTATGGCTCGGGAGCCAGGCGTGGCTCTTTTCATTATTGCATCTGGCTCTCCAGAGCAGCCCAGGCTTTGGTTTCCCAGCATGCACCCTTTCCTTCTCCTTTCCTTCTCCTTCTCTCCTTCCTTCTTTCCTCCATTCCCCCTCTTCCTTCCTTCCTTCCTTTCTCTCCCCTTCACCCTTTCCTTCTCCTTCTCTCCTTCCTTCTTTCCTCCATTCTCTCTCTTCCTTCCTTCATCTTCCTTCCTTTCTTTCCCCCTTTATCCTTTCCTTCTCTCCTTCCTTTTCCCTCCCTCTCTCCCCTTCCTTCCTTCTTCCATTCTCCCACTTCCTTCCTTTTCCTTACTTTCTGCCCCTTCACCCTTTCCTTCTCCTTCTCTCCTTCCTTCTTTCCTCCAGTCTCCCTCCCTTCCTCTACTATTGTTTTCCCCCAAGTCTTCCTTTCCTTCCTTTCTTTTCACTTCCCTCTCTCCCCCTTCTTTTTTTTCTTCTTTTCCCTTCATTATTTTACTTTTTCCTCACTTCCTTTCCTTTCTTCCCTCCCCTTTCCCTTCTTTCTTTTCCCCTCCTTGTCTCTCTGCTTTTCTTTTCTTCCTTTTCCAGAGTTCGTTCTTCTTTTCTTTCTTCCTCTCCCCCTCCCTCCTTTATTTCCTCTGTATGTCTGTCTGTCTTTCTTTTCTTTCTTTTCCCCTTCCTTCCTTCCGTCTTCTCTTCCTTCCCAGAGTCCTGAGCATGCCTTTTGCCGGGGGAATCCTTTTCTCATCATATGTGCGTATAGACTCACATTTCGTTAAATTCAGTCTTAAAATATATTATATACATTACATGGCTCTGAATAAATACATTTCCAAATATTTTGTTTTTATGGCTCAAAAAGGTTCCCAACCCCTGCAATACAAGGTGCTCAATACGTGGATTGAAAATACACAAGGCGCTTGATCTCTTTTATGAAATATACAAAATGCATTCATGAAAAATTAAAAAATAGACAAGGCTGCAAAAGAGCATCAAGAGAGTGATCCAGAAAGAGTGGAGCCCGCTTTGCCGGCATCTCAAGGGAATGTCCTCTCCTTCCAAAACAACAGTAAGATGCGAAGCTATAAGCAACTGACTTTCTTTTTTCTCACTTTCCCATTCAGGGCACACATAGGCAGGCCTGGATTATCCATAAGGCCACATTAGGCCATGGCCTAGGGGCGCAAGCCAAGGGGGGCGCAGTTCACACGGACCTTAAAAAAAAAACCCGCAACGCCAAAGAGGCCTCGGTGAGAGCCCAGCACAGACACTTCCGGCTCCATTCGCACCCTATGATTCCCTCTAACCTCATGGGCACCCGGGACATGACGGCAGCTGTCCTCACAAGAGGCATACATCACCCTCCTAGGCCCCAGGACCCGGGAGCGGGGCTTCCCTTCCTTCCTTTTCCTCCTCATGCCTGGCTTCCTGTGAGGACAGCTGCCATCATGTCCTGGGCAAAGAAACAAATAGGGCTGGCTGACCCACCAAATACAAAGGCAAGAAGGGAATCACGAAAAAAGTAACATATAGTATATAAACATTTGTATTATCAAATTCTCAGGTTCCAAATAATACACTTATCCACTCTAAATACAGTAAATGAAACATCTAATATATTGTTATAGTCATACAAGCAATACTGCTGTCTTTCCAAGGTCGTAAACAATAATAAAGTCGGTTATAGATGCCAGTCTTGCCAGTCCATGGATCGCCTCCCCATTATGCTTTAAATACATAAGACTGGCATCTATTATTGCTTACAACCTTGCTTATACTTTGGGAGACATCCGGGACCGTGTCCCTTTCTGATGACGCAGGAACTCCTTTCCGCCTTTTTGCGACGTCTCTGCTCACTTGCATGTGAGTTTACCGCCCGTATTGCTTTGCATGTATGGGGAAGGCGGAGAAGGGAGGCCGGGGAGGGAGCCCGCCACTGAGCTGAGGGGCCTCCAGGCCTGGCCTTGGCCCTCCTCACTAGGCCTCCTACTCCTCATCATCATCCTTGCATTTAGAGCCCTCCAATCACCTCCCTCCTCTATATTATTATTGTTATTATTATTATTATATTCTCTTTCATTTACAACACTCAAATAGCCTTCTCTCTGTAGATTATTATTGTTATTATTATTGACTCAAGGAAGGAGGGCACGCGTAGCCGCGAGGAGGAGGAGGTGGGGGTGTGTGTGCGGTAGAGGTTGGTTTGGGGGCGTAATTCCAAACAATGGCCTAGGGCGCCAAAAGGGCTTAATCCAGGCCTGCACATGGGATGAGCGAAAGAAAGAGGATCCTCGTGCTTTTCAGGAACTGGATGTTCGAAACATCTCTGCCCCGCGAGAGACAAACCCAGAAATGGCATCCACTGCAATGCGCCCAGACCTGCCCCGTTTCCATTGACCATGATACGGAATAACCCTTTCCGTTGCACTAACATGTCCTGGGCCGATTTGTACATGAAAAGGTTACATAACCGAATGCCCTGCAGTTTGAGAGAAATCCCCGAGCTGATTCTGAAACAACTTCCGCGTGACTCCCTTCGTTGCATAACTTCAAGCCCAAAAGACGTCGCTTCTGCAGCCTTCCCAAACCCAGAAGGAGATCTCGGCTGCTATTTCTTCGCCAGCAAAGCCATAATTGCCTGGGAACCAGTCAGTGTGACAGTAAACCCATTTTAATCTCATTTTCTCATCTAAAGATATAATTCAGCTCGCATTTGCCAAAGAGCTCCAGTTCCCAGGATACTTATCAAAAACAGTGTCTTGGAGAAAGGTTACGGGACGTCTTTGCTCCAAAATCACCCCGAAACTGGAAGCCAAACCTGAGTATTCTCATCATTTCAGCCATTGTAGAGATTAATATTTACTTTCATAATAAACAAATACATCAAAAGATATCAATGTTATTAAGGACCAGCCTGGCGCCATATTTAGAACATTAGACTACGACTGCGGGTTTGAATCTCCTGAAATTCTCGAACCAATATCGACATTCAAAAGAGTCCATATTTAAAAGAAGAGTGTTTTTCAACCTTTTTTGAGCCGCAGCACATTATTTACATTTACAAAATCCTAGGGCACACCACCAACCAAAATGACACAAAATGACACTCAACACAGTAATACATATAGTTAATATGTTTTTAATGTATTTATACACTCAGTGTGAAACCTGGGCCTGTTTCGATGAACACAACATATATATGACTTCCTCTCACATACTTATACATGGCTATCATGTCTTCTCTCAGCCTTCTCTTCTTCAGGCTAAACATGCCCAGCTCTTCAAGCCACTCCTCATAGGGCTTGCTCTCCAGACCCTTGTGAAATTTCACCCTGAGTGAAACTTGCTTCCAGTTAACTATGGATGTCATGAAGCTGTTATAAACAGTTCTTTGGGGGGGGGAGGCAACTCTCGAAAAATCCAGTAAAATAGTAAAAAAAAAACCCCAAACATTTCCAAGTAGAGAGACTCAATTTGTTTCGTGGAAACCTGTGTATGCTTCAGCCTCCCAATGCTCCCAGGTTTGCACACTGTCCAATTCACTGACATCGAGATTCCGGCTTTGGCTGTTCTCACGAGAAATCCAAGCCAATGCAAAAACACCAACTCAATCACTTCTGCACAGTGCTCTGCTTTTGCGGAGGGAGGAGGGAGGCAGCGAAAGAGGCCACACAGATCTATGAAACGTATAGAGTCTATAAGTTTCATAGATCTGTGTGGCCTCTTTCGCTGCCTCCCTCCTCCCTCCGCCCAGTGCGGAGCCCTTCCTTTGCCTCGGGGTGGCTCTTTGGGGAGAGAAAGAGGGAGAAAGAGCTGCTAGGAGGGGGAAGAGTGCCAATTTCCCATGGCACACCTGATGATAACGGCACACCGGTTGGAAAACACTGTAAAATAAGGTCTACCTTTCTATTATAGCAGCGTTTCTCGGGAGTTGGGACCCCTGATGGGGGTCCCGAGGGGATGTCAGAGGGGTTGCCAAAGACCGTCAGAAGACACAGTATTTTCTGTTGGTCATGGGGATTCTGTGTGGGACGTTTGGCCCAATTCTATCATTGGTGGTGTTCAGAATGCTCTTTGATTGTAGGTGAACTAGAAATCCCAGCAACTACAACGCCCAAATGTCAAGGTCTATTCCCTCCGCAAACTCCACCAGTGTTCACATTTGGGCATATTGAGTATTAATGCCAAGTTTGATCCAGAACCATCATTGTTTGAGCCCATGATGCTCTTTGGATGAAAGTGAACTACAACTCCAAAACTCAAGGTCAATGGCCACTAAACCCTTCCAGTATTTTCTGTTGGTCATGGGAGTTCTGTGTGCCAAGTTTGGTTCAATTTCATTGTTGGTGAAGTGCAGAATGTAATTTGATTTTAAGTGAACTATAAATCCCAGCAACTACAACTCCCAAATGACAAAACCAATCCCCCCCAACCCTACCAGTATTTGAAATTGGGTGTGTAGAGTACAGTGCTCCCTCATTTATTGCTGGGGGGGGGGGGGAGGTTTCAGGACCTCCCACACAGGGGCGGATCTTAATGGGGGCAAATTAAGCGGCCGCCTCAGGGCGCCACGTGGGCTAGGGGTGCATCTGGCCGCAGCTGCCATTGCTGCGGGCCGGCATGCGGGTGCGACTCCAGGTGGATGGTGACGCAAAACGCACTCCACAAGGCCGAAAAGGAGGACGTTTTGCAGCCGGGGTGGAGCCTCCTGCTGCAAAACGCCCTCCTTTTTGGCCTCCTGGAGGGCGCTTTGCATCACCATCCACTTGATGTCGTGCTCCCGCGAATGGCGCATGCGCCAAACTAGCTGGCCTGACACATGCGCACACTGCTGAGCATGCGCGAAGCTGGCCCTGTGCATGGCAGAACTAGCTGACCTGCGCATGCACACACCGGTGCACCACTGGTGCACGGAGATTGAGGGGGCGCCAAAAGGTTTGCGTACCATTTGAAATTACCTTCGTCCGGCCCTGCTCCCTCAATAAGTGAAAACCCACGATGTAGGGATGCTCTATTTGTTTTAATATTTATACATTATTTTAGTAGTTATAGACTATTTTAAGTCTTTATAAACTTAAAATCAAGTGAAGGAAAAGAAGGAAAGGCCCTTCAAGGTGTAGCACCCCAGTTCTCTTTTGTGCCTGGAGGGCAGGGGGCAGCACCGGGGGTCCCACTTGCATTAGAGCCAGCAGCAGCTGAGGATGAAATGGAGGAAGGGGTTAATGAGCTAGCTGGGCCTTCCTCTCCCACAGAGAGCTTGGCTTGGGATGAAGGATGGCCGGATGCTTATGAGGACTATGAAGGTCAGGCTGATCCTGAAAGTGCTGATAGTGATGATTGTTATGAGAAACTGGGTGGGTACGGATCACAGGAGAGAATTTGGGAAAACATGGGCGAGGAGGCCATGGAAGACGAAGGGGAGTTTGACTCTCATGAAGATAGCGAGCCAGGTGCTGGGAGGCAAGGTCGGAGCTTTGATAGGAGACGGAGCATCGACTCCAGCAGGAGGGAATGGCACCGCAGCCTAGAGCGCCAGAGAGGTGAGAGATCCCGTAGCACAGATTACCGCCGAAGCCTAGAGCGTCGGGGGCCCCGCCGTGAGGTTTAAGTATAGGATCGTCGGAACGGATCCTCAGTACCTCGGCCACTTCTAACCTAGTGAAGTGTAGCGAGCCAAGGACCACGGAGCCAAGCTGCGGCTCGTTCCTTGCCAAGAAGTTTCTTGGAACCTTGCATTGAACTTTACCTTGTTTCTTGATCCGCTTGGATTTGCGGAGCTTTTGCCAAGTTTTTGCCAAGACCTTTGCCTTTGGATTATACTACAGACTCTTCACTTTTGGACTATACTTTTATCTTTGGACAATTGCCTTTTTATATGTTTTATTCTTCAATAAATAATAGTTAGCTGATTACCGTCTCTGTGTGTGTGATTAAGGGGCCGGCCGAGTCCTTGCATCGTGACAGTTGGCCGAGGTACTCCACGAACCCCTTTTTCACATCACGGGACGCTCCAAGAAACGCGGACGGCGGGCCGGCACCATGGCTCAATTGACCGATGCTCAAGTGGCCGCGATGCAGCAGGACCTGGGCGAACTACGGGCCAGGGCTGGCCGGCACCCTTCCGTGGCTGCACCGGCTCGGTTTGGAGGCAACCCGGCTCAAGTCAACGTGTTCATTGGACAATGCGAAATGTACCTGGAACTTCGGCCCACGGAGTTCGCCACTGAACGAGCCAAGGTGGGCTTCGTCTACACGCTGCTGGAAGGCACAGCGGCGGCATGGGCGACCACGCAGCTCCAGGCAGCGTCCCCACAAGTGGCCACGGTGACGGCGTTCCTGGAGGCTATCAAGATCACTTGGGGGGACCCAGTGAATACCGAGTTGGCGGAAAGGGAGTTGGATCGGTTGTCTATGAGGGACATGTCTTTGGCTCAATACATCTCCCGATTCCGCGTGCTGGCCGCCCAAGTAGAGTGGAACCCCTCTGCCTTGCGTTACCAGTACATGAAAGGCCTGTCGCCAGAGATGCAACAGTAGATCCTGAGAGGGGCTACGCGGCCCGCAGACCTGGAGGAGGCGATCACCGTGAGCCTCCGAGTGGAAGCTGGAATGCAGACCCGAAGGCGGTGGGACAAGGGGCCCGGGGAGCGGCCGGGGGCGTGAAAGGAGACGGGGGCCAGCCAGTTCTCGTTCCGGCAGTTCGCGCCGGCCCCCCAGTCCCTGGATGAACTGGAACCCATGCAGCTGGGGCATGTGAGGCCCAAAGTGGATGCCGCCCAGAAGGCCCGGTGCCAGCGTTTAAATCTGTGTTGGTACTGTGGGGGAGTGGGACACTTTTCCAGAGAATGCCCCCAGAAGCCACGCGGCAAGACCCCTCGGGCCTCTGCTGCGTTCGAGGGGCCCCAGGGGGGCCGAAGAAGCCATCCAGATGGCAGGGGAAGGGGTCGGCCGAGTTTAAGAGGGTTCGCTAACTCGGCCGCAGTCACTGCCCTTCCTCCAGAACCCCAGACTGGACAATTGTTCCTAGTGATGGTCTCCCTCTGGTCGCAAGAGAAGGGACTGATGATGGTCCATGCCATGATCGACTCGGGGGCCACCAACAATTTCATTGATGCAGACTACGCCAAGTCTGCTGGATTACAGTTCCATGATCTCAAGGAGCCCAAGGGCGTCCAGACCATTGATGGGAGAACCTTGAAAGCAGGGGCCGTGACTCAATACACTGCCCCTACCAAGATGTGGACCAGCTCCCACAAAGAAGACATTTCTTTTCTTGTCACCAAGCTGTCAGATTTCCCGGTAATTCTGGGAATTATCTGGCTGACTCTTCATGATCCACAGATCTCATGGGCCAAGAGACAGTTGTCATTTTCCTCCAAGCATTGCCAGGAACATTGTATGATGGCTCGGGCTTGCCAAGCTCAAGAGGTAGAACAAGCCGCTACGCTGCCCAAAAAGTATGCAGGGTTTTGGGATGTTTTCAGCGAGAAGGAGGCGGAACATCTACCCCCCCCCCCCCCACCGACCCTACGATTGTGCCATTGAGTTAGAGCCCGGAGCCCCTATCCCCCGGGGAAGACTCTACCCTCTCTCGGAACCAGAGCAGCAGGCTCTCCGAAGGTTTTTGGATGAGAATCTGCGAAAGGGCTTCATCCGGCCTTCTCAGTCCCCGGCCGAGCGCCCATCCTGTTTGTCAAGAAGAAATCGGGGAATTGCGGCTCTGTAATGACTATCGGGAGCTCAAACAAGATCACGATTCGGAACCGCTACCCCCTGCCTTTGATCCCTGAACTGTTGGAGCGGATGCGGGGTGCCAAGGTGTTCACCAAACTGAACCTGAGGGGGGCCTATAATCTGGTGCGGATTCGGCAAGGCGACGAATGGAAAACCGCATTCCAGACCAAGTGGGGCAGTTTTGAATACCTCGTAATGGGATTCGGTTTGTGCAACGCTCCCGCCTGTTTCCAACATTTCATGAATGACATTTTTGAGATCTGCTGGATCGTTATCGGGCAGTGTACCTGGACGACCTGCTACTTCGTTCTCCGGATCAGGCGACCCACCACCGCCATGTGAAGGAAGTGCTTCAGAGACTGAGAGACCACGGTCTCTATGCCAAGCTGGAGAAATGCACAGTTGATCTACGCGAGGTCGATTTCCTGGGCTACCGCATCTCTCCCACGGGCATAGCCATGGATGATACCAAGGTCCAAGCTGTGGCAGACTGGGCGGCTCCTGCCAGCAAAAAAAGACATTCAAAGATTCCTGGGCTTTGCCAACTACTACAGAAAGTTCATTCCTGACTTTGCCAAGTGGGCTGACCCCATCACTCAGTGTTTGCGGGGAAAGGTGCCGTTCCGTGGACATCGGAGGCGGACGTGGGGTTCCGGAAGTTGAAGCAGCTGTTCACCACGCAGCCGCTTCTGCAGCATCCCAACCCCCGCACCCCTTTCATCGTGCAAACTGATGCGTCGGATGTGGCGGTGGGAGCGATCCTGCTACAGCCGCAGGGGACAGACCTTTTGCCCTGTGCCTACTACTCCCGGCAGCTGACGGCGCCGGAAAAGAACTATACCATTTGGGAGAAGGAGCTCCTGGCCATTAAGGTAGTTTTTGAAGTTTGGAGACATCTGCTTGAAGGGGCCAAGTTCCCGGTGGAGGTCCACACCGACCACCTGAACTTGGAACACTTGAAGACCCAGCGCAAATTGAACCAGAGGCAACAGAGATGGTCCCTGTTCTTTGAGAGATTCAATTTCCGCATTTACTATGTGGCCCCCAAGCAGACCAAACAAGCTGATGCCTTGTCTCGGAAGCCGGAGTATGTCAGCAGTGGAGAAGGGCTTCCTGAGGCACGGCTGCTGAAAGCGGAGAACTTTGCCGCCACTAGCACGGCCTCTGCGCAGGCCCCGGTGGTCAACCCAGCCCCGGGGTACAAGAGACCTCTGAGTGAATGGATCCAAGCTCGCCAAAAGGGAGACCCCTGGGTGCAAGAACAGTTGACCAAAGGGGTGCAATCCCCTTTCCAAGTCAAGAATGGGGTACTCTACCACCGCGAGGGTGTTTATGTTTCTCCCGAGCCCGAGAGAGAGGACATTCTCAAACTTTGCCATGATAGCTGGGCCGCGGGACATTTTGGACTGTTCAAGACTCTAGAGTTGGTGCTGCGGGATTTCTGGTGGCTCAAAGTGCGGAGGGACGTGGAGGACTACGTCAGCACTTGCCCTGTGTGCCAACGGGCCAAGACGGCGGGGGGCAAGCCGGCCGGGTTGCTCCAGCCGCTCCCGACCCCTTCCGCTCCATGGAAGATGATTTCGGCCGATTTCATCACTGACCTGCCAAAGTCCAAGGGGTTCACCACGATCCTGGTCGTGGTGGACTGTCTCACCAAGATGGGACACTTCATTCCCTGTGTGGGGGTGCCTACTGCTAAAGAGACTGCTGATATGTTTGTGCAACATGTGTTTCGCTTGCATGGACTGCCACAGAGTTTGGTGACGGATCGAGGCACCCAATTCACTTCCCAGTTCTGGCGGGCTGTTCAGAAGTTGCTGGGAATTGAGGCACGGATGTCTACGGCTCATCACCCCCAGACCGACGGGCAGACCGAAAGGGTTAACGCCATGTTGGAACAGTATCTGCGGTGCTATGTCAACTATCAGCAGAACAATTGGGCGTCCTTGTTGTCCTTGGCAGAGTTTGCCTACAACAATGCGACGCAGGAATCCATCAAAGAGACTCCTTTCTTTGCTAACTATGGCCACCATCCCAGGTTCTACCCTCCTGTAGACCAGTCCGGAGAGGTGCCGGCAGCAGAAGATTGGCTGCAGGAGCTGACTGCGCTGCAGGAGATGCTACGTACTCAATTGGACCAGGCTAAAGCGGATTACAAGCGGATGGCTGATCGGCAGCGCCAGGAGGGTCCTGAGATCCAGGTCGGAGACAAAGTTTGGCTGTCTACCAAGAATTTGCCTACGCAGAGACCTAGCCGCAAACTGGATGCGAGATTTTTGGGTCCCTACAAAGTGTTGGAGAGTGTGGGGTCTGTTGCTTTCAAACTACAGCTTCCAGCGGACATGAAGCTCCACCCAGTCTTTCATCGTTCCCTGCTGAGACCGGCGAAGGGGGTGCGGCCTGATGTGACGCAGCCGCCGCCCCCTCCTGTGATGCGGGACGGGGAGGAGGAGTTCGAGGTGCAGGACATCCTGGATGCATGCACCAGATACCGGAAGCTGGAGTATCTCATCGACTGGAAGGGTTTTGGACCGGAAGAGCGCTCTTGGACACCAGCTCGAGACGTCCATGCCCCGGACATTGTTGCCGTAAGTACCCTGACAAGCCCAAGCCTCGAGGGAGGCCTCGGAGGGGCCCTGAGGGGGGGGATAGTGTAGCACCCCAGTTCTCTTTTGTGCCTGGAGGGCAGGGGGCAGCACCGGGGGGTCCCACTTGCATTAGAGCCAGCAGCAGCTGAGGATGAAATGGAGGAAGGGGTTAATGAGCTAGCTGGGCCTTCTTCTCCCACAGAGAGCTTGGCTTGGGATGAAGGATGGCCGGATGCCTATGAGGACTATGAAGGTCAGGCTGATCCTGAAAGTGCTGATAGTGATGATTGTTATGAGAAACCAGGTGGGTACGGATCACAGGAGAGAATTTGGGAAAACATGGGCGAGGAGGCCATGGAAGACGAAGGGGAGTTTGACTCTCATGAAGATAGCGAGCCAGGTGCTGGGATGCAAGGTTGGAGCTTTGATAGGAGACGGAGCATCGACTCCAGCAGGAGGGAGTGGCACCGCAGCCTAGAGCGCCAGAGAGGCGAGAGATCCCGTAGCACAGATTACCGCCCGAAGCCTAGGCGTCAGGGCCCCCGCCGTGAGGTTTAAGTATAGGATCGTGGGAACGGATCCTCAGTACCTCGGCCACTTCTAACCTAGTGAAGTGTAGCGAGCCAAGGACCACGGAGCCAAGCTGCGGCTCGTTCCTTGCCAAGACGTTTCTTGGAACCTTGCATTGAACTTTACCTTGTTTCTTGATCCGCTTGGATTTGCGGAGCTTTTGCCAAGTTTTTGCCAAGACCTTTGCCTTTGGATTATACTACAGACTCTTCACTTTTGGACAATACTTTTATCTTTGGACAATTGCCTTTTTATATGTTTTATTCTTCAATAAATAATAGTTAGCTGATTACCGTCTCTGTGTGTGTGATTAAGGGGCCGGCCGAGTCCTTGCATCGTGACACAAGGCTGGAGGGAGGGAGAGGGAAATGAGGAGGGAAAGCGTATTGGAGAGTGGCAGCGGCAAAAGCCCACAAAACAGTGAAAATACCATGATATATATTTAAAATTAATTTTTTAAAAAATCTGAGAAACAGCGGGTCTGCAATAAGAGAACCGCGAAGTAGCGAGGGAACACTGTATTTGTGCCAAATTTGGTCCAGTAGCAACGAAAATTATGTTATGGTTGGGGGTCACCACAACATGAGGAACTGTATTAAGGGGTCACGGCATTAGGAAGGTTGAGAAACACTGTATTATAGTCTAGACCAGGGGTGCCCACACTTTTTCAGCATGCAAGCTACTTATAATAAAACCAAGTCAGAAAGATCTACCGAGAGAGAAGCAGGGCGGAGCAGGGGAGGGGCAAGGCTTAGTGCAGGCTAGCTCCTCCCCCCTCTGGCTTTAGCGCTACCACAGCTTCTCCAGGCTTGAGGAGGGTAGTGCCAAGCCAGTGGTGGCATAGCTAGCCACTACTGGCTTGGCACCACCCCTCCTCCCTGGAAGCTGTGTGTAGCGCCTGAAGGGAAGGGGCAGGGCTTGGCGCAGCATGGCTCCACCCCCTCCCCCCTCTGGCTTTAGCGCTAGCACAGCTTCTCCAGACTAGAGGAGGGTAGTGCCCAGCCAGGGGCGGCATAGCTAGCCACTACTGGCTTGGCACTACCCTCCTCAAGCCTGGAGAAGCTGTGGTAGCGCTGGGGGCGGGGCTTCATGCAGCATGGCTCCGCCCCCATCTAGAAGTGCCCCATCCGGCTGGAATCAACCTCCTTCGGTCTCACGATCAACCAGTCGATCGTGATCGACTTTCTGGGCAGCCCTGGTCTAGACCACTGATTCTCAAAGTGGGAGGTACCACCCCCTGTTGGGGAGTGAGGCAATCCAAGGGGGCAGTGGGAGGCTCAGGGAAATTTGGGGGGCAGCGAACCTCTTTAAGGGGGTGGTGAACGATTGGCCTCTTCTTTGGCCACGCTCCCTTCGCTTTGACCTGCATATTAGATGTTTGGATTAGAATTCATAAGAGTAGCAAAATTATTTATGAAGTAGCAATGAAAATATGGTTGGGGGTCACCATGACATGAGGAACCTTATTTAGGGGTCATGGCATTAGAAAGGTTGAGAACCACTGCAGTAATACATATATATTTTTGTTTAATTGCTATTACATTTTTTTTAAGTTGTTTTTTTTTCTTTTTTTTTTAACAAGTTTTATTGGTTAAAAAGGTTAGACATTTACATGGGAGTCGCCACACAAATTAGTCTGGGGTACGTCTACCCAGACTTACACATAACTACAAGATAGAGGGTGGGTAGGGGAGTGGGGATGGGGAAAGGGACACAATAGGACCTTATACATATAACATTTAAAAACAGGTTGACTTCACCTGGATTCGGAGGGGGTCGCGGTTATATTGGTCAAAACAATCTAAATTAACTTAGAGCTTATATCCAAAAGCCTTGCAACTCTACTTTCTCCTTGTTCTTTATATAACATAAAAATGGTTTCCATGTTTCCTCAAAATCTATACTTGGATGGGGGCGGTAGGCCAAAAAACTTTGGGAACCACTGTCCTAGACTTATCCCATCCCCACAATTGGATAAATAATATGTCTTTTACCTGCGGTTTTGATGCTGGTCAATACTGCAGCCAAGGAAGTTGAGTTTACACCCATGAAAGTGCATGGAAACATTAAAAAAAATGTCTGGCCTGAATGGCACTTCCAAATTTATGGTTTCTTCCTTCCTTTTCTTATTCCTTTTCAGGAAGAGGAGAAAAGTGTGTGGCGTCGGCTGCCTAACAAACCCTTCTGGAAATGGTTTGGAAACATCTTTTGCCTCCCTAGAGTTGCAAAGAGCCACGTCTTCATAGTGCAGCTGGTCCCATTAAGAAGAATGAGCAACACCTGGCTTGACAGGCTGAAAAATCAGTTCACATCCAAAATCCCAGGAGAGGTCTCCAATTCCCTTGTTCAATGCATGTCATTTCATTT
>JARBWK010000014.1:40847519-41137220 GCA_030556195.1 Anolis apletophallus | reverse complement strand
CCCCCAAGCAGCAGGAGTTCAGCATCCGGAGGGGGGAAGGAAGGTGGGCAGAGAGCTTTTCTCGCAGCACAGCAGGAGGTCCGTCACGGCACACTACTTTGCTGCGTCACAGCAGTTGGGAAACACTGCCTTAGGGCCATATAAGGTGGGAGCAGTTTGAATGCACACAAGGTGTTGTAGTTGGACCTGAGGCTGAGAGAGAAGAGACTATAGCCAGAAGTAATAAACCATCTACTCATGAGCAAGAGTCAAAGGGGGAGCAAGAACGGAAGAGAATCTGGCAAATACTTAATGAGTCTTCAGAGGATGAATCGTTCTTGGGGTTTTCAGAGGGTGATGGGTGTGGTGATGAGGAGCAATCTATGGGAGATGGGGTTGGGGACTCACATCTGGTGACATAGATTGGGCTAAGGAGTAGCAGATAAGGGATGTTTGTGAAGAACCTACTAGTAGTGATTCATTTGTGGGATTCACAGGAGATGGGAACTGGAGTGATGGGAATCAGGGTTCTTGCTGGGGTGAAATAAGTCGTTGCAGAAGACGTATGGCTTCATGTGAGAGGCAAAGGGCAGCACGTGAAGAAGTGCTGGCAGCTGAGAGGAATGATAACGGGGTGTCAGTTCAATTAAGTTCTGAGGAAGAGCTTTGAATAAAGGGGGGTTGCAGTTGGCAATGAGTTGTACTTGCCTCCAAGGTCTGCCCTTCGTTGCTGGATTGACTGTTGGATGTGGATTTCTGGACCTTGGACTCTCTCTCTCTCTCTGGACGATGGTATCGTATTTGGTGGGTTCCGCATCTTGTATTCTCTCATTGGCTGCACCACCTTAAATCCCTGTGTGCTAGATCCTGCTGCCTTTCGGTTTTGACTTCGGACTGGTTTGACTTCCCCTTCTTTGCTGGCTTCCTATCTTCAGCTTGACCCAGGACTGCTTGACGACTTCATATTCCTTGCCTCCTTCCCGGTGTGAGGACGACGGACTGACGGATGATGTTCTGCTTCCTGTTCTCCGTGCTTGTGGAGTTTTTATTTAACGCGGGTTTTTTGGCGGTTTAATCCGCTTTTTTCTTTGAGTGACAATTTTGACCTGGCTGGTTGAGTTTTTTGTTGCTTAAGTTATTTCGCTCAGTTTTCCATTGTCTTTAGGCAGATTGAACAGATTTTGGAAGCCTGTGACTTACTAATAAACTTTTACTATTTACTTTACTGGGCTTGGCTCCTTTAAGGTGGTTTGAATCACGGCACAAGGGCAAAGTAGACTTGCATCTGCAGTCAATAGGATGGAACCATTTTGCAACATCTGTGACGCACAACTGGACCCGATGCACATCTTGTGCTTTTGCAACATACCAAAATATTCACATAGATACAGAATGCCGATGGCAACAAAGGAACAATTTCACTTCTGTGGATTTCACAATAGAGAATATGCTACTCTCTAGGTCAGCATGGACAAAGATCACCACTCAGGAACAGAAGGATTCTAGACAGCAAACAATCAAGTGCCAGTTAACACTTCCCAGACAGAGTATGCCCCCAGGCAGCAACAGCCAGGCTACCCCTATGTAAATACTTTCACTGATTGACTTTGGAACTGCAAGGCATCTCTATGCTAATCAAGCTTGCTAATTGCAATATCCACGCTTGCTTCAAACAGATAAGGGTTCCTTCTTCCACCTTGGATGCTCCACTTGCCTTACTTCCAACAGACCTCTGAAGATGCCAGCCATAGCTGCAGGCAAAATGTTTTCCAGTTCAAGTCCATCCCAGGACCTTAGATTTCGTACAGCCCGAAAAACCTACAACAACCCAGTGATTCCGGCCATGAAAGCCTTCAACAACACACTGTCTTGAAAAGTATGTGTACATGTGTATGTATATTTATGATTTGTTGTTGTTGTTGAATGACATGCTCTGTGAAATAGTGGTTGGCGTTTCATGATGTCACCTAGGGCCAGCGATCAGAAGGGGCTGCCAGTAAGTCTCAAATCCCATTGACACTGCCATATAATGAAACCGAACGACATCACCGCCCAGTTGGTGGGGAGACCCGACTGCCTAGCTTGGATGGCGAGGCATTATGCCAGACATCCTTAGTTAAGAGCCATGGGGTCATCTTAGACCCGTTGCTGTCGATGGAGGCCCAGGTCTCCAGCGTCAGCAAAACCGCCTTTTTCCATCTGCGGCAAGCTAGGCGTCTGGCCCCCTACTTATCCAGAGATGACCTGGCCATGGTACTCCAAGCCACAGTCATCTCGAGACTGGACTACTGTAACGCCCTTTACATCGGCCTATCCTTGTCAGTGATCCGGAACTTAAGCTCGTCCAGAATGCCGCTGCACGACTTCTCACTGGGACTCCAGTGAGATGTCACATAACACCTATCCTCCAGCAGCTTCATTGGCTTCCGGATCACCTTCAAGGCGATTGTTTCAAGGCCTTGCATGGTCTGGGGCCGCTGTATCTGAGGGACCGTCTCCTCCCCTACCAACCCCAGAGGTCACTTCGTTCCAAACAAATGAACCTCCTTGAAGTACCGACCTTCAAAGCAATCCGTCTCACATCGACCCGGCGCAGAGCCTTTTCTGTAGTGGAACACTCTTCCTAGGGATGTACGGGCCATGCAGGACCTTCTCTCCTTCCGCAAGGCCTGCAAGACTCACCTTTTCCGGCTAGCCTTTGATTGCTAGGCCAGAAATCTTTTTAAAGCTAGTTTAATATGTATGCTTTTACCTCGGTGTGTTTTACCTGATTGTAAGCCGCTCCGAGCCCTCAGGGAGTGGCGGCGTACAAGTCCAAATAATAAATAAATAATAAAGAAAGAAATCCTGAAACTGCATTATATTGCATTGTGGATGGGGCCTCGGATGTAGGTGTTCACTGATGTCAAGTCCTGGAATAGTCTTGACCTGGCAGATGTTCCTCTTGAACTTGGCCTTAATCGTCTAAACCAGGGGTGCTCAGAATGGTGATCGGGATCACCAGGGTGATCTTTGGGCTTCATCCTGGTGATCTTCAGGCCCCTGACCAGGTTTTTTTTGCAGTTTGTCCTCTTCAAGCGCCCCTTCACGCTGCAAAGAAGTCCTCCGTCGTTGCTCCTCCCTGCTCGCGCCGCGCCCCAAAAGCTGCAGAGTCCAAGAGGCAGAATGGGCCCCCTCTTTTTTTTGGATTCCTCCTCCTCCCTCCGTCCTTCTCCAGCCACTCAGAGTCGTAGGAGACCAAGGGGGCGGGCCTGGATGACGCGATGCATGGCTGGCCCCGCGCGCATGCGCAGAAGTGCCCATTCTGCCTCTCTGACTTCTCATGAGCTCTTGGAGGCGGCACGCATGTTGGCAGCGTCGAAATAGGAGCAACGACGGAGGAGGAGGAGAAGGACGCTTTGGGGTCATTTCCTTACCGCATCTCAAAGGTCGGTCTTTTTACTTTGGGGTGGGTGCTTGATTGTTCTGCGAATTGTTTATTTTTAATGTTTAAAAATGGCCTTTTAGCTCCAAAGCCTCTCTGCTTGCTTTGTTCCTTGAGAAATATATGTTGGGAATATGGAAATGTGGGAGAAAGGGGGTGGTTGGATGTATTTTTGCATGCCCCTTTGTTTACCTTGCTAAGTATTAAATGGCCTTGCAGTTCAAAAGCCTCTCTTCTTACTTTCTGGCTGATAATATGTGTGGTAATATGGCAGTGTGGGAGAAATGGGGTGGTTGGATGTATTTTTATGCTCTGTTTTATATTATTGTTATTAAATTGAAATGTTGATGTTTTATAACTTCATTTTATGTAAACTGCCCCGAGCCTGCTGGAAGGAGCGGTACATAAAAATGAATAATAAATATAAATAAATAAATAAATAAATAAGAAAATAGTTATACGTTTTACATTTCTGGGTAGGTGATCTTTGGGACTTGGTTTTTAAATCAGTAGCTCCCATGCTGAAAAAGTGTGAGCACCCCTGATCTAAACTATCCTCTTACTCTCTGCTGTGCTGGAGGACTCTTTCCAACTTCCCAAGTGGTCCAGTCAGTCTCCATATTTGGAACAGAGGAGGCACCGACTTGTCCTTTCTGTCGTCCAGCCAAATTTATTATGCTGGCTCTGCTCCATCATGGTGGCAAGACAAGGAGAGCCTATCTGGGGTACATCAAGCCCTGCCACTGGAATATTAACTGTCGGGAGCAAGTGCCAGTAAGGGGCGTGTTGCGTTCCCATCTCTCACTCAGCTGGGCCTCTTTTCTTTTCAGCACCATCCAAGTATGTAGCAGAGAAAGTTCATATTTCTCACTTCCTGCCAAGATTGTGTCATAATCATTTCCGAGACTCTCTGCTTTGCTTTAGTGCTCTCACTCAGCTAGATTCATCATCACTCCATTCTGGGGTCTTTGTCACCACTGGCCTGTTGTTGTGGCATCTCCCATCCATACTCTTTCTCCGAATTGGGACGACTTCTACTCCAGAGGACAGGATCAGAGTCCAAAAGGACCTTAACAGATTAGAAAGAGAGAGATGGGACCAAAGTAACGCAATGAACTTCAACAGGAAGAAATGTGCATGAGTATAGAACCTCTATCCGTTTCGGTTTGTTTCATTTGTATGGCCCATTTTTCATTTTTGAGCGCTGCTTCCGAAAACAGGGGCCTTTCCAAATGAGCTGTTTCGTTCTTTTGTCTGAGAAACAGTCTTCTTTCTCTGTTGATTTTTGGGACACCAAGCTTAAAGGCAGGGCTTAAGATCCCACTGATTCTGAGAGGTTTCCCTCTAAATAAACAGAGGAGGCCTATAGCCTGGTGACGTCACTCTTTTCTTGGGCACTGATTGGCCATAACACCTCCTCCCCTGACCAGGGCCGTAGCCAGGATTTTGGTTCATGGCTGAGTTTGGTTTGGGGGGCTGAGACTGGGTGGAAAAGGGTCTACCCTAGCAAACCTTTGTATTGTTACCCCAATAACCCCAACAAGGACGTTTGACCATAATGAGCATGGTGATCAGAACATGATATGAATAAACATAACAGTTTAAATAATGTACCAGTAAGGCCTTTTTGACCACCCTGAGAACTTGGGGCTGACCAGGGACCACTTAGCCCTCCCCCTGGCTACATGCCTGCCCCTGACACATGCAGAACTACTCTCTGGGCCATGTGAGGGAAAGCCACATGGCCCAAGACTACTTGACCAGGGACCCTTTTGACCAGGGACCCCTTTGACCAGGGACCACTTTGACCTGGGACCCCTTTGACCAGGAATAACTTGACCAGGGACCACTTTGACCTGGGACCACTTTGACCCGGGACCACTTTGACCAGGGACCACTTGGACCAGGGACCACTTGACCAGGGACCACTTGGACCAGGGACCACTTGTCTAGGGACCACTTTGACCCGGGACCACTTTGACCAGGGATAACTTGACCCGGGACCACTTTGACCCGGGGCCACTTTGACCCGGGACCACTTTGACCAGGGACCACTTGACCAGGGACCACTTGACCAGGGACCACTTGGACCAGGGACCACTTGACCAGGGACCACTTGTCTTGGGATCACTTTGACTAGGGACCACTTTGCCCAGGGACCACTTTGACCCGGGGACCACTTTGACCCAGGACCACTTTGACCCGGGACCACTTGTCTTGGGATCACTTTGACTAGGGACCACTTTGCCCAGGGACCATTCTCCAACATTACTACCAAAAGGGTTATGAATCTGTTCCTGATGAACTTTAGATTAGGTTTGGTTATTTGGGGTGCTGATTCAGAAAATTGCATTGGATATACCACATCAGCTCTAGTTTCTGATACAGAACAAATGCCACCCAGTAGTCGTCATCTGCTCGGCCACAGAAAACCATATTTAATAATCTAGAGCTGATGTGGTAATAGTAATCCTTCATAGGTAGTCATCCTTTCTCCTCCCAACACCCCATTGCCTCAGCACTCTAAGAGGGTTTTGCAAGACCAGTCACTCTCGTTGCTGCGTGGTTTTGAGGCAATGATATAGTAAAGGTGAGGCTGTGGACCATATTTTAGTTCTTGAGGAACACTGGTGGTCCACGGAGTACAGGTTGGCAACCACTCTATAGAATAAAGGCAGTTTGACACTGATTCAAATGTTCAATGCAATTTTCTTTTTGGCTGTTTAGGACTTGCTTCTTGTGCTTGCTTTCTTTTGTTCTTGAGTTTTGGAGACATCCGTGCTGTTTCTTGTTCTGGCAATAATCTGACACTGGCCGGCTGTGTTTATCAGCTGGTTGATCAGATGTTTTCCTGTAAAGGAGGGTGACGCGAATTGGCCTCTTCCATATCAGTCGGCCTCTTGTTAAGCAAGACGCGAGGCCCACTGGAATCCGGACCGAGAGTCAAAAGCCCTATTGTTACATTTTCCTTTGTTGCTTTGCCTTTTCTTGGGTAAAAAGGGTATTTGGCTTCCAATAACCCTTCTGGAAAATCCCACTCATGCCTTCTGATGATCGTGTCAACACTGGGCAATTTGTGACTGCAAAGTCCGCTTTTAACCCTTTCCTTCTTTAGCTTTTCCCCAGGTTAAGGCTTCCAGACCTGGGGAATTTGAGTGACAGAAAATTGGGTGCAACAGGATGAGTGTTGGATTAGGATTCCAGAGGTGAGTAAAGGGTCATGCTGGAGGGCTATGGGATTCCTAGAAAAGAATACTCTAGGAATCACTGTGTCCTCCAGTGTGATTTTGCGATCATCCCGCAGTGAAAGTTGATCTATGAAGCGTGATGGAGGACCCATAGATTCCTAGAGTGGTGCGCTCTCAGGTAAATATGCAAGCTTCCAAATCCTCAATGCAAATTGCTAGATGAATAATAGGGGTGGTTGATCCATAAAAAAATTGGTTCTAAACTCATTGGGGGGGGGGGGGCATTTCTGTCCCTGGGACATTATAGAAATTATTACCAAAAAATTGACTTCATTTCGTATTTGAAATGTAATTAATAACTATTTTCGTTTTTATTCATTAGGCCAGCTAGAAGGCTAGACTAGAATGGAGGGCTTGCTCTCCTCTCTTCCCTCCCTCCGTCCCCCCCCCCCCAGTTCAGAAGCATCGCACATTATATTTAATGCGCGATGCCTCTCAGCTGGGGGGGGGGCAGGGAGGGAAGAAGGGAGTGCTTGTTTTCCCTCCTTCCCTCCCCTGCCAAGCCTTGACACGGTATAGATGTTTATTTATTTATTTATTATTGCGGCTTTTATGCCGCCGACTCCCAGGGGCTCGCGGCAGCTCACAGCAAAGGTTAAAAACATCAGTATCAGCATAACATTTAAAACATTTAAATCAGCGGCAGTAGCATTAAAATACAACATTAACATTAACAGATAGCCATAAGCAACATCACACCAGAACAAGACATAGCAGCGTGTCGGGGGGAGCACGTGGGCTTACTCTGAAGGCCTGCTAACCATGTGAGTTTTGCAGGCCCGTCTAAATGGGAGTAAGTCCCTCAGGGCCCTGGTTCCGGCCGGCAGGGCGTTCCATAGCGTAGGAGCTATAACCGAGAACGCCCTCCGGCGGGTAGATGTCAGGTGCGCCGACTTTATTGTTGGTATTACCAAAAGGTTGGCATCTTCGGATCGGAGTGGCCTCGAGGGGCAGTAAGGGGTGAGGCGGTCCCTCAGATGCATCTCCTCCCCTGCTAACATCTACACCACGCTAAGCCTTGGCTAACATGCGGACGCATCTCTCCCCTGCTAACATGTATACCGCAAACAAACAGAACTGGCAGACCCACCAAATACAGTGAAAAGAAGGGAATCACAAGGCAAATAGCATTCAGGCTTCTTTAACATATATGTTGTAGAATTCTCAAGTTCCAAATACAAGATAATAAACTTATCCAAATGTTACACAGTCAATTATATATTAAACATAGTATTATTGTTTTTGCATATATACGATTGCTGTCTTTACATTCATACAAAGCAATCACGGGCGGTAGACTCACATGCAAGTGAGAGAGAGACGTCACAAACGGGCGGAAAGGAGTTCCTGCATCATAAGAAGGGGACACGGTCCCGGATGTCTCCCAAAGTCATAAGCACAAAATATATATAAACAATCAAAGAGTCCCGGTTTTTTATGCCAATATAATGATTTTAAAGCATCTTGGGAAGACAATCCATGGTCAACGAAACCATAATATGATGCGCGCCTTCGTTTCGCCCCCGAAGGGGCTTCCTCAGGACCAGGGGCGTGGCCTAGGTAGCGAAGTCTCACGAGCGTCTCAGACAGGAACAACACAATGCATGAAGGAACACAAGCACCGCAAATGCTGATGATACCCTTGGACCGTGCCCCCTTCTTATGACGCAGGAACTCCTTTCCGCCCTTTTGCGACGTCTCTCTCTCACTTGCATGTGAGTCTACCGCCTGTGATTGCTTTGTATGAATGTAAAGACAGCAATAGTATATATGTAAAAACAATAATACTATGTTTAATATATAATTGACTGTGTAACATTTGGATAAGTTTATTATCTTGTATTTGGAACTTGAGAACTCTACAACATATATGTTAAAGAAGCCTGAATGCTATTTGCCTTGTGATTCCCTTCTTTTCACTAACATGTATACCGCGCCAAACTGGGAGGGGGGAGGGAAGGAGGGAGAGCAAGCACTCCCTTCTTTCCTCCCTGCTCCCCCCCCTCGAGCTCAGAAACATTGCACATTAAGTATAATGTGCGATGCTTTTGAGCTGGGGGGGGGGGGGGAGAAGGGAGTGCTCTCAGCTGACAAGAGGAGAAAGGCGGGTGCTGCTGCCCTCCAGTCTCCTCTCGCGAGTTGAGAACTGAGGAGGGGAAAAACGACCTAATAACGTGACCTTTACAAAAAATGGCGATCGCAGGTTCGGTTTTGAAACTTCACTTCCGGATTGGACGCCGAGGGACGTTATAGATTCAAAGTAATTTCAAATACGAAAAATTAATGGAAATCAAGGTATTTCTGCAGGAGATACCCACCCCTAATGAATCATACCACTATGTTTTGGTTATTTATTTATTTATTTATTTTATTACACTATTTATATTCCGCCCTTCTCACCCCACAGGGAACTCAGGGCGGATTACAATGCACATATACATGGCAAACATTTAATGCCAATTAGACATACAACATATATAGACACAGGCGTGGAGGCAATTTAACATTCCAGCTTTCGGGGTTCATAAGGGTATGCTCGATTCTGGCCACAGGGGGAGCTGCTGCTTCACCGTCCATTGTGACACCGAGTCCGTTGATGGAGTACTTCCTCATTCTTCTGCACACTGCTGGAAGGTTTAATGACATCACAAATTAGTTAAATTAGCCTCCCTGCATAAAGCGGTACGTATTTATTATTTATTTATTTAAAACTTTTGTACCCTGACCTTCTCACCTCTATCGAGGGACTCAGACTGGCATAACAGCAAAAATTCAATGCTATACAATTTAAAAACAACTACAACAACATATTAAAATACATTAAAACCCAGCATAAAACACATCGCCATTAAAACAATTCCACTCAATCTGTAAACGTGGTCATACATTCAGATAATAGCCAATCTCAGCCTATTCTGGGAAGGCTTGGTTCCACATCCAGGTCTTCACCAGCCTCCTAAAGGACAACAGAGAGGGGGCAGACCTAGCATCACTTGGGAGAGAGTTCCACAGCTGAGGGGCGACCACAGAGAAGGCCCTGTCTCTCATCCCCACCAGCTGTGCTTGTGAAGCTGGCGGGACCGAGAGCAGGGCCTCTCCGGAGGATCTTAATGTCCTTGATGGTTCATAGGGGAGAATCCGTTCAGACAGGTAAACTGGGCCAGGACCATATAGGGTTTTGAAGGTTAAAACCAGCACTTTGAATTGTGCCCGGAAGCTAATTGGCAGCCAGTGGAGCTGGTGCAGCAAGGGAGTTGTATGCTCCCTGTGCCCCACTCCTGTTAGTAGCCTGGCTGCCGAACGTTGGACTAATTGCAGCTTCCGAGCAGTCTTCAGAGGCAACCCCATGTTGAGAGCGTTGCAGTAGTCTATTCGGGATGTAACCAGAGCATGGACCACCGTGGCCAAGTCAGACTTCCCAAGGTACTACTTGACAGATGTAACTGACTTTTGGGCTGCAAAGGTCAACAGCAAGCTAGACTAATGGCTGGAAGCTCACTTCAACCTGGGCTGGCTTCAAACTCATGACTCATCTTTCTGTTACCTGAAAACCCCAAAAGTTTTTAAAGTTCAATGTGATATCGAAGGGTTTAATGCCCGGAATCGCTGGGTTGCTGTTTTTCGGGCTGTATGGCCATGTTCCAGTAGCAGGATTTCTTTCACAGAGCCAAGGCCATTAAGCAGGGACTTGATGGCCGAGGCTGGAATTTACTGTATGAGCAAGAGACAAGGCCGTGGATAACAGGAATGGAATCCAGTAGCGTCATGCCTATGAATAGTACTCCCACACCCCCACCTCTCTCCACACACAGGTCCATGGCACTCTCTTTGGTTGCTGGATGAAGATTTTAAGCGTGGACCAAAGCATTTATTTTTAACAATGGCCCACTGCCTACTGACTGATCTTTTTTTAGATCAGGGCAGCCGGACGGTGCAGGGTGCCGCAATCGATGGAAATTTGCAATCGCAGGATATTGCCTTCCAGAATGGATCTGGAGGAACACAGTTATATACCTCTGGCTTGGGGACATTGAAAACGTCCTGCAGTTGGTGCCAAGAAAGCTCTAAGGAGATGGGGCAAATTGCCTATGAGATGCAGAGGGCCTTCTCCTCTGTGGCCCCCCGACTCTGGAATTCCTTGCCCGGAGAGATTAGGAAAGCCCCCACTTTGGAAACCTGATCACCATGCTCAATATATCCCATATGCATGGGGTTATTGGGATAACGATACAAAAAGTTTGCTAGGGTAGACCCTCTCTCACTCAGATTCACCCCCACCCCCGAATCAAAATCCTGGCTATGGGCCTGATGTGTGCTATGAACCCCCATATCCCTGTGGCATACATTCCTGACCTCACTATGAAAACAGTGTGCAGGGGAGAATAGCGAATCTTACTGAAACGAATAACTTCTGCTGGAAGGTATCATGGAGCAGTCCTGGAGAACCTAGAAAATCTGAGTTACCGGAGTCCACGCTGCAATATATTCCAATTCATAGCAGATAATCAACTGTGTGGAAGGATCCCCAGGTGTACAAATTAGCTTCCAAGGCTGTAAGTGCTCAGTCTAGGCCAGGGCTGTCCAACTTCTACCGGCCCAGGGGCCTGAATTCCGGTCACTGATGGCCTGGGGGGCCGAAGGGTCTGCCCCCGGCTCCGCCCCCGCCCCGCCCCCTCCCCCGGCTCCAATTTACTTACAATTCATAAGAGGCATCCATACAATCAAATATAATCTTTTACTAAGGGGAAATGCAGGGTGGGAATTCATAAGGGGCATCCATACACAATTACATAATAATAACATAAAGGTTAGCCTACCTTCCCAAACGCGCAGGATCCAGGAGTAGCCGGACCACGAGTAGAGGCGACGACCAACCGAGGCAGCAGCTGAGAAGGTCCAAATCGCGTCTGCGTGGGCCGCAGGGATTAAGTAGCCGAGATTTCGGCAACAGGAGTATCGCGAGACTACGGAAGCCACACGGGATTTCGCTCAACGCAGGCGTGATCTCGCGTTGAGAGCGAAATCCCGTGTGGCTTCCGTAGTCTCGATACTTGCTCCAGAACCCGGAAGTGGGTAATTTTTTTAAAATATAATTATTTAATATATTTTTTTTATTTTTTATTTTTGTTTAAAAAGCTTAGGGGGCCGCAGGGAAGGGGCTGGGGGGCGTATACGGCCCCCGGGCCGCCAGTTGGACAGCCCTGGTCTAGGCTGTGTCTCCTTGTTTGAGACCTAAGAGTCAGTTCAGGCAACGTAGCGTTCAAGTGAGAAGCTAGGCCTGAGTTCTCTGGTTCTTGTCTCAAGTCAAACCTTGGTTTTGGATTTAAGTTTCCTGGAAGTTTTCTATGTTCTTGTCCTGATATTCCTGCTCAAGCTTTATCTTTTGCTTGTGGACTTATGCTGTACTTGTGACTTTTTGGCTAATCCTGGACTGTGTTACCTTGGGATCTAGACGAGACATTTAGATTACTGTTTGGCTTTACTTATTGCTACCCGTCTTTGGATTATACTTCTTTATTCCTGATTGTTCATATATTTGTATGTGTTTTTACAATAAACCGTTGCTGATACTGTGGACTCTTGTGTGGCGCTGTGGTCATAGGTGTTTCCAGGCCTGGGGTTGCAATAGAAGGGGATCTCTCATTTGGATTCATTTTTAAGTGTTATTTGTAAAAACAAGGTGGTGCAGTGAGTTAAACAGCTGAGCTTCTGAACTTGCTGGTCTGGGTGGAAGGGGTCTACGCTAGCAAACCTTTTGTTTGTTAATCTGGGGGAGCTGCATGAGCTACCACTGTGAATAAACACCCAGCTTAAATAATGCCAACCTAGCAGTTCGAAAACATGCAAATGTGAGTAGATTAATAGGCGGGAAGGTAATGGCACTCCATGCAGTTATGCCGCCCACATGACCTTGGAGGTGTCTGTGGACAACACCAGTTCTTTGGCTTAGAAATGGAGATGAGCACCAACCCCCAGAGTCAGGCACGACTGGACTTAATGTCAGGGGGAAACATTTACCTTTATCTTGTAAAAACGTTTTTAAAAATTCCAAAAAAATAAGCAGGTGAGCGAAACATCCTGCAACTTGGCAGGTTTACAATTGTAAATTTGTCACATACAAGTGTGCCAAGCTTCATCCTGATAGCCATAAAAATGATGGAGAGACAAGTCTTTCAAGTTCCCCTATTGCCGCCAATGGAATAGATTTTTTTTTTTAAAAAAAATCAAAACTTTTGAAATTCGGGTTCAAACCCTGCTCCGTAAAAATGTGAAATATTGTTTAAACCAGCGTTTCCCAACCAGTGTGCCTCGGCACACTAGTGTGCCATGAGTGATCATCAGGTGTGCCGTGGGAAATTGGAACCTCCAATACCCTTTCTTCCCCCTCCTGCCAAACACTTTTTCTTCTCCACTCGGGCTCCCTTCTTCCCAGCCTTGCTCTGCTCGCTTTGCCTCGCTTTGCTCACGCTGCCGCTTCTGCCGCCATTTTGATCCGAGGGGGTAGGGTGAGCAGGTTCAGGAGGGGAAGGGGGAGGGAGGAAGACGTGCCCCGTGCGGGAGCTACTGTGCAGACACGCCCCCAGGTGTTGGGCAGGAGGGGGAAGAAAGTGCGCGAAGGGGGAAGAAGAGGTCTCTGTCAAAAGCGGGCACGGGCAAACTTCCTAGCAGCCTCAGACCCTTTTCCTTTTCCCCCCTCAGCCACTTAATCAGGAAAGGGCCTCAGGCTGTTAGGAATGGTGGGAGTTGAAGTCCAAAGCACACAGAGGGCCGAAGTTTTCCCATGCCTGTTTTGGGGATCTTAAAGTGGTGAGCCTCCTTCCAACATTGTGATTCTGGATAGAAAACAAACAACAACGTAACATAACATTGTTTGAGTCTACAGTGCTCTCTGGGTGTAGGTGAACTACAACTTCCAAACTCAAGGTCAATTCCCAAGCAAACCCTTTCAGTACTTTCTGTTAGTAATGAGAGTGCAATATGCCAAGTTTGGTTCAATTCCATTGTTGCAAGAGTTCAGGATGCTCTTTGATTGTGTGTTAACTATAAATCCCAGAAACTGTAACCCCCAAAACTATTTTCCCCAAACTCCATCTGTGTTCACATTTGGGCATATTGAGTATTCATGCCAAGTTTGGTCCTGATCCAACATTGTTTGAGTCCACAGTGCTCTCTGGATATAGGTGAACTACAACTCCAAAACTCAAGGCCAATGCCCACCAAACTCTTATAGCATTTTCTCTTGGTTATGGGAGTTCTGTGTGGGAAGTTTGTGTCTTTCTGCCATTCCTGCCAGGATATCTATGTTGTGTTCATTGAAACAGGCCCAGGTTTCACACTGAGTGTACAAATACATTGAAAAACATATTAACTATATGTATTACTGTATTAGAGTGTCATTTTGTGTCATTTTTGGTTGGTGGTGGCAGGGGCGGCCCGACCTAATTTGGGGGGGTACGCGAAGAAATTTTGTCGCCCCCCCGCCACCGCGTCACTCACCGCCGCCGCCACGCCCACAACGCCACCGCCGCCACGCCGCCGCCGCCGGCCCCATCGGCTGCGGCACACCTCCGCGGAGCACCTTTCTGCCAGCCGCACATGCGAAGAAGCACCTACAGGCGCTATAGCGCCTGTAGATGTTTCTGCGCACGCGCGAATATCCGAGCACACGCACTGCTCCCAAGCACGCCTGCCTCTTGGAGCCAGCGCGCATGCGTGCAGTGCAGGTTTTGCGCATAGCGCGCTGGCTCCAAAGCGGCAGGCGCGCTTGGGAGCGAGTGCGCGTGCTGTCGTACATTCGCTACGCGCAGAAACGCCTACAGGCGCTATAGCGCCTGTAGGTGCTTCTGCGCACGCATGGACGGCGGCGCAGGGCAGTGCGGCGGCGGTGGGGCGCGGAGTCGCGCGCGCGCGCGCTCCCAGCCGGTGGTGCCCCTCCCAGCCGATGGCGCTCTACGTGACCACGTAGGTTGCGGAATCGCTGGGGCCGCCTCTGGGTGGTGGGCCCCAGGATTCTGTAAATGTAAAAAGTGTGCCGTGGCTCAAAAAAGGTTGAAAAACACTGGTTTAACCAATACAGGGTCCATCCAAATTTCGAAATGGAATTCAAAAGGAATTTCTGCCATTTCACACACTAATTTATTCCTTGAAACTACTTCAGCAGTGAAATCAAGTTCAGACAGAAGCGATTTTCTAAGGATGAGCAATGGCCTGAACAGGCCCAACTAGGAAGAAACCATCACGGAACTTGGATTCCGAGAGCTTCCTTCTCCAATCTTATCTGATTAAAGAAAGGGATCTAAGCCTGAAATGTGTATTGAACTTGCCAATGTGCACCAGAACAGGAATTCCAGATGAACCTCCCTCCTCAGACCTTGCTAGTAACTGGAGACTTGGTGTCCCGGCCAAGTAGCGATCTTGGTAACAAATAATCCACACACATACTTTCCTCTCAAAATAGAACAGATGTGGGTCAATGAAGTCGCTCAAGTTTATAGAACACTAGAATCTTTTTTATTTTAAAATAGCTGTTTACAAAAACATATACACACCTTTTTATATATATATAAAACTTTTTTATAAAATTAAGATTTGGATTTTAAAAAAAAATCAGCAGCATGTTTAATTTTGAACAGATAGATCTCAGCACGCAGCAGCTTGAAGGTTGGCACCGACGTACAGAAGGAAATATTTAGAATTTCCTGAGATTTCAGTCCTGTGTCCACCATAGCTTTGCAAAATTCCTCAAACTCTGCATCTGTAGGCTTTCACCTTTAGGGAAGGAGATACGCTTTGGAACAAATGGGAATCGTGTTGGACTGCAGCTCCTATCATTCCCTGCTAGCAAAGCCAACAGTGAGGCAGGGAGGGAAATGCAGTCCAGTAACACCTGAGGGGTACAGCAGTGGTTCTCAACCTGTGTGTTTTGGCCTTCAACTCCCAGAAATCCTAACAGCTGGTAAACTGGTTGGGATTTCTGGGAGTTGTAGTCAGGGGCAGATCTTAGTGGAGGCGAAGTAAGCAGCCGCTTCCGGGCGCCACGTGGGTAAGGGTGTATTTGGCCACGGCCGCCAGGCTCTGCCCTGCCTGCAAAATGTTCCTTGGTTTGTCCTTTTTGGCCTCTTGGGAGTGCGTTTAGCAACTCCGTCCACCAGACCCGGATTAACTGTTTGTGGCACCCTAGGCCACACTCTGAAAGTGCCGCCCCCGCCCCGGGGGGCGGGGCTGCTTGTGTGGGGCGGGGCCGCTTGCGGGGGGCCCCCTTTCCTCCTCACTGAAGAAAGGAGGAGCGGGGCCGACGCGAGTGAGGGGGCAGCGGGACTTCCCTCCGCCTCCTCCTCGCTCGCGGCGGCGTCGGCCCTTCTTCCTTCAGTGAAGGAAGGAGGGGCGGTGGGACTTCCCTCTGCCTTCTCCTTGCTTGCATCGGCGTCAGCCCCGCCCCTCCTTTCTTCAGTGAAGGAAGGAGGGCCGAGGCCGACGCGAGCGAGGAGAGGGCGGTGGGACTTCACTGACGGAAGGAGGGGTGGGGCCGACACAAGCGAGGAGGGGGCGTCGGGAAGCCGTGTCAGAGGCCCTAGGGCCTGTGGCGCTCCGCATGCAGGCGCAGGAGCGCCCGAAGATCGAACTTTTTTAAAAAAAAATTCTTTAATTTTGGAGGGTCCGGACCTGTCATGCGCCATGGCTGCCGCCCTAGGCCATGGCCTAGGGTGGCCTTATGGATAATCCAGGCCAGAGTCTTCTGCCTCCAGAAAATGCACTCTGTTTTTGGGAGCACATGCGCAACTCCATCCACCAGAAGCGCCTGACCCGATGGCGCATGCGTGAAAGTTTGGTGGATGCTTCTGGTGGATGGGAGCACTCCCAAGAGGCCGAAAAGGACGGGGGGAACATTTTGCACTCGGAGGCAGAAGACTCTGCTCCAGCTGCAAAATGTTCCCCCATCCTTTTCATCCTCTTGGGAATGCGTTTAGCAACTCCCTCCACCAGAAGCACGCTGTCCCAATAGCGCATGTGCGAAACTAGCTGTTTGTGCACATGCGTGCTTCGGCGCCATCATCACCATGCTGAAGAGCCAGGGGGTGCCAAAAAAAGATTCGCTTTTTTTTTTACCTTTGTCCGGTCCTGGTTGTAGGCCAAAACACCTGGGGACCCACAGGTTGAGAATCACTGGGCGACAGGTTGGCAAGAGACCAATTTCACTTGGTTCAAACTGATCAAATGTACACATTTTCCTCATACATTGATCTTTGAAGAAATTGAATTTTGGGGAAGGATTTGCCTATCTGGACAGAGAATATGAAGTGCTTCGCTCTTTAAAAAATCTGGCTTTGAAGCCATGTCATCAACCAAGAAGTGAAAAACAAGATCTGCCACTTCCACTTCATTAAAAGGCTGGTGAGGGTAACATGGTATTCTCCAGAATGGGAATAAATGCATCTACAGTAGAGTCTTGCTTATCCGACATAAACGGGTTGCCAGAATGTCAGATAATATGGAAGGAAAAGCCTATTACACAGTTCCCTCACTTATCACGAGGGTTATGTTCCAGGACCAGCCGTCGCCCATTTCCTGCCCTCCCCACCCTCTTTACCTTCCTCTTCCTCTGGGTCACCACCTGGGCCTCTTTCCTCCTCTTGGCAGAGGTTTCGCGGGGCCCAAGCAGTGGCAAGAGGCCCCAGCGGTGACCAGGAGGAAGAGGAAGGTAAAGAGGGCAAGGAAGGAGGAAGAGCCAACCCCTCACTCTCTTTACCTCTCTCCTTTTGGTTGCCGTTGGGGCCTCTTGCTGCCAAGAAGCCCTGGCGGCGACCAGGAGGAAGAGGGAGGTAAAGAGGGCGAGGGGGGGAGGAAGAGCCACCCTCTCACCCTCTTTACCTCCCTCCTCTTGGTTGCCACCGGTGCGTAGTGTTCCCTCGTGACACATATATATGTGTGTGTGTGTGTGTGTGTGTGTGTGTCAAGAGCCCTGCTCCCTCCCTTCTGCCTTTGCTTGGGTTTACCGTGTTGTATTTCATGGTTCACTTACTGCGGACTCACTGTTTCGCGGGTATATACAGATATATATATATCTGTATACTGTATACCCGCGAAACAGTGAGTCCACAGTAAGTGAACCACGAAATACAACACGGTAAACTCAAGCAAAGGCAGGAGGGAGGGAGGGAGGGAAGGAAGGAAGGAAGGAGGGAAGAAGCAGGGCTCTTGACATCACACCCAGGCTCCTGCACGCAATCCCCCCCACCCCCCAAAATTCTTGCCTCCTGCCTTCAGTGCATGCTCTTTCTTTCTTTCCCATCCTCTTCCATGAAGCAAACATTTCCGCTGGTGGTGAGACAGAGAGAGAGACTAAGCAGGCTGGGCCGGGCCAGGACTGCAGGGAGCAGGGCAAGTTGGGGATGGGCATAGAGGTCAAGATCATCATGCGGAGCTCCCCCTTTATCCCCAAAGCCTCACCTGGGCTGAATGTGAGGCCCCAGGGAGGAGAGAGACAGCAAGGAGGGAAGCAGAGTCTGGAGCAGGATCCAGAAAAAGAAGAGAGGGAGGGAGGGAGGGAGGGAGGGGAGCCTTGTTGCAATTTCCCGAGGAAGAGTTAGAGTCTTCCAAGCCAGAAGCAGCCAAGGTGCATCAGATAATATGGAATGTTGTATACCCAAAGGTTGGATAAGCGAGACTCTACTGTATTTATATAGGGCGAATGCCATCATTGGTAAGAACATTTTCAAATTTGCAAATGTCTTCCTATCTAGGACTAAAACAACCCCTAAATATGGCCTTCCATCACAATTCACGCCCCTTGAGACGTGTCATTCCTTGAGTGGGAGAATCCGCATAATAGGGGACCATCAAGCAAGTGAGGCGAGTCCTTTGCAGATTTCAATTAAGATATCCCCAGCAATGTTGTCTATAGTTAAGGGGCATTTTGGAGCCATCCATTTGTGTGCTGTGGCCCGTGTACTGCCGTCGGCACCATTTGTGACATGGAAACGGTCAACGTCACCAACTCACTTTCGGCTTCTTGAAGTCTGAAACTCAGCTTTTCAGAGCAAGCCTAGAGAGGGCAAGAAGGGGCGGAAAGACTCCTCTACCTATTCAGTGCCCCTCTTCCTCTCGACAATCCCAGTTCCTTCCTCTGGAGAAGAGGGGACCGTCACCTGGGGTTATGGAGGGTTCTTGTCGACCTTCTTCAGCACAGAGTTGGCAATAGCCAAAGCCCCGCCTTGGACAAAGCGCACAAAGTTGTCCCCAGCTAATGGCCCCATGGCATAGAGTCCCTTCTCGTGAATGGATTCATAAGTGAAGGGATCGACGTCAATGGGGTTCCTCTTTGAACTGACCGGCTGCTCGCAATCGATGGCCAAGTCCACCCCATTGTTGGGAAGATAGGAGAGGTTGGGGTTGGAGCCAATGAGGACAAAAGCCATGGAGATGTTGTGTATTTTTTGGCGGTGGCTTTTGTCACGGAAGACGCACTTCCGGTCCTCCGTGAAGGAGACGATGTGATGCTCGGGGAGGCTGACGTAACACTCATACAGCCCTGGATAAGGGACGGCCTGCTCTTCCATCATCTGGTGGACTTTGTGATACTCTGGGTACATTGTCTTGGGAAGCTGGTTGAAAATGAGGCCAGGGTCATTCACTTTCCTGCGAAAAGCATGGATCACTGGGATGTTGCAGTGGTGGGCAAAAAGGATCGCGTCTGCTGCCGTGAGCCCGGCTCCTACAATCAGGATCGGATCAGACATCGGGCCGATTTCCTTCTTCTTCACAGCTTCCTCGAGAGCAGAGAGCGAATGATGGACAAAAGGAAGGCACTCCCCTTTGACCCCGAGCCGGGATGGACTGTCATAGGTCCCAGTGGCTAAGACCACATTGTCAGCATATACAGAAAATGGCTGAGAGCCACTTAAGGTCGTGACAAATCCGTCCACTTGGAAGAGACTCCCGTGGTCCGTTTTGGAGTCATCTTGCTGTTGCTCTGAGAAATGCCACACAGAGCTGTCGTCCCTTGAATCCTGGCCGCTGTAGCCAGAATCCGTGCTTAGTCTCTTCACAGATGTCACAAAAGTGCCACAGAGGAAGTTTTTCTTGAGCCCGTTCTTTGCCACGTAGTACTGGTAATACTGAACAATGTCTCCCGCAGTTGCCCTGTTGTTTCTGAAGCCCCTGAAAAAGGAACATCGTCGTCAATACAGAAAGGTAAACAATAGATACATTTGTTCCACCTACATTTCCACAATTGCATCACTTTCCAAGCATACGTTGAGGAACACTTCAAAGTTTGGATTTATCCTTCCAAGTTTTTAGGTAGCTTATGAATTTTAATAATGCCTATCTTGTATTTGAATAGTGTTTTAGTACTTTGTTTTAGCAAAGTTGTACCCTTCTTCGAGCCACAAGGAGAGGCAGGTATTTAATGTATTTATCATCATCATCATTTATTTATTTATTTGCTATGCTTCTATACCGCCTCTCTCAACCCGATGGCGACTCAAGGCAGTGAACAAGCAGCAGCAAGTGCCCACATATAACACATCATAATAAGATAAAAACAATCATATAAAACCCTATAAATTAACAATTAAAACTACAAAATACAAATCTCAGCTCCACAATCTTAAAATCGGTTTCCGCTTCATCGTCATACGAATCCTTTGTCCTCGATTAATTAAAGTTTGTCTGCGAATGCTTGCTCGAACAGCCAAGTCTTGACTTTCTTATGAAATGTCAGGAGGGAGGGGGCCGATCTGATGTCACTAGGAAGGGAGTTCTAAAGCCGAGGAGCCATCACTGAGAAAGCCCTGTCTCTCACCCCGCCAGATGCGCCTGCAAAGCAGGCCGGACCGAGAGCAGGGCCTCTCCTGGTGATCTTAAGCATCTTGATGGTACATAGGAAGAGATGCGTTCAGACAAGTAAGTTGGACCAGAACCGTTTAGAGCTTTAAAGGCCAAAACCAGCACTTTGAATTGTGCCCGGTAGCAAACTGGCAGCCAGTGGAGCTGGCACAACAAGGGTGTTGTACGCTCCCTGAGTGCCGCTCCTGTTATCAACCTGGCTGCTGTCCACTGGACCAATTGAAGCTTCCAAGCAGTCTTCAAAGGCAGCCCCACATAGAGAGTGTTGCAGTAATCTATATGGGATGTATGTTGAGGAATAATTCAAAGTTTGGGTTTACCCTTCCAAGTTTTTAGGTGGTGAGACCATCAATTTTAGCTTATGAATTTAAACTATGTCTATCTTGTATTTGAATAGTGTTTTGGCACTTTGTTTTTAGCAAAGTTGTACCCTTCTTCGAGCCACAAGGAGAGGCAGGTAATTAATGTATTTATCATCATTACTACTACTACTACTACTATTTCACTATTTCAAGAATCATCTGCATACATGAGATACTGCTGTCTCCTAGGTCAAATCACCATTAAGCCCTTCTACTTAAATGTTTCCTACATCAGTGTTTCCCAACTAGAGTGCCGTGGCACACTAGTGTGCCACAAGCGATCATCAGGTGTGCCGTGGGAAATTGGAACCTCCAATCCCCTTTCTTCCCCCTCCTGCCGAACACTTTTTCTTCTCCACTCGGGCTCCCTTCCTCCCAGCCTCGCTCTGCTCACTTTGCCTCACTTTACTCTGAAGTGAGTCTGCGCAGTAGCGCCCGCACGGGTCACGTCTTCCTCCCTCCCCCTCCCCTCCTGAACACGCTCACACTGCCCCCTCAGATCAAAATGGCAGCAGAAGCGGCAGTGGAGAAGAAAAAGTAAGTGTTCGGCAGGAGGGGGAAGAAAGGGCGCGAAGGGGAAGGGGGGAGGAAGAGGTCACTGTTGAAAGCTGGCATGGGCAAACTTGGACCTTCCAGGTGTTTTGGACTCCAACTCCCACCATTCCTAGCAGCCTCAGGCCCTTTTCCTTTTTTCCCCTCAGCCACTTAAGCAGGAAAGGGCCTCAGGCTGTTAGGAATGGTGGGAGTTGAAGTCCAAAGCACCCAGAGGGCCAAAGTTTTCCCATGCCTGTTTTAGGGACCTTAAAGTGGTGAGCCTCCTTCCAACATTGTGATTCCATTCTGGATAGCAAACAAACAACAACATCATATAACATTGCTTGAGTCCACAGTGCTCTCTGGGTGCAGGTGAACTACAACTTCCAAACTCAAGGTCAAATCCCAAGCAAACCCTTTCAGTACTTTCTGTTGCTAATGAGAGCTCAATCTGCCAAGTTTGGTTCAATTCCATTGTTGCAAGAGTTCAGGGTGCTGTTGAATTGCGTGTTAACTATAAATCCCAGAAACTGTAACTCCAAATGTCAAGGTCTATTTTCCCCAAACTCCATCTGTGTTCACAAATGGGCATATTGAGTATTCATGCCAAGTTTGGTCCTGATCCAACATTGTTTGAGTCCACAGTGCTCTCTGGTTATAGGTGAACTACAACTCCAAAACTCAAGGTCAATGCCCACCAAACTCTTATAGTATTTTCTCTTGGTTATGGGAGTTCTGTGTGGGAAGTTTGTGTCTTTCTGCCATTCCTGCCAGGATATCTATGTTGTGTTCATTGAAACAGGCCCAGGTTTCACACTGAGTGTATAAATACATTTAAAAACAGATTAACTATATGTATTACTGTGTTAGAGTGTCATGGCTGGTGGTGTGCCCCAGGATTTTGTAAATGTAAAAAATGTGCTGCGGCTCAAAAAAGGTTGAAAAATACTGTCCTACACTATGTGCAGGCGAAGGTTTGCTAAATTCAGCCTTATTCCATGTGGACCTCCACTCATTTTGCAGCAACTGCTAACTTTCTGCTCTGCTTCAGTTCAATTCAATTGGGTCTTTGGATAAAGATGGATTGATTTGACCTTATCTGCCTAGACTTCCAGAAGACCTTGCTGGAGAAGGGAAGGGCGAGAGAAGACATGATGGCCATGTATAAATATGTGAGGGGAAGTCCTAGGGAGGAGGGAGCAAGCGTGTTTTCTGCTGCCTTGAAGACTAGGAGGTGGAAGAATGGCTTCAAATAGGAATGGAGATTCCACCTGAACATTAGGAAGAACTTCCTGGCTGTGAAAGCTGTTCAGAAGTGGAACTCTCTGCCCCGGTGTATGGTGGAGGCCCCTTCTTTGGAGGCTTTTAAGCAGAGGCTGGATGGCCATCTGCTGGGGGTGCTTTGAATGTGATTTTCCTGCTCCTTGGCAGGATGATGCTGGACTGGATGGCCCACGAGGTGTCTTCCAACTCTATGATTCTATGTGTCATAGAGGTCACCAAGTGGATGCAAACTACACCAAGTGATGCCATCATAGAAAGCCATTCCTACACAGTGATATCATGTTCAACACGCATAATAATTGCTGTTACATCTTCCTGTTCTTTCATGTTCTGTGCAGGCTTGCAGACTTAACTGCCGGCTTGCCTGACAGGTTTGCTCCATCTCTACCTCCGTTCGAGAAGGAAGGTGGAACATCCTCTTTTGGGCGAACTTGCCATCCCCGCAGGGCTTTGGTTGGGTTGCGGAAAGAACTTCCCGCCAGAGCCAAACCGCCCACTTAACGGTGCCTACAAACTGTGCCTAAATAAGGCAATTGTGTCTGTAGAAGATTCCTTTCCCACCAGAGATGACAATAACACCAGAGCCAAGATGCCTGAACATGTTTGCTCTTTTTGTATATGTATGTCTATCCTCAAAAATGGTGTCAAGACATAGGGAGATGCCTTCACACTTCAGGAAGCCTTGGAGGGCCTCCTGACCCACAACTGCTATCCAGAGTCATATTGTGTCCTATGAGATGAAAGCCAACAAGACAATGGATTGCCTTATCATCCACATATTTGTCGAGTCCATTTTGAAAGCTTGTGAAAGTGACCATGACTACATCTTGTGGGACTGAAGTCCACCATTGAACACTGTCCTAGCAGAGGTAATACAGCATCAGCGGTTCTCAAATTGTGCTCCATGGAGCTCTTGCCCATGCCTTATATATATATATATATATGGAGACTCCCATTAAATTATGGGGTCCCCCAGGGAGCTATCCTTTCCCCCTTATTGTTCAACATCTATATGCGTCCGCTGGCCCAGCTGGTTCGTGATTTTGGTCTGAAGTATGCTGATGACACCCAGCTGGTGCTGAGAATGGCCGGCAGGCCGGACACTGTACCCGATTGTTTCCATCAATGCCTTGAAGCTGTGACCGGATGGCTGCGCTCCACCCGGCTGAAGGTGAATCCATCGAAGACAGAGATCCTGTGGTTGGATCGCCCTGGTATGGGTGAGTGTCGGTTGCCTACCCTGGATGGTGAGCAACTAAGCCCGTCACCCTTGGTAAAAAGTCTGGGGGTCCAGTTGGACCCACTGCTATCCATGGAGACCCAGATCTCCACGGTTAGCAGAATAGCATTTTTCCATCTTCGACAGGCTAGGCGACTGGGATGACCTGGCCACGGTAATCCAGGCGACGGTCATCTCGAGGCTAGATTACTGTAACGCCCTCTACATTGGCCTTCCCTTGTCGACAATCCAGAAACTCAAGCTAGTGCAAAATGCTGCCGCTCGATTACTGGTGGGAGCACCGGTGAGAGAGCATATCACTCCCATCTTGCAGCAATTGCACTGGCTACCAGTCGAGTACCGGATTGTTTTCAATGTGCTGGTTTTGACCTTTATGGCCTTGTATGGTCTAGGGCAGGGGTGCTCATTAGGTAGCTTGTGAGCTACTAGTAGATCTTCGGCCTTCTTCCAGATGATCTTCGGGTCTCACCAGCTGGATGGGGTGCTCTTGCCATGCGCGCGCACACCCTGCACGCACGCACGCTCCTGTTGCTGGCTTCCGCTCTCGCGGTGCTTTTTTCGCCTGCGGGGCATTGCAGGAAGAAGGAAGCACGAGGCAGGGCCTCTGGAGGGAGCGCCCTGCCTCTCTCTCATCCAGAAGCAGCTGTGCAGCCTCAGTTGCTGGCGAGACAGGCAGGGCAGAGCGCTCCCTCTGGATGCCCCGCCTTGTGCTTTCTCCTTCCTGCAATGCCCCGCAGGCAGAAGAAGCACTGCGTGGGCGGAAAACAGCAGCAGGAGCACGCGCAATGGCGAGAGCGCACGGTGGCGGGAGCGTGCGGCGGCGGGGGCAGGTAGATCTTTTGGACTTGGTTGCTTAAAGAGTAGTTCGCATGCTGAAAAAGTGTGAGCACCCCTGGTCTAGGGCCAGTGTACTTGAGGGACCATCAGTACCTTCACCTTTTTCGGCTACCACAGACCACTGCAACCCTCACGAAAGACGGACCTGGACCAAACTTGGCACACAGACACCCCCCGCCCCATGACCCACTTTATATATTGATGCAATTTGGAGAGGCTGAACCACGGATGATGGGATTTGAAGTACCTTCACCTTCTTTCACATAGTACTGCGACCCCCGCGAATGACGGATCAGGACCACACTTGGCACACAGAGCCAGAGCCAGAACAATAGTGGAGGAGTTTGTGAAGGCACTGACTCACCCATGTCGGAGCTGTCATTCACCCTGCCTCCAAAGAGCACCCTGAAGCCCACCAATGACAAAGTACCAAACTGATATTATCTAATATTCAAACAAAAACAATGCCTTTTTCAAATAACCCGGGCATTGCCGGACCCCCAAGCTGGCATAATATATAATATGATGTATAAATGTTTTGTGGGGCTCCACGAGAAACTTGCGGGTGAAAAAAGTTTGAGAACCCCTGTTATTATTCTAATGTGAAATCCGCCACGCTCTGGGTCAATATTTTCATTCCCGAGATATCTCTCACACTTAATTTCTAATCCTATTTGTAAACATGATGTATTTGCCTTGCAATCTTCTAAACAGACATGGGATGAACATTTTATTGGAGGGAAGGTTCATCGTACCTTTTCTTCTTACTCAGCCAGTCCTTGAATGGAAGGCCAGGGAGCCCCATCCAGTCTCCTTGACTCAAGGTGAACATGGAGTCCTCAATAGACTGAAGAAAGAAAGGAAAAGATACCATATAAGTCAAGCTCTATCAATAGACGAGTGATAACTGCATGGTTGTTAAGTCTCTTAAGATCCCTTTAATACAGCTATTCCAGGATCACATGACATGTAACAAGAGGTCATGGGAGCATGGGAGCCTTGAGGAGAGGTGGGTAAGAAATAAAATAGGTATTATTATTATTATTATTATTATTATTATTATGATGCAAGGTCCATCATAAAATTTAGATCTATTATTATTATGTAAGATCCATAATAAAATTTAGATCTTTGGCCCTGAAAAATTTTGGGTTTCTTTTTATTAGCATTGCCATAATAATAATAATAATAATAATTAGGATCTTCACTACATTTCAATGGCTCGGGGTTTTGCATTGTCATATTAACACCAAGTGTGTGTAAAACAAAATAGGGCTCCCATTATATTTCATTAGCCCAGGGTGTAGCATTGCAATATTAATACTAATGATAATAGTAATAGTAATAGTAATAATAATAATTTGTGCATAATTGTATTCCAGGCCCCCCTGGTGGTGCAGCAGGTTAAACTGTTGAGCTGCTGAACTTGCTGACCAAAAGGTTGGTGATTTGAATCCGGGGAGCGGGATGAGCTCCCACTGTTAGCCCCAGCTTCTGCCAACCTAACAGTTTGAAAACACGTAAATGTGAGTCGATCAATAGGTGCTGCTTCTGCCAGCCACATGACCTTGGAGGTGTCTACAGACACCGCCGGCTCATCGGCTTAGAAATGGAGATGAGCACCAGACTTGGACACAACTAGACTTAATGTCAAGGGGAAACTTATACCTTAAAGCCTTTACCTTTATCTAACTGTATTCCTACTCATAATAATAACAATTGTATCACTATTAAAAATAATAATTGTATCACTATTAATAATCCTATCCTGCCCAATTTGTCATTGATCCACACTAATAATAACAATTTATAGTTATTAATATCACTATTCAAAATATTTATTATTATTTGCGGGTCATGTTAGAACAGTGGTTAAAACCGCTAGCTGCAGGAAGTCTGCTGACCAGAGAGTTAGCAGTTCGAAGCCGCAATTCGAGGTCAGTTCCTGGCTGTCAGCCGTAGTTTCCGCCTACCTAGCAGTTCGAAAGCATGTAATATGAGTAGACCAATAGGTACTGCCTCGGCGGAGAGGTAAAAGAGCACCTATGCAGATATGTCAGCAACAATCTGAGAAAGTCTATGGACAGCAGGCGCATTGGCATGGAAAAATGGAACGAGAGCACCTCAAAAGGCCGGAATTGAGCATTGCCTCCAGGCGCCGGAAATGGAAACAGGAAGGCCTTTACCTCTGTCTGTGTATTGTATGTCATTGTTTACTATGTAAAAAGGCACTGAATTTTTGCATTACATATTTAAACTATAATCTGCTCTGAGTCCCTTTGAGGAAACAAAGTGGAATATAAATAAAGTGTATTATTATTATTATTATTATTATTATGTGTTTTGGGTTTCAGTCTCCAGAAGCCACAGCCATCCCCCCGCCACCTCAACAAGATAAAGTTTGCCCACTCTTTGCTGATGTTCAGGACGGCACTGAATTATACTTACATGCCAGGCTCCTCCGGGCAGGTTTTTGCCAAGCACCAAGTGCGGGACGGCTCTCTCCGGTTGGTGCCACCAAGCAAGGACCGAATCCGATGTCCCCCCAAAATCTGTATCTGGACGCAGCAGGGTATCAAAAAGGAGAGCAACCGGGCTGGAAGAACGCCCTTCCAAACCTTCAGATAGGTACTCAATGTCCTGGAAGAGAAAGAAGATGTCTAACCATTAATCTTCTTATCTGGTCCATATGGTCCTCAACTTTCAAAGACATTTTGCGGAGGGAAGGAAACTGTGAGAATTTCTCCGTACTTCGTTTCAAAACAAAATTAAGGAGGAATTGCATCTCTGATGTATGGGGTGGGTCTTCCCATTTAGAATAGACTCTTTTAGAACTACAAAATAGAGTTGTGCGCAGAACCGTTTTCCTTCATTTCATCCGTTCTTTCATTACCTTTGGGAGCACGTAACGGGAAGGCCCCTCCCTGTACGAAAATCAGCTCCACACATAAGCAACCGGGAGCCAATCCCAGGTCGTCACCTGCTTTCCATGAGCATGTGGTGCTTCATGCTTCCTTGCCTTGGAAGGAGTGTGAGTGTGTGACATGCAGGCCCAGAAAGCATGTACCTGCCTGCAAAAAAGCACCTCCTCTAGAGTAAAAAATGAGAACTTGCGTGTTGCCTCCTTGTCTTGGAAAGTGTGTGTGTGTGTGGCACGCAGGCCCAGAAAGTGTGAGCCTAACTGTAAATGAGTGCCTCTCCTCTAGAGTAGAAATCCATAGAAGTCTCCTTAAACCCATAGAAGTCTCCTTAAAGCACGTACCTGCCTGCAGCTGAGCACCTCTCCTCTAGTGTAGAAACAAGTAACAAACCTCCTTAAAGCACATGCCTGCCTCTATAGTAGGAAAAGGTAAGAAACCTCCTTAAAGTGTGTGACTGCCTGCAGCTGGGTGCCTCTCCTCTAGAGTAGAAACAGGTAAAATGCCTTCTTAAAGCATCTGCCTGCCTGCAGCTGAATGCCTCTCCTCTAGAGTAGGAACTCTTACGAAGCCTCCTTAAAACATGTTCCTGCCTGCAGCTGAGTGCCTCTCCTCTAGAGTAGGAACTCTTACTAAGCCTCCTTAAAACACGTTCCTGCCTGCAGCTGAGTGCCTCTCCTCTATAGTAGGAACTCTTATGAAGCCTCCTTAAAACATGTTCCTGCTTGCAGCCAAGTGTCTCTCCTCTAGAGTAGGAACTTGTACGAAGCCTCCTTAAAGCATGTGCCTGCCTGCAGCTGAGTGTCTCTCCTCTAGAGTAGAAACAGGTAAGTAGCCTCCTTAAAACATGTTCCTGCCTGCAGCGGAGTGCCTCTCCTCTAGAGTAGGAACTCTTAAGAAGCCTCCTTAAAACATGTTCCTGCCTGCAGCTGAGTGCCTCTCCTCTAGAGTAGGAACTCGTAAGAAGCCTCCTTAAAACATGTTCCTGCCTGCAGCTGAGTGCCTCTCCTCTAGAAAACATGTAGGAACTCGCCTCCTTAAAACATGTTCCTGCCTGCAGCTGAGTGAAGCCTCCTTAAAACACGTTCCTGCCTGCAGATGGGTGCCTCTCCTCTAGAGTAGGAACTCTTACTAAGTCTCCTTAAAACACGTAGGAACTCTTACTAAGCCTCCTTAAAACACGTTCCTGCCTGCAGCTGGGTGCCTCTCCTCTAGAGTAGGAACTCTTACTAAGCCTCCTTAAAACACGTTCCTGCCTGCAGCTGGGTGCCTCTCCTCTAGAGTAGGAACTCTTACTAAGAAAACATGTGTTCCTGCTTGCAGCCAAGTGTCTCTCCTCTAGAGTAGGAACTTGTACGAAGCCTCCTTAAAACATGTTCCTGCCTGCAGCTGAGTGCCTCTCCTCTAGAGTAGAAACAGGTAAGAAGTTTCCTTAAAGTGTGCACCTGCCTGTAGCCAAGCGTCTCTCCTCTAAAGAAGAAACGGCTAAGAAGCATCCTTAAAGCATGTGCCTGCCTGCAGCTGAGCACCTCTCATCTAGAGGAGAAACAGGTAAGGAGCCTCCTTAAACCATGTGCCTGCCTGCAGCCAAGTGTCTCTCCTCTAGAGTAGGAACTCTACGAAGCCTCCTTAAAACATGTTCCTGCCTGCAGCTGAGCACCTCCCCTCTAGAGTAAAACAGCTTCAATGCCTAAAATGATGGGAAGGGGAGCCTGGGAAGACCCCTCCTCCATAATGGGCCTATAAAAAACAGATCTTTCCGCACCACATAGTGAAAACCGACATCAGCCCTCCTGATTTCGGGAGGCTCCCAAAAAATGGGTTGGGGCCCCCACCCAAAGCTGGGACACCAAACGGGTCAAGGTTTACTCCAAAAGCACAACCCTACCATAAATTTGACATTCTAAATTTGTCCAATTGCACAACTGATACTAACCTGGTCTAAGATGGAAAGGTTGGACGACTCTTCCAATTTCCTTTGCAAAATCGGATTTGGGTGGACAGCATTTCTTTTGACGTAGGGAATGTTGCCAGACAGCAGGTACGATAAACAGATCCCCGAGGGACCGTTACCTAAACGAAAGAAACCACAGAGATGGATCAGACTGGAAACATCTGCTAAGTGAAAGCAGTTTGGGCATCAGTGCCAGTTCTCAGCCTGCTGTTTTGCTCATGGAGCTGAGGTGCAGTTGTTCATGCAAGACTCGGAACAGATGTCCCATTGGAGCTTCTGTTGTTTGCCAAGAGCAAACAAATGCTTTAAAAAGGTATTCACGGTGCCTCTATTAACAATGGGGGAATCTCAGTTCGAACCTCGGCTTCCAGAAATCCCAGCAAGCAATGCATGAAAAATGGGAAGAAGGCCGGCTTATTACATAAGCTTATTGAACGTTGTTGCAGCTAAATCTGGAGATCTTTGAGTAGCGTAAAATTGACCTAGAACATGATTCTATGGACAACCTTCAGAAAGTCCACCAGAAGTTGTTTGTGAAAATCTAAAGCTGCTTTAGCATCAATCTCAAGCAGATTACAAACCTGGAGAATATAAGGAGCTCATATTATACCATTATTATTATTACTATTATTATTATTATTATTGGGTTGCTGTGAGTTTTTCAGACTGTTCCATGTTCCAGCAGCATTGGCTCCTGTTGCTTCACCTGCATCTTCAGAAAAGAACTCCAGACAGCAAACGATGAAGTGCCAGTGAACACCTCCCAAACAGAGGATACCTCCAGGCAACAGAGGTCAGGCTACCCTTATGCAGATACCCTCACTTCATTACCATTCAAACTTGCTAATTGCAATATTCACACTTGCTTTAACAGACAAGGGTTGTTTCTCCCACCCTGGATATTATTCCACAGATACGTATGCACACTCCATGTTGCACCCTAGACCTGAAGGATCCCTCAGTAAACCACTTTAGACCAGCCGTGATTAAATGCTTTATTTAGAATAAAGGTAAAAGGATAAAAGAGATAAAAATATAGTCCAGTGATGCCCCAGCAACAGTGTATTGCAAAGCAATAGTCCAAAGAGTAAAAAGCCCAATAAATGCCGAAATAGTCTTGATGCCCCAATGGGCTAAATCCTGGATAAGTCTCTGGCAACCAAGGCTTGGCAAATACTTGAGTACGAGGACTTGAAGGCCCAACGGCCCAGGCTTGAGTTCCGTGAAGCTTGGCAAGGAAGCCTAACGTTGACGCGAGATGCCGCGCATCTCTGGGACCCAACTTAAATAGGCCCCCCAAGGCTTTGATCTTGAAGGCGCTGACTTCGACGCAAACGATTCCCATGGACAGTTTGCCGGCTTGGGTTTCTCATGCCTCCCGAAGAAGGATGGTATGTCAGCTCATTAGTATCTGTACCTGGACGCAAGGGAGGCAACCAGGCTTTGCCGTCCCGGCTCCTCTTATCAGCCTGAGAAGGAGAAAGGCTGCGCCTGCCCTTGAACGCTGGCTGACACTGAGACTTCTGTAGAGGCCTGCTTTCAGGCCTAGCAGAGGACTTGGAATTAACATGCCTTGGGTCTGGTTTAGCTATGGAACCAGGCTGGGGCCTGACAATCCACTTGCCTCACTTCCAACAGACCTCAGAAGATGCCAGTCACAGATGTAGGCAAGACATTAGGAGAGAATGCTGCTGGAACATGGCCATACAGTTCGAAAACCCCACAGCAACCCATTATTATCATTATTATTACTATTATTATTTGGAACACAATATTAGAACACAGCAAACAAGATCACTATGCTGGCTGTTGTATTTGGATCATATGTTGGATCCAGCCCAAGTGTCTAGGACTGTGTGATGTATTGGCGAATAATGCGTGCAGATCCCAGTAGAGTGGCCTTTTGCAGCGCCGATTGTGTTTAAGTGCAGGCCAAGGTCTTTAGGCACTGCACCCAGTGTGCCGTTCACCACTGGGAGCACCTTGACTGGCTTGTGCCAGAGTCTTTGCAGTTTGATCTTTAAATTCTCATATTGTATAAGCTTTTCCAGCTGCTTCTCTTCAATCCTGCTGGGATTGCAGCCTCGACAATCCATATTATTCTTATATATTGTTATATAATATATCATAGAATAATATATAACAATATTAATAATATTATAAACTATTATTATTAATAATACTATTAATTATTAATAATACTATTAATTATTAATACTATTAATAACAAATGTTATTTTTATTATTATAGATAGTATTATTAATATTAATATAATGTATTATTCTATATTATATGACATATATTATATTTAGTATATTTTATTATAATTATGATTTTAACGGTGACCATCTCTTTTGAAGGAGGAAGTGAGATACATTTGCTTCCCAGACCAGAAGATTTACATAGCGTGCCAACAATAAATGGACTATGGCAGCTTTACGAGAGCGACTGTCATGTCATGCACACACACCTTGGCTTTTCTTCCTCCAACTCTCCATACAAAAGAAGGTTTAGGCACCCACAGGGTCAGCCTTTGGGTTGGGCAGCTATTTTGGGCATACAGTCCTCCCCTGGCCCAATAAATATTGAACAGCTGCAGGTGCGTCATGTATAAAAAAAGCCGGTCAAGATGACACAGCAACTGAAACAAGCCTCAGTCTCCCGGCATCGCTTGGCACAGTCACCCTGATGTCAAGCAATTTCTTCTGGGGCTATTTTTAAGTTGATCCAATATGAATCCAAAAGAAGGGGCATCTTAGGAGGGTATCTCTCTCCCAAGGGCCTAGGGCAGACTAAATTAGACATTGGGGGGTTTCCAAGCCTTCATGCACTCTTTCTGCCCAAGAAAGAAGGCAGTTCGTCTCATGCATTCCCATGCAAAATAATTCCCAGAAACACCCCTCCCAAGAGCACAGGCTATTGTCATAGCTAGGACTGATGGGACGTGTAGTCCAACACTAGAAGGCCACACTTTGCCCCCGTATTTGGTAAATAACATAAATTTATTAACCTTCTCTGCATCCTTCGATTTTTAAATGGGGAGAGCTAGATAATATGGGACCCACCACTCCTTTGGAGAACTCCTGGTCCCCATTTACGTTGCCATAAAATGCAGTTCAAAACTCATATAATGCATTGTGGAAGAATAATGCGTGCACAACCCAGCAGAGTGGCTTTTTGCAGCTGGCAGCTGGTAATTTTGTCAGTGCCGATATAATGCATTGTGGAAGGCTTTCATGGACAGAACCACTGGGTTGCTGTTAGTTTTTGGGGCTGTGTAACCATGTTCCAGCAACATTCTCTCCTGACTTTTCACCTGCATCTGTGGCTAATAGCATGTTCAGAGGTCTGTTGGAAATGAGGCATATCTATCTATCTGTATCTATGTGTATCTGTATCTATCTGTATCTATCTGTATATCTCTCTCTGTATCTCTCTCTCTGTATCTTTATATCTCTCTCTGTATCTGTATCTCTCTCTATCTGTATCTCTCTCCCTCTCTCTATCTCTCTATCTGTATGTCTCTCCTATCTGTATCTCTCTGTATCTCTCTCTCTCTCTGTATCTCTCTCTCTCTGTATCGCTCTCTCTCTAACTGTATCTCTCTCTGTATCGCTCTCTCCAACTGTATCTCTCTAACTATATATCTCTCTCTAACTGTATCTCTCTCTATCTGTATCTCTCTCTAATTGTATCTCTCTTCAACTGTATCTCTCTCTCCAACTGGATCTCTCTCTATCTGTATCTCTATCTGTATCTCTCTCTCTCTCTCTCTATCTCTATCTATGTCTATCTATCTCTATCTATCTATGGAATGTCTGCAAGTGTGAATACTGTAGCTAGCAAGCTGGAAGCGCATTGAGTAGCAATGAAGCTGCAAAGTCAATCATTGAAGGTGTTTCCATAGATAGAAGTAGTCTGGCGGTTGTTGCTTGGAGGCATCCTCTGTTTGGGAGATGTTAGCTTGCACTTGATTGCATGCTGTCTGGAGTCCCCCTGTTTCTGAGTGGTGTTCCTTATTTACTCTCTTGATTCTGATTTTTAAAAATATATATATTGGTAATCAGATTTTGTTCATTTTCATGGTTTCTTCCATTCTGTTGAAATGGTCCACATGCTTGTGGATTTCAATGGCTTCTCTGGGTCGTCTGACATGATGGTTGTCAGGGTGGTCCAGAACTTCTGTGTCCTCAAATAATATTCTGTGTCCAGGTTGGTTGGTTTGGTGCTCTGCAATAACTAACTTCTCTGGCTGAATTAGTCTGCAGTGCCTTTCGTATTCAGAATTAAGACAGTAAATAGTGAGCATCACACAGAAATGGAGAACTGCAGACAGCAAGCAATCAAGTGCTAGTTAACACCTCCCAAATAGTGGATGCCTCCAGGCAACACAGACCAGGCCACCTCTATGCAGATACCCAACAGACCTCAGAAGATGCCAGCCACAGATGCAGGCAAAGCATCAGAAGAGAATGCTGCTGGAACATGGACATACAGTTTGAAAAATCCACAGCAACCCATTATTATTATTACGTTGTTATATAATATATCACAATATATCATATAATAATAAATGACAAAATTAATAATATTAACATTATTATTATTAATACTATTAGTAATATTAGTAATTTCAATGTTATTAAAAATAAACAGAGGATACCTCCAGGCAACAGAGGACAGGCCACCTCTATGCAGATACCCTCACTAATTGACTCTGCAGCTTCATGGCTACTCAATGCTAATCAAGCTGGCTCATTGCAACATTCACACTTGCGTCAAACAGAGAAGGGTTCTTTCTTAATTGCCAATAGAACATCTGAAGATGCCATTAGCCACAGATGCAGGTGAAACGTCAGGAGAAAATGCTACTGGAATATGGCCGTTCGGGCCGAAAAACTCACAGCAACCTCATATAATTCAGTTTAAGTGCAGCGAACTGCATTATATATGTCTCTACACCAGGGGTCGGGAACCTTTTGGACTCAGAGAGCCATGAAAGCAAAATATTTGGAAATGTATTTCAGTGAGAGCCATATAATATATATAATATATTTTAAGACTGAATTCAACTAAATGTGAGTCTATACGTACATACTATGAGAAAAGGATTCCCCCGGCAGAATGACGGGACACTTCAGACCTGGCTTTGCAAAAGGCATGCTCAGGACTCTGGGAAGGAAGAGAAGGCGGAAGGAAGAAAGGGGGAAAGAAAGAAAGAAAGAACAAACTATGGAAAAGGAAGAAAAGAAAAGCAGGAGAGAGAAAAGGAGGGGAAAAGAAAGAAGGAAATGGGAAGGGAGGAAAGGAAAGGGTGGGGAAAAGAAAGGAAAAGGAGTGAGGAAAAAGGCAAATAATGAAGGGAAAAGAAGTAAAGAAAGAAGGAGAGAGAGGGAAGTGAAAAGAAAGGAAGGAGAAGGAAAGGAAGATTGGGGGAAAAGAATAGAAGAGGAAGGAAGGAAGGAAGGAAGGAGAGAAGGAAGAAGGAGGGAGGGAGAATGGAGGAAAAAGGAAGGGCAGAGAGGGAGGTAAAAGGAAGGAGAGAAGGGAAGGGTGAGGGGGAGAAAGAAAGGAAGGGAGGAAGGAAGGAAGAGGGAGAATGGAGGAAAGAAGGAAGGGGAGAGAGGGAGGGAAAAGGAAGGAGAGAAGCAAAGAATGGAAGAGGAAGGAAGGAACAAGGGGGGAGAGAGGGAAGTGAAAAGAAAGGAAGACTTGGGGAAAAGAATAGAAGAGAAAGGAAGGAAGAGGGAGGGAGGGAGAATGGAGGAAAGAAGGTGGGAGGGAAAAGGAAGGAGAGAATGAAAGGGTGAAGGGGGAGGAAGGAAGGAAGAGGGAGAGCCAGATGCAATCATGAAAAGAGCCACATCTGGCTCCCGAGCCGTAGCTTCCCTACCCCTGCTCTACACTAACCATATAATGCAGTTTTAATTGCATTATATAGTAGTGTTGATGGGGCCATGATCAGGATTTGTTTCCAGCGTGTTAAAGCAGTACCACATGCTTAATAGCTTTCCAGGAATATATTAATTTGTGATGGTTTCCAAGATAACACAGCTATACAGCATGTGGGCGTTTTCAGCGATTAAGCGAAGCTTCACTTCTGTTCGGTCTGATAGACTTCCTAGTAAGCTTTCTCATTTGATAGACTGTCCAATGAGGTCTGTCCAAGTTGGTGGGCCAAAAAAAACTCGGCACCGAATGATTGCTTGCATGTCTTTGGGAAGATAAGGTTTCAGAGTACAAGTTATGCAAGCGTCCCTTTGGGGAAGAAAAGCCTCTCTGAACAGCCAGATGACCACAGATAAGAAAGATAGATGTGCTTTGAAAGCTGCCAGAAGGTGGAAAAGGAAGCCAAGAAAGAGGAGGAAAAGCAAGTCGGGCAAGTGTGCCTGGACTCCAAGAAGCTATTGGATTACATTTCCATCTCCTCTCTCTGCAAAGTGCAAGTAGTCTTTGCAGCTTAGTTTGGAGTTGATTAAATTGAGTGCAAATGAGTTTTTTAAAGTCAATAATCATTATCATCTAACTCAGTGTTTCCCAACCAGTGTGCCATGGCACAGTAGTATGCCGTGAGCGATCATCAGGTGTGCCGTGGGAAATTGGCACTCTCCCCCCTCCTAGCAGCCCCCTCACAGGTTTCCAAGAAACAAATTGAGCCTCTCCGCTTGGAAATGTGGGTTTTTTTACTATTTTTACTGGATTTTTTTGAGAGCCCCCCCAGGAACTGTTTATAACAGCTTCATGACATCCATAGTTAACTGGAAGCAAGTTTCACTCAGGGTGAAATTTCACAAAGGCCTGGAGAACAAGCTCTATGAGGAGCGGCTTGAAGAGCTGGGCATGTTTAGCCTGAAGAAGAGAAGGCTGAGAGAAGACATGATAGACATGTATAAATATGTGAGAGGAAGTCATATATATGTTGTGTTCGTCGAAGCAGGCCCAGGTTTCACACTGAGTGTATAAATACATTAAAAAACATATTGACTATATGTATTACTCTGTTAGAGTGTCATTTTGGTTGGTGGTGTGCCCCAGGATTTTGTAAATGTAAACAATGTGCCGCGGCTCAAAAAAGGTTGAAAAACACTGCTCTAACTCAGTGGTTTCCAAACTTTTTTGGCCTACCGCCCCTTTTCCAGAAAAAAATTTCCTCACCGCCCCTCCTAGAAATTATTTTTAAAAAATTTAATAGCAATTAAACAGAAAGATATATGTCTTAATGCCGTGGTTCTCAACCTTTCTAATGCCGTGACCCCTAAATAAGGTTCCTCATGTTGTGGTGACCCCCATCCATATTTTCGTTGCTACTTCATAAATAATTTTGCTACTCTTACTAATTCTAATGCAAATATCTAATATGCAGGATGTATTTTCATTGTTACAAATTGAACATAATTAAAGCATAGTGATTAATCACAAAAACAATGTTTGGGGGAGTATGGACAACGGATGATGGGCTTTGCAGTACCTTCAATCGATTCAGCTCTGGCTTCCACAGACCACTGAGACCCCCACAAATTACAGAACTGGACCAAACTTGGCATAGAGAACTCACATGACCAACAGAAAATACTGGAGGGGTTTGGGAGAAATTGGCAGTGATTTAGGGGAGATGTAGTTCACCAAAACTGAGAACCCAAACAACTATGGATCTGGACCAAACTTGGCACGAATACTCAATATGCCCACATTTGAACACTGGTGGAGCTTTGAGAAAATAGCCCTTCTCATTTGGGAGTTACTGGGATTTATGGTTTACCTACAATCAAAGAGCATTTTGAATTCCACCAACAATGGAATTAAGCTAAACTTAGCACACAGAACTGCCATGACTAACAGAAAATACTGGAGGGGTTTGGAATGAATTGCCTCCGCCGGGGAAGGCCACACTTTGCGCTGCAGCCTTTGCGCTGCAGCCATCGCACTGCACTGCGTGTTGGGGTCAAAGCGAAGGGGGTGGGGCCAAAGAAGAGGGCCGCGTGACACCTCCTGAATGGCCAATTGTTCACCACCCTCTTAAAGGGGTTCACCGCCCCCCCAAATTCCCCTGAGCCTCCCACCGCCCCCTTGGATTGCCTCACTGCCCACCAGGGGGTTGTACCACCCACTTTGAGAATCAGTGATCTAACTAGGGAGAGGAGGAAATTGAATCCTGCCCTTCCCAGTCGGCTCAGGCAAAAACAGAACTGCTGCAGCCCTTCCCAGCTTGTATGGGTTTCCTTTTGAGTATGTTTCAATGATTTTTAAGTGGGAAATTTTGTAATACTATTTATATTTAATCCTGTTTTGATGTTTGCATATTGGTATATTTTAAATGGTGTGCTAATGTTTTTATGTTTAGCTGCTTTGAGTCTCCTGCAGGAGAGATAAAGTGGAGTATAAATATGAATATAGTATGTTAAGCCACTTTGAGTCTCCGTCGGGAGAGATAAAGTGGAGTATAAATATGAATATAGTATGTTAAGCCACTTTGAGTCTCCGTCGGGAGAGATAAAGTGGAGTATAAATATAATTATAATATATCAAACAGCTTTGAGTCTCCTTCGTGAGAGATAAAGCAGAGTATAAATAAATATAATAATAATAATAGTAATAAGTTAAGCCACTTTGAGTCTCTTTCGGGAGAGATAAAGCAGGTGATGATGATTATGTTAAGCTGCTTTGAGTCTCCTTCGGGAGAGATAAAGCAGTGTATAAATATAAATATGTGGTGCAGCTGGCTGGGAGTCAGCTGCATTAAGATCAATACTGACCGTAAGGTCATGAGTTCGAAGCCAGCCCGGGTCGGAGTGAACTCCCGACCAAAATTGTGTAGCTTGTTGTCGACCTTTGCAGCCCGAAAGACAGTTGCATCTGTCAAGTAGGAAAATTAGGTACCACTTTGTAGGGAGCCTAATTTAACTGATGTACGAGGCCATAAAAATCACCAGGAATTATGCAAAGAATGAGGAAGCAACAGCTCCCCTGGTGGCCAGAAGCTGGAATGTTAAATAGCCTCTGAGTATCTGTCTATATACATATGTTGTGTGTCTATGGCATTGAATGTTTGCCAGGTATATGTACATTGTAATCCGCCCTGAGTCCCCTGCGGGGTGAGAAGGGCGGAATATAAATACTGTAAATAATAAATAAATAATAAATAAACATACTTGTGGGTTTGGGGAGAATTTGCCATAATTTATATTTTATGTGTTTCCTCCACCACAGGCATCCCAGTGTTTCTTGGTGTGGAATTTGCACCCACGGCCTCTCCCTTAATCCTTTCCTAAACTTTTCTATGGCACCCAGCAAACAGAGGAATTGACCGGCAACTGAACATACTGAAGGGGTTTGGGGAGAATTCACCATGATTTATAAGAGTTATAGGTCCTGGGATGTATAGTTCACCCGCAAGCTAAGAACACTCTGACTCCCACCTGAAATCTCAGAGCACTCTGACCCCCACCAACGATGTACTTGTAACTAACTTGGAATGTTAAATAGCCTCTGAGTGTCTGTCTCTATATGTTGTGTGTCTATGGCATTGAATGTTTGCCATGTATCCGCCCTGAGTCCCCTGCGGGGTGAGAAGGGCGGAATATAAATACTGTAAATAATAAATAATAAATAATATTTTAAACAGCTTTGAGTCTCCTGCAAGAGAGATAAAGTGGAATATAATAATAATAATGGAAAATAATAATGATGATGATGACAATAATAATAATATGCTAAGCCACTTTGAGTCTCCTTCAGGAGAGTTAAAGCAGGGTATAAATAAAAACAACAACAATAATAATTTAAACAGCTTTGAGTCTCCTGCAGGGGAGATAAAGTGGGATATAACAACATGTTAAGCCACTTTGAGTCTCCTTTGGGAGAGATAAAGCAGGGTATAAATTTACTAATAATACGAACGACAACAACACCAACTTTTTGCATATCATCCATGTTCTGATGCAGGGGTGGGCAACCTGCGGCCTGTGGGCCGGATGCGGCCCGGCAGCCGATTCTGTCCAGCCCAAGGAGAAGGGCATCGGGGGCGGGGCCAAGAGAAAGGGGTGCCGCTGCCGCCATCCCATTGCGGGCTCTGTGGAGCCTGTGTAGGCAGGCAGGCCGGAGGAGCGGCGGCTTTGGAGTGCCAGACATCCCTGGAGGCGACCCGGGCTTGCAGCGGGAGCACTCGCCGACCTGCAAGGGCTGATCGCCCAGGCGACCCGGAAGACTTGTTCGTTTTCTGGCTCACCAGGTCGAATAAGCCGCCTCAGATCGCCGACTGCTCTCCCTGCTGGCCCGGATTGCCTCCAGGGATGGCAGGCACTCCATAGAAGGGCGATCAGCTGGGGAACGGCTGGGGGCGAGAGCGGGCGGAGGCCTGCAGCCTCCGACCGCCTGCTGCTCTGCTCTGCTCTGCTGTGGCGGCGGCTGGGTCCGCTTTGCCATCCTCTGGGCTGGGTCCATTGGGCCATTCCATCTTGGGATCCTTCCTCTCTTGAGGATGTCAGCCTCCATCTTGGTTCGCACCTTGTCTTCTTGAATTTTATTTTATTTTATTTATTTACCCATTTTAGTGTTTTTATTATTATTTTATAATAATCATATAATAATATAATAAATAATATAATGTTATATTATATTATAATTTCAATATATTATAATGTCTATATAATAATGATACAAATACTAATAATAGATGAATATTTCTTGATATATTAATATGTTAATATTAATGATGTGTAATATAAAGTAAATATAGTTAAATAAGTAAATAAATCATGTAGATTAGAATGTAGTTCAGCCTTTAGGTGCAGCCAGGCCCGAATTACCCATAAGGCCACCCTAGGCCATGGCCTAGGGCGGCACCTTTGGGGGGGCAGCAGGTCCGGACCCCCCCAAAAAAGTTTTTAAAAATCAAACAAAATTAAATTTTAAAAAATCAAAAAAAAGGAGGGTGCATGCGCGCAGTGGCATAAGCGCCATCCACAACCGCCCCCCTCCTTTGCTCTGCTCCCCTCGGCTCTGCCCCCGCCCTCGGCTCCGCCCTGCCCCCGGCTCCTCGCCGGCGCAAGGAGGAGGAAGGAAAGGCCCACCCCAGAGCCGATGCGGGGCCTCCCCACGGCTCCTCCCTCCCTCCTAAAGCCGCGATTTCGGCCGCTTCTCAGGCTGGCATAGTGGCTTTAGGAGGGAGGGAGGGAGGGAAGGAGGGACCGGGCAGGGGCGGGGCGGGGAGGAGCCGGCGTGGGGCGGAGCTGGGGGCGGGGAGGAGCCGGGGGCAGGGGCAGAGCCTTTGGCCTAGGGCGCCAACAGGACCTGATCCGCACCTGGGTGCGGCCCTCCATAATATTTTTTGGCTCTCGTGTGGCCCCTTGGAAAAAATAATTGCCCACCCCTGCTCTGATGTGACTGACCCAAGTGTATCCTGGTTTTCACCTATGAAATATTTGGTGCATAGGATCTCCAGTTGAGATCAGGAAAGAATCCTGGATGAAATCCTGAACAGCTGGTGCCTCTTAAAGAGTTTGTTCTGGGCTGACTTCAGACAACTTCCCAAGCAACTAGGATTATTTTTAAACCACCAGCATCATCCCTTGTTTTCATAGGAATGCCATGAGGACAGTAACTAACCAAAAAAGGACCTTTCTTGAGTTAAAGCGGAGGCCAATCCAAAATAATAACAACAACAATAATATTAAGCAAGTGAAGTCTTTCATGGTTGCGTGTGCCAATTTGGGATAATCCTGCTTTCCCACAAACGACATCCCCGAGAGAGCAGATTCCTGGCAACGCATCCGAGCCAATTCCTGTTATGCGTTCGAGAAGAATTGCAAACCCTGTTTGTTTCCAATTAAGTCAATTCACATTCACCCAAAATGGCACATAAAGGGAATCCCAGGACGCTTGTGAGATTATTTACAGAGGATGGAAGGAGAGCAACGGGAGGGTTTTAGGCGCAAGGTGGCTAGTGAGATAAGCACCGCTGAAAAGGGTAGTTACACCCTTTGCGCCACTTTGGGTCTCCTTTGAGAGAGAGAAAGCAGGATATAAATACAATAATATTAATATTAATACTGTTGATAATATTAATAATTATACTTTGGCAGGTATTACCTATGATCACGACCGGAAGAGGCTTTGCCGGGCTCTGTTCCAGATGGGCCTGCAACATGGTCTCTCTCTCCGTCTTTCCCTCCCAATAGAGTGCAAAGACCTCCAAGTCGACCTGCAATGATAAGGCCAAGCAAATATTGGTTATCGCCAGAACGTTGTCCCGAGTTGCTTTCCCCATCTCAAAAATTATTTCTGGACCTACTAAAAAACATATACAGTCACTCTTTTGTGGATTTGGCATTGTCGTTTTATGTAAGAGACACTCTTTCACGACATTATTGCATGCAACGGGACGTGAGCATCCAGAATTTTGGGGTCCTGGATCTAAGCCACTGCAGATGCTCACTGTATCCAAAATTGGAGAAAGTAGCCACGTTGGAGAACCTTAGCAAATGTGCATTACAGTTTTGTGTTTTGAGCACGAGGTTTTGCATCTCCAAACTAGATATTCCAGAGCTTCTTCAGACTTATTCCCAAGGTGGTACAGTATTTTGTAACCTGCCCAATGCCACTTTATGTCTGGGATCAAAACCTAGTATTCTCTAAGTCAGTGTTTCCCAACCAGTGTGCCGTGGCACACTAGTGTGCCGTGAGAGATCATCAGGTGTGCCGTGGGAAACTGGACTCCCACCATTCCTAGCAGCCTCAGGCCCTATTCCTTTCCCCCCCTCAGCCACTTAAGCAGGAAAGGGCCTCAGGCTGTTAGGAATGGTGGGAGTTGAAGTCCAAAGCACCCAGAGGGCCGAAGTTTTCCCATGCCTGTTTTAGGGACCTGAAAGTGGTGAGCCTCCTTCCAACATTGTGATTCTGGATAGAAAACAAACATCAACATAACATAACATTGTTTGACTCCACAGTGCTCTCTGGGTGTAGATGAACTACAACTTCCAAACTCAAGATCAATTCCCAAGCAAACCCTTTCAGTACTTTCTGTTGGTAATGAGAGTTCAATATGCCAAGTTTGGTTCAATTCCATTGTTGCAAGAGTTCAGGATGCTCTTTGATTGTGTGTTAACTATAAATCCCAGAAACTGTAACTCCCAAATGTCAAGGTCTATTTTCCCCAAACTCCATCTGTGTTCACATTTGGGCATATTGAGTATCCATGCCAAGTTTGGTCCTGATCCAACATTGTTTCAGTCCATAGTGCTCTCTGGATATAGGTGAACTACAACTCCAAAACCCAAGGTCAATGCCCACCAAACTCTTATAGTATTTTCTCTTGGTTATGGGAGTTCTGTGTGGGAAGCTTGTGTCTTTCTGCTATTCCTGCCAGGATATCTATTTTGAGTTCATCGAAACAGGCCCAGGTTTCACACAGAGTGTATAAATACATTTTAAATACATATTAACTATATGTATTACTGTGTTAGAGTGTCATTTTGGTTGGTGGTGTGCCCCAGGATTTTGCAAATGTAAAAAGTGTGCCGCGGCTCAAAAAGGTTGGGAAACACTGCTCTAAATGGCTACATAGCAGTGCATGTCAGTGCATGTTCTCAATTAAGTATGTAATTTACAACCAAGACTCTTGTCCTGCCTTAAAAGACTAACAGGTTGCCTTTGGCACATGTTTTGTGTGCCCTGCTACCAGGGGCGGATTTAACGGTATGCAAAGTCAGTGGCCGCTTAGGGCGCCACGTTGTCAAAGGCACATCCGGCCGGAAGGTCCACGCATGCGCCATGGCTGTGGTGGTCAGAGTTGCAAATTGCACGCTCCACGAGGCCGAAAAGGAGGAACTTCTTGTAGCTGGAGGCAGGAGGCTCCACCCAGGCTGCAAGAAGTTCCTCCTTTTCGGGCTCGCTTAGGGCGATTGGTGTCTCGGTCCAGCTGGAGTCGCCTCGCGCCGCAACAAAGGTACATGCGCAGAACTAGCTGGCCCTGCGAAAGCGTGGAACTAGCTGCCCCTGCGCATGCGTGGAATTAGCTGGCCCTGTGCACATGCAGACTGGCACACATGCGTGGAACTAGCTGGCCCTGTGCATGCGTGGAACTAGCTGGCCCTGTGCATATGCACACTGGCACACATGTGTGGAACTAGCTGGCCCTGCGCATGCGTGGAACTAGCTGGCCCTGCGCATGCGTGGAACTAGCTGGCCCTGTGCATACGCACACTGGCACACTAGCTGCCCCTGCGCATGCGTGGAACTAGCTGGCCCTGTGCATGCGTGGAACTAGCTGCCCCTGCATGAACTAGCTGGAACTGGCACTCATGTGTGGAACTACTGTGCATACGCCTGTGCTGCACACACATGTGTGGAACTAGCTGCCCCTGCGCATGCGTGGAACTAGCTGGCCCTGTGCATACGCACACTGGCACACATGCGTGGAACTAGCTGCCCCCTGCCTGCTACCAACTTTCCATAGAAACAAAAGAGTAGTGGAACTAGCTGGCCCTGTGCATGCGTGGAACTAGCTGGCCCTGTGCATACGCCCACTGGCACACATGCGCAGATCTAGCTGCCCCTGTGTATGTCGCTTTAGGAGGGAGGGCGGAGCCATGGGGAGCATACGCCCCCAAGGAAGGCAGGTGATCAGTGACAAGGCAGCATTTTCAGCCCTTGGGCCGGTAGAAGTTGGACAGCCCAGTCCTATATGAAGGGTGAAAAAACACTTTGAGGTTTTGCACATTTCTAATTCAGACCTTCATCTTGCATCAAGCATGCTTTTTATAATTTGATGGACTACCTTAATCTGTACCTCCTGAACCAAGAGAACTACAGATGTCTTGGATCAGACCAAAGGTCTACTGGTGAATTATTCTGTTCTCATAGATACCAGCCAGATCCTTCTGACAAGCCCATTGGGGAGAACATGGACACAAAAGCACCTCTCGCTTGGGTTCCCCAGCAACGGACCTCCAGAGGCACATTGCCTGCGATGCCGGAGGCAATAAGCAGCCATCGCCACTGGTAACCAGTGAGACGGATTGGAAATAGGACTGCAATTGTGCCATGACTCCAATCACAGCCTTTCAGGCCGGGGGCATCTACACTGTAGAATCCATGCACTTTAATGTCTCAACACTATCAAATCCTGGGAGTTGTAGTTTGGTAAAGGACCGGCACTTTGTGGCAGAGAAGGCTAAAGTCTATAAACAACAACTCCTAGCCCACAGCTGTATAATTAATGCTAGCTTTAGTTGCTACGGCTCAATACTATGAAATCATGGGAGTTGTAGTTTTGCAAGTTCTGTATCAACACTGCGTAATTAATGCAGCTTTAATTGCCATGGCCCAATACTATGAAATTATGGGAGTTGTAGTTTAGCAAGGTCTGCATCAACACTGCAGACCTTGCAAAACTACAACTGTGTTGATGCAGCTTTAATTGCTACGGCTCAATAATATGAAATCATGGGAGTTGTAGTTTTGCAAGGTCTGCATCAACACTGTATAATTAATGCAACTTTAATTGCCATGGCCCAATAGTATGAAATCATGGGAGTTGTAGTTTTGCAAGGTCTGCATCAACACTGTATAATTAATGCAACTTTAATTGCTATGGCTCAATACTATAAAATCATGGGAGTTGTAGTTTTGCAAGTTCTGTATCAACACTGTATAATTAATGCAGCTTTAATTGCCATGGCCCAATACTACGAAATTATGGGAGTTGTAGTTTTGCAAGGTCTGCATCAACACTGTATAATTAATGCAGTTTTAATTGCTATGGCTCAATACTATAAAATCATGGAAGTTGTAGTTTTGCAAGGTCTTTTGCCTTCTCCGCTAGGGCCTCCTAAAACTACAACTCCCATCATCTAATAGCATTGAGCCAGCCTAGGTATCATATATGATGGCTATGATACAGATGCAAAAAAGCATGCAAAAGATGGAACGATCACCACTGCAATGGAGAAAATGTGTCCGAAGTAGAAGCCGGCATTTCATGTTCAGAATGCTGAACGTGTCTTGGCGCAAGACCAGAATTTTATGGCTAGGATTGCCAAGTTGGCCTTTGATCCTTTGGAGCTAGCTGTTCCTTGGTATCTTTCCACTCCTCTCTTTTCCCAGCTACCTCATTCCCTCCTCCTTCTCCGCCTGTGGCTCCCAATGCCATAGCGGTAACATTACATAAGTCATGCTCCACGGAGAAATGCCTCTTGGTGCAAACTCCGCCGGGCTCACGCCTGCATCCCCATTGACGTTCCAGACTTTTCCAAGTCAATGGACGGCACGGCAGGTTATAATAAGCCTCAGCCCAAATATAGGATTTCTCGTAGAGAGTTGGAAGAGAGTCCTGATATTTACAATCCCACCAGAAAAGTTATGTGTTGGGTGCATCTACATGATGGAATTAGTGCCATTGGATAGGACTTGGCTATGGTGGTCAAGTTACATCCAAGATAGACTACTGCAACACACTCTACGTGGGGTTGCCTTTGAAGACTGTTCAAAAGCATCAAATAGTCCAACAAGAGGCAGCTAGACATGGGGGAAGGGAAACCCTTAGTACATACTAAACTAACTAAACTGTTCCCCATTGAGGACTTGAGACTTGAGCAGTGTGGGGTTGAATTGCAACAAGCACCAGGACTGCGGCGCAGCTGGATGGCAGTCAGCTGTATTAAGATCACTACTGACCGCAAGGTCATGAGTTCGAAGCCAGCCTGGGTCGGAGTGAGCTCCCGACCAAAATTGTGTAGCCTGTTGTCGACCTTTGCAGCCCGAAAGACAGTTGCATCTGTCAAGTAGGAAATTTAGGTACCGCTTTGTGGGGAGGCTAATTTAACTGATTTACGAGGCCATAAAAATCTCCAGGAAGTATACAAAGAACGAGGAAGTGACAATTCCCCTGGTGGCCAGAAGGTGGAATGTTAAATAGCCTCTGAGTGTCTGTCTATATATGTTGTGTGTCTATGGCATTGAATGTTTGCCATGTATATGTACATTGTAATCCCCCCTGAGTCCCCTGCGGGGTGAGAAGCGCGGAATATAAATACTGTAAATAATAAATAAATAATAAATGAACATACTGAAGGGGTTTGGGGAGAATTCACCATGATTTATAAGAGTTATAGGTCCTGAGATGTATAGTTCACCTGTAATCTAAGAGCACTCTGACCTCCACCCACGAGGTACTTGTAACTAACTTGGCATACAGAACCCTCATGACCAGCAAAAAATACTGGAAGTCTTTGGGGAAAATTCACCTTGATTTGGAGGGAGTTGTAGTTCACCTACATCCAGAGAGCACTCTGAACCCAAACACCGATGGATCTGGACCAAACTTCCTTTCTGTGAGCACCCACAGACCACAGATGATGGACCTGGACCAAACTTGGCACACAGAATAGATTACTGGAGAGGTTTGGGGGGACGGATGGAACTGACCTTCTTTTCTGTGATTTGTAGTTCAAAATCCATGCAAAATCCAGAGAAATGGTGATCTTCTGGGATTAGATGATGGACCTGGACCAAACTTGGCACACAGAATCCCCATGACCAAGTGAACCTACTGGAGGGGTTTGAGGGGACTGACTTACCATAGTGGGGGTTATAGTTTACCCTACATCCAGAGAGCACTCTGAACCTAAACACCGATGGACCTGGATCAAACTTAGCACACAGGCATGCCAAAATCTGACATGCCAAAATCTGATTACTGGAGAGGTTTGGGGGACGGGGACGGAACTGACCTTCCTTTCTGGGATTTGTAGTTCACCCACAACCAGAGAAATGGTGATCTTCACAGATGATGGACCTGGACCAAACTTGGCACACAGATCTGATATGCCAAAAATTGGATTACTGGAGAGGTTTGGGGGGACGGAATGACGGGGGACTGACCTTGCTTTCTGGGATTTGTAGTTCACCCACAACCAGAGAAATTGTGATCTTCACAGATGATGGACCTGGACCAAACTTGGCACACAGAATCCCCACGGCCAACTGAACCTACTGGAGGGGTTTGAAGGGACTGACTTACCATAGTGGGAGTTATAGTTTACCCTAAAGCCAGAGGGCACACGGAACCCCACTGATGATGCGCCCAGAGCAAACTTGCCCAACATGGCAAAGTTTAAGTACTGGTGGAGCCTTTCAGGGTCAACCTGGCATAATGTGAGTTGTAGTTCACCCATAAACCTTATGCATTTCATACAATTTCAATGACCCGAGCAACGCTGGGTCCCCAAGCTAGTAACATAATAATAATAAGTAATACTACTCCCAAAGAGGACTGGTACCTCACCAAATTACAATTACTAAGGATTCCATAGCATGGAGTCAAAGTGCTGTCAAACTGCAAATCTTTGCAAATAGTGCCGGCTTTTTAAAACACAGCGGCTTTCAACATACACAGGTTTTTTTCCCATTTATGTAACCAGAGCCTTCTCCTGACCCCTTGCCAAGGAAAAGGGCTTCCCTGGCACCAGTGACAGAAAGTCCTTGGGATCTGATGACTCTAAAATGAGATATAGGAAAAGTACTTTGAAAAGCAGCAAAAAGTGCATCTAAGCCATAATAACTTTGCAGCATCAATGCAGCCTTACCTTTGAGGTCAGGGGAATAGCTTTCCAGCAGAAACTTCCTGGGATCCAAAGAGCCTTTTTGCCTAAAAGAGATCAGGACAAGTTTCTACTTCCCTGAAAGGCAGCCTCTGAAATATATGACAGTGGCAGAGCAGAGGGGGCGTGGCTTAAAGGAGGCGTGGCTTGAAGGGCGGGGCTGGGAAAAGCTCTCATCAGCATGAATCAGCAGCTCCAGCATTTTTGTGAATGGAGCTACACAGGGACTGGGTTTTTTTTTTCTTTTTCTTTTGGGCAGGGCGTTGCTCTGTATAGAGGAGGAGGAGGGAGGCATGCCAGGAAGCCTCTCAATGCATCCCACCGACAAGGCAGGGCCATCAAGTGCCATCTGGCTCCTAAGATAAAAGACTTCAAGTTATTCCAAAAGAAAAAGAAAAAAAGAAAAAAATGCAAGAAATAATAGTAATAACAACAACAATAATAATAGAAATAAATGCAAGAAAAGAAGGCAGAAATGCTAATAATAATAGAAATGAATGCAAGAAAAGAATGCAGGAACGCTAATAATAATAATAATAATAATAATAATAGAAACGAATGCAAGAAAAGAATGCAGAAATGCCAATAATAATAATAATAATAGAAATAAATGTATGAAAAGAATGCAGGAACTCTAATAATAATAATAATAATAGAAACAACGGCAAGAAAAGAATGCAGAAACTCCAATATTAATAATAATAATAGAAACTAATGCAAGAAAAGAATGCAGGAACGCTAATAATAATAATAGAAATGAATGCAATAAAAGAATGCAGGAATGCTAATAATAATAATAATAATAGAAATGAATGCAAGAAAAGAATGCAGAAATGCCAATAATAATAATAATAGAAATGAATGCAAGAAAAGAATGCAGAAATGCCAATAATAATAATAGAAATAATAGAAATGAAGGCAAGAAAAAAATGCAGAAATGCCAATAATAATAATAATAATAGAAATGAAGGCAAGAAAAAAATGCAGAAATGCCAATAATAATAATAGAAATGAATGCAAGAAAAGAATGCAGAAATGCCAATAATAATAATAATAATAGAAATGAAGGCAAGAAAAGAATGCAGAAATGCCAATAATAATAATAATAGAAATAATAGAAATGAAGGCAAGAAAAGAATGCAGAAATGCCAATAATAATAATAATAGAAATGAAGGCAAGAAAAGAATGCAGAAATGCCAATAATAATAATAATAATAGAAATGAAGGCAAGAAAAGAATGCAGGAATGCTAATAATAATAATAATAATAATAATAATAGAAACGAATGCAAGAAAAGAATGATATGATTCAGAAACGCCTGGGCGGTGAGCACCTGCGGCGCATTCCCATCCATCAAAGTGGTCGCCCAGGATGCCGCCGTTCCTTCGAGGAGACTGTAGATGAAGACAACCTTGGCCCTTTCCGTATTGAATTCCGTATTCCTGATTTCCAGGTAAGTGGTACATTGTCCAGTAAAAACATGAACGGTCAAAGGGTCCCCGCCATACCTCGGCGGTAATGCAAGCGTGGGGTTCCGACCTGCGCGAGAGCGTAGATCCACAATCTCCTGCTGAAGGGCATGAAAATCCACTTGAGTCAGGGCAGACATGCCTGCTTTTCAAAGTCTTCTGCTCGTGGTGTGATTAGGGGTATTGAGACCTGAAGCTAGCTGTTGCACCTCAGATCGTGGCAGTCCCCCCTAGATCACACACACCAGGCAAATGCAATAAATGTACTTTTATTTAGAATAAAGAATAGTCCAAAGGATAAAAGAGACAATCAAAATAAATCCAACGATAGTCCAAAGAGTTCACAAGCTGACGAGCAGGGGCGGTCTAAGGTAATTTTAAGTGGTAAGCGAACACTATTTTGGCCCCCCCCCCCCTCCGCCGGCTCCTTCAACTCGGCTCTCTCGGCAGGCGGTGGCGGCGGCTCCCTCTTCTCCGCCGCCCCTCTCACCTTCCCTGACTTACTGGCCTCGTTCTTTGGCGGTGGCCATGAGCCAGGCGAAGAACAGCCCCAGCTGGCAGAGCCAGGTGAAGAATAGCCCCAGCTGGGAGGCCAGGAAGCGGAGCAGCGCGAAGGCGGTGAAGAGCCAGTAGGAGAAGTAGAAGCGGCATCGGAGCGCACAAGGCCCAAAAGCAGGCATGTGCGCACCGACATCGCTTCTGGGCATGCGCGGAGGTTTTCACGCATGCGCAGTTGAACTCCGGAGCCACTGTGCATGCGCAAAAACCTCTGCGCATGCCCAGAAGCTCCTGCAGGAAGCAGCAGGGAGGTTTGCTACAGCGGCGCCCATCCCTGCTGCTGCCTACAGAAGCTTCTGGGCATGCGCGGAGATTTTCGCGCATGCCCAGAAGCTCCGGAGCTGAAGTTCAGGGAAGTTTGCTACGGCGGCACAGCCGGCGCAGCACCGCCCATCCAAGATGGTGCCCCACGCAGCCGCGTGGTTCGCTTACATGGTGAGACCGCCCCTGCTGATGAGCCAAACTGGCTTAAGTCCCATGGAAAGCAAACATGGTTAAACAAGGCAAACCGCTCCTGTGGTCAACAGGAACTTAGAATCTTGAGCATGACACCGTCCAAGCTGAACGTAGCTTCAGGTCTGACTAGAAAGGCTTGAGCACAATCTAATAAAGGGAACTAACTCCTGTGTGCCCAGCACACCCCCTTCCTCAAACTCCAATCTCTCCGGGAGGATCTGATGCTGGCCCTCCTGTCGAATTCCGGCTCGTTAGCATCCCCAGATGTCTCACTATCAAGCTGGGAAACTCGATCCTCCCTATCCTCGGAATGCTCGCCCGGCAAGGGAGTGCAGAAGTTCTCGTGGGACTCAAGGTCGCTGGGCCTCTCACTGTCTAATTCAGAACTAAATTCCATGGAGTCATCATTATCCTCATCTTCAGTCACATACCCATGTAACCATCCATCATCCCAGGCTAAGTCTTCCTCTGCAGACCCGTATCCATCAGGCCACCCATCATCCCCGATCTGACCCTGATCAGCTGGGACCCCCGGTGTCTGTCTATGGCCACTAGGCTGGAACACCACAGCAGGAACACTAATAATCTATATATATAAAAATCTAACATCCGTGGTTATAAGCTTATAGGTAACAAAACCACACAACGCAGACACACAAAACTAGGCCACATACACTCACAACCCTACAAGGTATGTTTGCAACTAAAAAACCTATTAAAAAACTAGCCAATGGCCAAAAACATTTGGAACTACAAGTCCCAGAAACCCCTGCGCCAAGAAAAAAACCCACCATGGCCCAGATGCACAATTCAGCTTCTAAACTCCCCTCTCCCAAAAGAAAGAAAACCCCTCCCTTAAGGCTCCAATATGCAGCGCGCACCAAGGCCAGCCCCAAGAAGGGGCTAGCCTCGCGCCAAACGTCCTCTTCTCATCCCTCCCAAGGGATCGCATGCAGGAAGGAGCTACCTTTGCGACAAACCTCCTCACCCCTCCCAACGGATCACGCGCACGAAAGCACGTGATCCGCAACAACGCTTCTGGCCGCCTCCTCACCCCCACACAAACAACACACCGTGCGCGCAAATGGCAAGAAGGACGGAAAACGGAAGGATAGCACGAAGGGAGGGAGGGACAGGCGGAGAAAACAAGGGAAGGAAAGGAGGGAAGGAAGGTAGTATGAATGGATGGAAGGAAGGACAGAAGGAAAGGAATACAATTTCATTTCCTTTCTTTTCCTTCCTTCTTTGCCTCTTTCCTGCCTTTCCTGTCCACCAGACTACGCCACAGCAATGCGTGGCTGGGTCAGCTAGTAATATTAATAGAAATAAATGCAAGAAAATAATGCAGGAACACTAATAAATCTGTCATTACTTTGTGAACGAAGATTCTTAGGAAGGACTCTTTTTACAAACGCGTTGATGACTAAAAAGGCCAATCTGAGATAGGCAAGTCCGGTTGCAGAAAGCACAGCAGAAAGTCTCTTTAAGCCGCTCCTCTTAGGGCTTGTTCTCCAGACCCTTGATCATTTTAGTCGCCCTTCTCTGGACACATGTTTTTTCTTGAAAGCACTGGCACTCTTTGGCAGAGCAGGCTAAAGACCCTGGGAAACTACAACTCCCAGGACCCTATAGTATTGAACCCTGGCAATGAAAGTGGCGTTCGACTGCATCGCTTTCAAGTTCAATTGGGATGGGGCTCAAGAAAAACAAAAGCCACAAAATCAATACAAACACAAATGAACAAAAAAAAACCCCGAGTTCGGAGAATTCAAAGAGCTCAAACAACAACTTGGTTGCACCTTCCTGATGAACTGTCACCCATTTAATCCAGTGTGAGGGACTTGGAGTTCACGAAAGGGGGTGCCAACAAAAACGTGCCAATCTGAAAGGCACCACCAAATTCTCTGTGATTTCTACCTCAATGGGGCTACACCTCTGGGAGATATTAAGAGTTGAGCCCTTAAACCTCAAGAGAGACTAATCCGACAGTTTGGCTCTCACATTTCAGCTTTTGAAGGTTTTCGGTGACAGTATTATTTCTCTCTGATATAGAAAGACCAAGGATAGGTCTTCTTAAGCCCTTAATAATAACAACCACACCTCTATGAACTTTGTGGTTATGTGCCTTTAAATGGGTGACTTGCCCAAAGTCACCAAGAGGGCATCTACACAGTGGCAACTGCTGGGAAGGGGGCAGGGCCCGAGTGACATCACCCTCCCCTCCTCCCTCCCTTGATTGGAGACTGGCTGGCGCGCGTGGAGGGGAAATGGCCGGAGGAGGCGGCGCCCTGGCCCCATCTTTGCCGCCGCCTGGCCCTTCCTCCTCCTCCCCCTCCCCCTGCAAGTGGCAGCAGCAGGAGTTCGGCAGGAGGGGAAAAAAGGGGTATATTGGAGGTTTTCCCATGGCACACCTGATGATCGCTCACAACACACTAGTGTGCCGCGGCACCAGGCCCAGATTAGCCTCTTTGGCGCCCGAGGCCAAGACCCCCGCACCCCCAGAGCATGAAAAGCCATGCCCCCAGGGCGTGGAAAGCCACGCCCCCAGGGCGCTGCTGCGCATGTGCGGCAGCAGCCCCGGCCGTGCGGCTTCCGTCGCCTCCTCCTCCCACGACCGGAGGGAGGGCCCGAGGAGGAGGGCAGAAGCCGTGCGGCACCGGCCCCTCGGCTTCCATCCACCTCGCGCCTTCCTTTTGGTCGCGGGAGGAGGAAGAGGTGGACGGAAGCCGCGCGCACTGCTCGTGGGGCTTCCGACTGCCGCCTCCTCCACCTCCTGCAACCGAAAGGAGGCGCGAGGAGGAGGGCGGGACTTCCTTCCTCCTCACGCCCTCCTTTCGGTCACGGGAGGTGCAGGAGGCGACAGACGGAAGCCCCACAAGCAGTGCCGCGGCTTCCATTCACCTCCTTCTCCCGCGACCGAAAGGAAGGCGCAAGGAGGAGAAAGGGAAGTCCCGCCTCCTCCTGGCCGCCTGGGCCACCCCCTTGCAAAGGAAGGAGGTGGCCAGGAGGAGGAAGGGAAGCCTGCTGGCGGGCATGCGTGCACATGCATGCATGCCCGCCAGCAGGGCGGAGCTTCCCTTCTTCCTCCTTGCCGCCTCCTTCCTTTGCAAGGGGTGGCCCAGGCGAGGAGGGTGCCATTCCCTCCTCCCGCCCCCGCGCACTCTCCCCACCCTCTCCCGAGGTATGATGACTCTCTCGGGAGAGGGTGGGGGGAGAGTGCTGCGAGGGGGCGGTTTTTTAAAAAATGTCTTTGGGGGGTCGAATCCGCTGCCCCCCAAAACCCGCTGCCCGAGGCCATGGCCTAGTCTGGCCTTATGGGTAATCCGGCCTCGCGGCACACCAATTGGGAAACACTGTTCTAGACGTATGGAACCAATGCAGTCAAACCGACTCTGTGAAGAAATCTCAGATCGATCTCGTCTTGGAAATGGCTTGTTTGGAGAAACTTCCTCCATGCTTTGCATTTCCCAAATTCTTCCTGTTGCACTTTAAGAGTTGCAACTGAACCATGAGATCAGTCGCATCGGAATGTGTTCCCTTGACTAAGAACTTTCACCTGATGACTACACACTGTTTGCACAGCGGTGGAGTTCAGTGCAAGCAGGTCGTTTCAACATAACACGGAAGGTGGAATGCTGTGTCTTGGTTTCTCCCAGCTCTTACCAGAATTATCTACATGTTGTTCTGAAATGGGAGATGCTCCAAATTGCTTGCCGGTTAGGGTTGCTAGTTCAGAATAGGTCCTGCAACGGTGCAGGCAAAATCTATGCACAGCCCCGGGTGACATCGTTCACTGACTACAAACTTTCACCTGCTTGCGTTTCTTTACAGAAGGAAAAAGGGATATACTAGTACGTTATTGTGTTGTCGAAGGCTTTCATACCCAAAATCACTAGGTTTCTATGAGTTTTTCAGGCTGTATGGTCATGTTCCCATAGTATTCATAGAATCATAGAATCCTAGAGTTGGAAGAGACCTAATGGGCCATCCAGTCCAACCCCACTCTGCCAAGAAGCAGGAAAATCGCATTCAAAGCACCCCTAACAGATCGCCATCCAGCCTCTGCTTAAAAGCCTCCGGGAATGTGGAGCAGCTGGCTGGGTGTCAGCTGCATAAGATCTCTAGCAAAAACTAGCCAAAAAAAAGCAAAAACTTCTTTAAGTACATCAGAAGCAGAAACCCAACTAGAAAAGCAGTTGGGCCACTTGACGAAAATGGTAAGAAAGGGACAATAAGTGAAGACAAGGAGATTGCTGAGCGGCTAAATGACTTCTTTGCCTCCGTTTTCACACAGGAGGACAGACAACATATGCCTGCAGCTGAGTCAGTTTTTTCAGGGAGGGAATTAAATGAATTAAACCAGATAGAGATAAACAAGGAGGATGTTCTCACATGCCTTACTAAACTAAATGTCAACAAATCACCAGGGCCAGATGGCATCCACCCCAGAGTTCTTAAGGAACTCAAGTGTGAAATTGCTGAAATTCTAGCCAAAATATATAACCTTTCTCTAAGATCAGGCACTGTACCCGAGGACTGGAGGGAGGCAAATGTAACTCCGATCTTCAAGAAAGGATCCAGGGGTGATCCAGGAAATTATAGACCAGTCAGTTTAAACTCAGTTCCAGGCAAAGTGATGGAAACCATTATTAAAGAAAAAATTACTAAGCACATAGAAGAGCAGGCATTGCTGAAGGAAAATCAACATGGTTTCTGCAAAGGCAAATCATGTCTTACTAACTTGTTAGAATTCTTTGAGGGTGTAAATAAACACATAGATAAAGGGGACCCAATTGATATTGTTTACCTTGACTTTCAAAAGGCTTTTGACAAAGTCCCTCACCAAAGGCTCCTAAATAAGCTCTTCAGCCATGGAATCAGGGGACAGGTCTTGTCCTGGATTGGAACCTGGCTAAACTGTAGGAAACAAAGGGTGGTAATAAATGGACATTTCTCTGGGTGGAAAGAGGTGAGAAGTGGCGTACCCCAAGGTTCAGTTTTAGGACCGTTACTTTTTAATTTATTCATAAATGATCTGGATGTAGAAGTAAATTGTGAGGTAGCAAAGTTTGCAGATGACACTAAACTGTTCAGGGTAGTTAAAATGAAACTGACTGTAAAGAGCTCCAGAAAGATCTCTCGAAGTTGAGTGAATGGGCAACAAAGTGGCAAATGCATTTTAACCTAAACAAGTGTAAAGTCATGCACATCGGGGCAAAGAACCCCAAATACACCTACCAATTGATGGGATCAAAGCTTTCTGAGACAAACCAGGAAAGGGATCTTGGGGTTTTGGTGGACAGCTCAATGAAGATGTCAACCCAGTGCGCAGCAGCAGTGAAAAAAGCAAATTCTATGCTTGGCATGATCAGGAAGGGAATCGAAAATAGGTCGGCAAATGTTGTATTGCCTCTCTACAAATCTATGGTGAGGCCACATCTGGACTACTGTGTACAATTCTGGTCACCGCACCTCAAGAAGGATATAACAGAACTGGAAAAGGTACAAAGAAGGGCAACAAAAATGATCCAAGGGATGGAGCAGCTCCCTTATGAAACCAGGTTGCAACGCCTTGGTCTTTTCAGCCTTGAAAGACGGCGTTTAAGAGGTGACTTGATCGAAGTGTATAAAATCATGCATGGGATAGAAAAGGTGAATAAAGAAAAATATTTTCTCTGTCACACAACACTAGGACTAGGGGCACTCCCTAAAGCTCCAAGGTAGGAAAGTTAGGACTAATAAAGGGAAATATTTCTTCACCCAGAGGGTCATTGGGTTATGGAACTCACTTCCAGAGGAGGTTGTGACAGCGGTCAGCCTGGACAGCTTCAAGGCAGGATTAGACAGATTCATGGATACCAAGTGTATCGGTAGTTACTGAAAAGGACATCCAAGTGCCACCTCTGTGTTGATTGAGGCAGGCAGGATTTCCCCCGGGTACTGGTTGTGGGGGGTCGGGAGCAGGTGAGGGTTTTGCCCTCCTTTCTGCTAGAGATCCCCGTGTACAACTAGTGGGCCACTGTGTGACACAGAATGCTGGACTAGATGGGCTGAGGCCCGATTCAGCATGGCTCTTCTTATGTTCTTATGTTCTACTGACCAGAAGGTCATGGGCTCTCGGCCTATTGTGTAGCCTGTTGTCGACCTTTGCAACCTGAAAGACAGTTGCACCTGTGAAGTAGGAAATTAAGGTACCACTTAGTGGGGAGGCTAAATTTTTACTGATTTACGAGGCCATAAAAAAGATCTCCAGGAAATACAGTGAGGAATGAAGGAGTGCGGCAGCTCCCCCTGGTGGCCAGATGTTAAATTGCCTCTATCTGCCTTGTGTGTTTGTGTGTCTAAATGTAATGTGTACATTGTAATCCGCCCTGAGTCCCCTGCGGGGTGAGAAGGGCGGAATAGAAATAAAGTAAATAAATAAATGAATAAAGAGCCTCCACCACACTCCGGGGCAGAGAGTTCCACTGCTGAACAGCTCTCACAGGAAGTTATTCCTAATGTTCCTGGACTTTGTCACTTCTGGAACTTGATGAGACATTTGGATCACTGTTGGATTATTACCTGTTGCTAAACTTTTTTGGATTATATATATCTTCCTTTCTTATTCCTAATTTTTATATGCTTTTTAATGTGCCTTTACAATAAACTGCTTATATTCCTGGACTATTGTGTGGTGTGGTGATCATGGGTGTTTCCAGGCCTGGAGTGCAACAATTATTATTATTATTATTATTATTATTATTAGCCATCCCCTGCCATGCAATGTTGTGGCCCAGTCTGTGTATATATATATGTGTGTGTGTATGTATGTATACATACATACATACATACATACATGCACACACATATATACACAGACTGGGCCACAACATTGCATGACAGGGGATGGCTAATAATAATAATAATAATAATAATTGTAATAATATAATATAATATAATAATTATATATACATACATACAGGAACTCCAGGAACGCTGAGGAATGCAAAAGGAACAACAAGGAACGCTGAGAGATGAGGAGTGCATCAGCTCCCCTGGTGGCCAGAGTTTGCCTCTGTTCATCTACCTGTGTTTCCCGAAAGTAAGACAGCGTCTTACTTTCTTTTGACCCCCAAAATCCCCACTCTGGCTTACTTTCGGGTACGGCTTACATTAGCCGACGGTACCCAAAGTAAGGCGAAAGTAAGACTTACCGCGGGCGGCATGGCGTGGCTGGCTTGGCTGGGCCCGGAATCCTCCTCCTCTTCCTCCTCTTCTTTCCAGCGGCGCCTTCCATCCTCCTCTTCCTCCCAGCAGCGCCTTCTCCCTCTCGCCGGTTCCGCCCCCGTCCCTTCAGTGAAGGGAAGAGGGGCGAGCGCCGCCGCGAGAGAAGAAAGCGCTGCCGGAAGTCCCGCCCGCACGGGCGGCTCAGGCGTCTTTCCCTGCCGCCGCCCCCCCCCGCCCGCGCTCCAAACGGGAGCCGGGCGGCGGCAGCGCCTGAGTCGCCCTGGGGCGGGACTTCCGCCGGCGCCTTCTCCCTCTCGCTGGATCCGCCCCTCCTTCACTGAAGGGAAGAGGGGCGGAGCCGCCGCGGGCGAGAGGGAGAAGGCGCCGCCAGAAGTCCCGCCCGCACGGCGGCCAGGCACTTTTCGCCGCCGCCCGGCTCGCCCCGCTCGCGTTAGCGAGGAGGAGGATGGAAGGCGCCGCTGGAAAGAAGAGGAGGAAGAGGAGGAGGATTCCGGGCCCAGCCAAGCCAGCCACGCCATGCCGCCCGAGGTACGTCTTACTTTCGGGGTACGGCTTATATAAGCCGACCCCCTCTGACACCCCCGATACGTCTTACAATCGGGGGTGTCATACTTTCGGGGAAACACGGTATATGTTGTGTATGTGGAAAACAGCAAGAATTGTCTGCTAGTATGTGTACCTGTAATCCACCCTGAGTCCCCTTCGGGGTGAGAAGAGCGGAATATAAATAAAGTAAATAAATAAATAAATACATATGTGGTTTTGCACATGCATTGCATTTCTCGCTCTCTTTATCTGGCTTTTTAAGTCCCTTCCACTGTGCTATTCAGTGTTTTTATTAGTGATGGTCACTCGTTGGCCTGATAGGTGTATTGTGTCCAAATTTGGTGTCAATTTGGCCAGTGGTATTTGAGTTATATTAATCCCACAAACGAACATTACATTTTTATTTATATAGATCAGTGTTTTTCAACCTTTTTGAGCCGTGGCACATTTTTTACATTTACAAAATCCTGGGGCACACCACCAACCAAAACGACACAAAATGACACTCTAACACAGTCATACATATAGTTAATATGTTTTTAAATGTATTTATACACTCAGTGTGAAACCTGGGCCTGTTTCGATGAACACAACATAGATATCCTGGCAGGAATGGCAGAAAGACACAAACTTCCCACACAGAACTCCCATAACCAAGAGAAAATACTATAAGAGTTTGGTGGGCATTGACCTTGGGTTTTGGAGTTGTAGTTCACCTATATCCAGAGAGCACTGTGGACTGAAACAATGTTGGATCAGGACCAAACTTGGCATGAATACTCAATATGCCCAAATGTGAACACAGATGGAGTTTGGGGAAAATAGACCTTGACATTTGGGAGTTACAGTTTCTGGGATTTATAGTTAACACACAATCAAAGAGCATCCTGAACTCTTGCAACAATGGAATTGAACCAAACTTGGCATATTGAACTCTCATTACCAACAGAAAGTACTGAAAGGGTTTGCTTGGAAATTGACCTTGAGTTTGGAAGTTGTAGTTCACCCAAACCCACAGAGCACTGTGGGCAGGTGGGGGAAGAAAGGGTATTGGAGGTTCCAATTTCCCACGGCACACCTGATAATCGCTCATGGCACACTGGTTGGGAAACACTGATATAGAGGATGATGATCTCCCCATAGGGACTTAAGACAACTAACAATGACATGACACAATACAATGTAATTTTAAAACCAGGCAAATACATACAGAACTGAACATAAAAATTGAATTGTCATAATCTCAGACTTTCTCTTAAATTGATTTTGAGGATTTGCACAAAATGTAGTCAATTGTAGCACCTGACCAGCTTGGCTGGTTAAGCAGGACACGGAGGCTCCTGTATGAGCTTGGACGCATCCTATGCCTTGTAACCATCTGATGTCACCCTAATGGCATCTTAGCAACTAATTACCGCACGGAGGGCCTGGCTTTTACAGGAAAACCTAGCAATGACCTTGTGTTTTATGCACTTTGTGGAGGCGGTTTTGAAAAAAAACCCACAAGTTTGCACACTTCTGTAAAAGTATACCCGAACTCCCAGGCTTCCATAGCATTGAGCCATAGCAGGTAAAGTGGAGTCTGCAGCACTGTTTCTCAACCTTCCTAATGTCGCGGCTCCTTAACCGCGTCTCCCAACCATAACATGATTTCTATTACTAGTGCTTCAGAACTCTAATTTTGCTATTGTTATGAATTGTAATGTAAATGTCTGATATGCAGGATGTATTTTCATTCAAATTTGGCACAAATACACAATATGCCCTGGTGGGGTTGGGGTGTGTGTGTTGATTTTGTCATTTGGGAGTTGGAGTTGTTGGGATTTATAGTTCACCTGCAATTAAAGAGCATTCTGAACTCCACCAACAATGGAATTGAACCAAACGTGGCATACAGAACTCCCATGACCAACAGAAAAGACTGGAATGGTTTTGTGGGCATTGACCTTGAGTTTTGGAGTTGTAGTTCAGGGCTGTCCAACAGGCGTCCCGTGGGCCGTACACGGCCCACAACCTGGGGGGCTGTGGGCAGGGCCGTGGGCAGGGCGGGGCGGCCCCCCAGGTCATCAGTGACCTGAATTCCGGCCCTTGGCCGGTTAGAAGTTGGACAGCCCTGTTGTAGTTCACCTACATCCAGAGAGCACTGTGGACTCGAATCGTGATGGATCTGGACCAAACTTGGTACAGATACTCAATATGCCCAAATGTGAACACTGGGGGAGTTTGGGGAAAATATGCCATGACATTTGGGAGTTGTAGTTGCTGGGATTTATAGTTCACCTGCGATTAAAGAGCATTCTGAACTCCACCAACAATGGAATTGAACCAAACGTGGCGCACAGAACTCCCATGACCAACAGAAAAGACTGGAATGGTTTTGTGGGCATTGACCTTGCGTTTTGGAGTTGTAGTTCACCTACATTCAGAGAGCACTGTGGACTCAAATCGTGATGGATCTGGACCAAACTTGGTACAGATACTCAATATGCCCAAATGTGAACACTGGGGGAGTTTGGGGAAAATATGCCATGACATTTGGGAGTTGTAATTGCTGGGATTTATAGTTCACCTGCAATTAAAGAGCATTCTGAACTCCACCAACAATGGAATTGAACCAAATGTGGCGCACAGAACTCCAATGACCAACAGAAAAGACTGGAATGGTTTTGTGGGCATTGACCTTGCGTTTTGGAGTTGTAGTTCACCTACATTCAGAGAGCACTGTGGACTCGAATCGTGATGGATCTGGACCAAACTTGGTACAGATACTCAATATGCCCAAATGTGAACACTGGGGGAGTTTGGGGAAAATATGCCATGACATTTGGGAGTTGTAGTTGCTGGGATTTATAGTTCACCTGCAATCAAAGAGCATTCTGAACCCCACCAATGATAAATTGGGCCAAACTTCCCACACAGAAGCCCCATGACCAACAAAATATGCTGTTTTTCCTGATGGTCTTTGTCGACCCCTCTGAAATCCCCTCACGACTCCCCCAGGGGTCCCAACCCCCAGGTTGAGAACCATTGGTTTAGCTAGATATTTTTGATGTGGTCCAGGAACTTATCTTCCTCCTCTTCCTCCTCCTCCTTGGCTCGAAATGCTGAAAGTGTCATCCACATATCAGAACCATATCGTATGCTTTGTTGGTGCCATTTCAGAACCATATTGTATGCTTTGTTGGTGCCATTTCAGAACCATATTGTATGCTTTGTTGGTGCCATTTCAGAACCATATCGTATGCTTTGTTGGTGCCATTTCAGAACCATATCGTATGCTTTGTTGGTGCCATTTCAGAACCATATTGTATGCTTTGTTGGTGCCATTTCAGAACCATATCGTATGCTTTGTTGGTGCCATTTCAGAACCATATTGTATGCTTTGTTGGTGCTTGTCTATCAAAGTGTCCAATGTAAAAGTTTGCTCTCACGGTGAGAGAGAGGGCTCACTCAACCAAACATCTCTCCTTTGGGTTGGACTTTGTCCAGGCCACCACAGGGGGCTCACATGGCACTTGGGTTTCCAAATCACACAAGGCAACGTGCCCTTGGGGTGTTGTGACCACCAGACGGTGACCTTTGAAAAATCTGGGTTTTGACACCAGAGAGACCTTTTGAGACATCTTTCTCTAGTAAAGTTTGGGAATGTGAGGCCAATGTTGGGACATTTCCTCACATGTGATTTTTCAAAGGGTCACCTTATGGTGGTCACAACACCCCAGATGCCGAATTCGGTTTCCCCCCAGCAATGGTAACATGAAATCTCACATAATATTCTAGCACAGGGCTGTCCAACTTCTACGGGCCCAAGGGCCGGAATTCGGTCACTGATCACCTGGGGGCCCGAAGGGTCTGCCTCCACCCCCCGGCTCCGCCCCCTCCCCTGGCTCCGCCCCCTCCCCGGCTCCACTTTACTTACAATTGACCTTGAGTTGTGGAGTTGTAGTTCACCTCCATCCAGAGAGCACTGTGGACTCAAATAACGATGTATCTGGACCAAACTTGGCATGAATACTCAATATACCCAAATGGGAACACTGGTGGATTTGGGGGAATGTTTCCTAATACCTTTGAGTTATTTGAGTCCACACTCAAATTGGGACACACCCAAAAAAACCCCAAACACCTCAATGCCGTCGCAGGGCTTGATGGGGCCTCCTTTCCCAGAGGCGGGTGGAGGAGGCCCAAAGAGCTCCCTCCCTCCCTGAAGGGAAAACACGCCGCGGGGGCAGGCGCAACGGAAGCCACGTTGCGCCCTGCACGCGGGGGAAGGCAGCACAAAAGGGGGGAGGGGGCGCGGAAGAGGGGAAGGAAGCATCGCCAAGGAAACCGCCGCTGAGGGACCCCTCACCCAACGTCCCACTGTTTTTAGATTGATTGATTCGAGCCAGGCCCTTCCTTACCCATACTGCGGAGCCCCGCCACAGGGCCGAAGCGCCAACGCCGCCGCCCCCGAAGAGCCCCGCTGGAGCCGAGGCCAAGCTCAGGCCAGGCGCGCGGCTCTCCCATCCGCGGGCAGGAAGCGAGGCCCTCCACAGGAAGAGGACGGAGCCAGGAGGGGCTTTCCCTGCCTCACTCCCCTCCTCCCTCTCTCTGAGGGAATGGGGGCTGGCCTGGAAGCAGCCACGAGGGAGGAGGAGGTGCGCGCCCAGGCCGCAAATCCTGCGGGACTCGAATTTCGGCAGCTATCGCGAGACTACGCAGCCACAGACAGGATTTCGACCTCCCCCGAAATCCCGTCTGTGGCTGGCGTAGTCTCGCGATGCTTGCCTAAACCTGGAAGTATTTATTTATTTATTTATTTATTATTTATTTATTTATTATTTATTATTTATTTATTTTTTATTTATTTATTTATTTATTTATTTTATTTATTATTTTTTTACTTTATTAAATCAAGTTAGGGGGCCAGAGCGAAGGGACTCGGGGGCCGTGTACGGCCCCCAGGCCACCTGTTGGACAGCCCTGTTCTAGCACTAAAAACCAGTTGGAATCCCCCGGCCTTGTTCACTCAGTAGTTTCCAAAGGTGTCTTCAAATCTATCCAACAGTTCAAGGGAAACCCGAGACAATGACGTTTGGGTATCCTCAACCAGGAAAAAGAAATTGGACTCATTTGAGGCAAGTCCTAACTTGTCCAGCATTTCTGGGAGTGGGTAAAAGTTCATCCACATTTCCATTGGGACTTTCCCTGCTCTGTGTAACTTGGAGAGGGCAGCCGAGGTGAGCAAACTCAACCCTTAACAGCTCATTCTGTCCAAAAACTAAATATAAATATTTATTTGGGCATCTGAAAGAGACACTTGGCCATTTCTGTGTAGCAGGAGAAACGGACTGGACGAGCAGTCCCTGCTCCATTGCCTAAAATATTTCTATTTCAAGTGCACACAAAGACTATCAGAAAATCTCATCTGGGTTTCTTCAGTCACTTGGAAGAGAGCCTATTACCTGCTTAAGCTGGTTCATATAACTGGAAGAAATTGATCTGGGGGACTTTGGGTGGAAATTCACCTTGCTTTGGGGGAGTTGTAGTTCACCTACATCCAAAGGGCACTGTGAATCCAAACGACAATGGATCTGGACCAAGCTTGGCATGCATACCTGATATGCCCAAAATTGAATGTTGATGGAGTTTGACTTTGACCTTGACTTTTGGGAGTTGTAGTTCACCTACATCCAGAGAAACTGTGATTCCCACCAATGATGGGCCTGGACCAAACTTGGCACACAGAACCCCCATGACCAACTGAACATACTGGAAAGGTTTGGGGGGGGGGGTGTGACCCATCATGGTGGGAGTTATAGTTCACCTTGCAGCTAGAAATTCTACAACCTCCTGTGAGTGAGAGACACAACCTGCCTGTGAAGATGAGGTATTGTATAGGGGGGGGGGGGCTGGAAGGTGGAGACATTCCACGGCGCATCTGGAACCACACATGCCCAACATGACCAAGTTTAAGTACTGATATAGTTTGAGTGGGTTAACTTGGCATGATGTGAGTTATAGTTCACCCACAACATTATGCAGTTTCTTAATAGGACTGTTATTAATAGCAGCTGCAGAGCTGTTTGGGCTGGAAGTCAGCCTGAAGAAAACGGAAGTCCTCTACCAGCCCGCACCACAGGAAGAACACCATCATCCCCATGTCAGCATAGGCACATCTGTGCTTAAGTCCGTTCAGCAGTTCACCTACCTGGGAAGCATCATCTCTTCAGACGCCAAGATTGACAAAGAGAAAGATCACAGATTATCAAAGGCATATCATGCATTTGGAAAGCTTCACAAAAGAGTATGGAGCAACAAGCACCTGAGGCAAAGCACCAAAATCAGTGTGTACAGAGTTATCGTACCGTCTATTCTCCTCTATGGGTCTGAAACATGGGTCACCTATCGCCAACACCTACGACTCCTCGAATGCTTTCATCAGCGCTGTCTTCACACAATCCTAAATATACACTGGACTGACTATGTGACTAATGTTGCTGTCCTTGAGCAAGCAGGGATCACCAGCATTGAGGCCATGCTATTGAGAACACAGCTGCGCTGGGCAGGGCACGTCTCTAGGATGGAGGAACACCGCCTCCCAAAGATATTACACTATGGTGAACTCACCACGGGTCAGCGCAAGAGAGGGGCCCCCCAAAAAGAGACATAAGGACTCCCTGAAACAGCATCTCAGGCTTGGCCAGATTGATCACCAACAATGGTCCACCCTGGCCTCACATTGGGAGTCATGGAGATGCACTATCCACAATGCTGCGGCCTCTTTCGAGAAGACACGTTGAATGGGTCTCGAAGAGAAACGACAACGCAGAAAGAACCGCAACTTGGAAACAACATCACCCAAGGAGACGTTCTGCTGTGCTTTCTGCAACCAAACTTGCCTTTCTCAGATTGGCCTTTTTAGTCATCAACGGGCTTGTAAAAAGCATGGGATGAGTCCTTCCTAAGAATCTTCATTCATGAAGTAATGCCGAGAGAGAATAGGACTATTCATAAAATTGAAAAATGACATTTTCAAATAACCCAGGCATTGCCAGGTACCTAAGCTAGTGGAGATACAAAAGGGCTGGTTGCATCCAGACTATTACTTTCCCACTGAAAAGTTGGAAACTTGTTTTCCCTTCCCTTCTCATTGCAAGTGGCACCAAGAACAACAGCTGCGCTTTTAGAAAAAGTGTTTTTCATATGCATTCGTGCCCTGGGACCCCGGCCAGCAGGTTGTTATTTATTTTGCATCCTTGCAGAAACTTCCAGGGCGAGGCCAGATTACGTTTCCTATCTCTGATCACTCAAATGTTCTTCAATGTGAAGAATCTGTGTGCATCTAGACTGCAGAATGGCAGAAGTGGCGCCCTTTCGACTGCCATGGCTCGATGCGATGGGGTCCATGGCTGCTGTATTTCCAAACTAAAAATCCCCAAATTCCATAATTTGTGAGGTCTCTGGAAGCCTGCATGGGCAGGGCCGTAGCCAGGATTTTGATTCGGGGGCTGAGTTTTTCGGGATGGATGGAAGAGGGTCTACCCTGAAACCTTTTGTATTGTTATCCCAATAACCCCATTAATGGCCTTTAATTAGACACCGGATGGAAGATAATATATGTCCTCTCACCCCATGTTCTGACGAAACCTGTTTTAAATGTATTTTATGTTTTTATGTTTTATCAATTGTAGGGTCCATGTTGACATAACATGCCCCCATTAATGTGGGATCCGCCCCGAGCCTGCTGGGAGGAGCATGGTGAACAATAAATAAATAAATAAATAATGTGGGATATAATGAGCATAAGATCATGATATGAATAAACATAACAGTTTAAATAATGTACCAGTAAGCCCTTTTCGCGGACCACCCTGAGAATTTGGGGGGCTGAAGCCCCTTAGCCCCGGCTACATGCCTGTGCATGGGCTTTCTTGCTTTGCCCAACCAGGCTTTTGATGTTTTCCGATATTGTCTCCTCGCTGTACCGTTGCCTCCGGCTGCTTCCATTCTGAGCCGAGACAAAAAAACACATGGCAACACGCTTGTTCTTTCTTTCATGTAATTAGAAAAGACTGTTTAGCCCTCCAGCTTTTCCTATGAAGAGAGCCAAAGAAGGGAAACAACTTCCCGGGGTTTTTCTTGGAGTCTGGCAATTTGCATTTCATGGACTAAAATGTTCTTGATCATACCTTTACGCAAACACATCCTAGCAAGCTACAGCTGCAGCCTCTCAAAGCTCTTGGGAGAAGTTTTGCCCAATTGGTTTGGGCCCTGTTTGTGCTCCTACCAGCTTAAGCTGGTTCATACAACTGGGAGAAATGGATCTGGACTCAGATCAATAGAATCTGTGACGGCACAGCAAGCGTCAATTGTGTGAAAAACTTTAAGTTGCAAGGGTTTGCACTATTGCAGTGTTTCCCAACCACTGTTCCACGGCACACTAGTGTGCCGTGAGCACAGGGGCGGACCTACCTGTTCCGGGGGGTTACGGAAAAAATTGCCCCCCATTGCCCCCATTGCCTCCCCGCGCCAATCTGCGAGGCTCACGCGCCTGGAGCCCAGTGCGCATGCGCCAATCTGTGCGCACATGCACTGGCTCCAGAGCGCCTCCCGCTTTGGAGCCCAGTGCGCATGCACCAATCTGTCTTGCACACGCACTGGCTTCAGAGCGCCTCCCGCTTTGGAGCCCAGTGCGCATGCGCACTGGCTTCAGAGCGCGCCTCCCGCTTTGGAGCCCAGTGCGCACTGTGCGCAAAACTGCATGCACGCGCACTGGCTCCGAAGCGGGAGGTGCGCTCTGGAGCAATTGGGGGGGCACAAAAAAAATTTCCCGCGTACCCCCCCCCCCCGGAACAGGTAGGTAAACCCGTATCTTTTAGCAGTTCCAATTTGAGAGCGACAGTCCCAGTTAATCCTCCGTCTCCCATTTCATTGTACCCGTATTAATCTTTTAGTAGTAAAAGCAGCCGAGACAATCCACTCTCACTGGTCCTTTGTTAGCTTCCAAGGTACAGATGAATAATTCAAGAGAACAGGCACATCTCTAAGTAGGAAAGGGCTTTCAAGTCCCATGTTTACCCGTCTAATGACTTCCGCCCCCAAATGATGCCAGTCAGTCAGTCAAATGATGACAAATGATGCAACAACTGCAAGACAGCTGCAAAACAGATGTGTTAAGGAGGCATCAGCAGCATTACTTCCACTAACCAATGATGCACTGCCTTAACATCTGTGAGAGGAATAGGTCTTTGATAATCTTCTGTATCTGTATCTGTATACCTTAATAAAGCGGAATGTTTGTATGTATGTATGTTTGTATGTGTGTGTTTGTATGTATGTGGCAGCGTTCTGATTGGCTCCCGGCCTCTACATTCTGACAACATGATTGGTTGCCAGTGAAGGAGCATTTGCATAATGCCTCTATTGGCCAGCCAACATGAACATTCCGACCCTCTAAACTGGCAGAGGAGGATAAGGCAAAGGCCTGAGGCAGTCGCCAACAGGAACATTCCGACGCTCTCAAGTGGCAGAGGGGGAAAGGAAAAGGCCTGAGGCAGTCAGGCATGGTGGGAGTTTAAGCCCAAAACACTTTGCGACCCCCCAAACAATGAGAGAACAAGACCAAACTTGGTACACAGAACCCTCAAGACCCACTCTACAGCCTGGTGCAGTTTGAGGAGGATGGACCATGGATGACGGGACTTGCAGTACTTTAACTCACTTGCTTAGAGCACTGTGGCCCACACCATAGAAGGATCAGGACCACACTTGGCACACAGATGCCCACTGGCCCACTTTACAACCTGGTGCAGTGCAGGGCAGGATGGGCCACAAATGATGGGATTTGCAGTGCCTTCACCCGATTCATTTCCCACAGAACATTGAAGCCCCTACAAATCACAGACCAGGCCCAAACTTGGCACACAGAGTACCCATGACCCACTCTACATCCTGCTGCAGTTTTGAGTGGGACAGACCATGGATGATAGGACTTGAAGTACCTTCACTCACTTTCTGAGACCACTGCGACCCTCATCCAATTACCAAAAAAGAACAAACTAGGCACACAGAGCCTCCATGACCCACTTTACATCCTGGTGCAGCTTGGAGGAGGGCAGACCATGCATGATGGGACTTAAAGTACCTTCACTCACTTCCCAAAGCTGCTGCAAACCTAATCCAATGACTGATCAAGACCAAACCTGACACACAAAACCCTCATGACCCACTCTACATCCTGGTGTCGTTTGAAAGAGGATGGACCATGGATGATGGGACTTGAAGTACCTTCACTAACTTCCTGAGACCACTGCAAGCCATGTAAACATGGCATAACGACCACCCTTGGCACACAATGCCTTTCTCAAATAACCCGGGCAGGGTCAGGTTCCCAAACTAGTATATATATAAATCAAAGTATATACACACTGTATACATGTTTGTATCACAAAGGCTCCCGCATGGAATGATGGATCTGGACAACTTGGCACGTATCTCCTTCATTATCCAACTCAAAGTAACTGAAGGGCCAGAAATGGAGGGGATTGGCTGTGGCTAGGTGAAGTGGCCCTGGGTCACTGGGAAAGGGGGGGGAGGCGAGAGAAGAGAGGAAGAAGGAAGGATGGGAAAAGAAAATGAGGGAAGAAGAAAGGCAAAAGAAGGGGGAAAGATTTGAGTGGAAGGAAGGAGAAAGAACAGAATGGAAGAGAAAATGAAGAGACAAAGGAAGGAAGAGAAGAAAGAAAGGGGAGGAAGAAGAGGGAGAGAATGAGGAAAGAAAGGAAGAGAAGGAAGGAAGGAAGGAAGGAAGGAAGGAAGGAAAGGAAGGAAGGAAGGAAGGAAGGAAGGAAGGAAGGAGAAAACAGAATGGAAGAGAAAATGAAGGGACAAAGGAAGGGAGAGAAGAAAGAAGAAGATGGGAAGAGGAAGGAAGAGGAAGGAAGGAAGGAAGGAAGGAAGGAAGGAAGGGAGAAGAGGGAGGTATATGAGGGAAAGCAAAGGAAGAAGTGAAGGAAGGAAAGAAGGAAGGAGAAAAAAGAATGGAAGAAAAAATGAAGGGAGAGAAGAAAGACAAAGGGAAGAGGAAGGAAGAGGGGGGGAGGGAGAAGAGGGAGGTATATGAAGGAAAGCAAAGGAAGAAGTGAAGGAAGGAGGGAAGGAGAAAAAAGAATGGAAGAGAAAATGAAGGGACAAAGGAAGGGAGAGAAGAAAGAAAAAGAAGGGAAGAAAAAGTAAGAGGGAAGAAAAGAAGGAAGGAAGGAAGGAAGGAAGGAAGGAGTGGGGGGATATATGAGGGAAAGCCAAGGAAGGAAGGAAGGAAGGAAGGAAGGAAGGAAGGAAGGAAGGAAGGAAGGAAGGAAGGAAGGAAGGAAGGAAGCAAGGCAGGCAGGCAGGCAGGCAGGCAGGCAGGCAGGCAGGCAGGCAGGCAGGAAGGAAGGAAGGAAGGAAGGAAGGAAGGAAGGAAGGAAGGAAGGAAGGGGGGAAGGAAGAGGGAAGGAGGGAAGGAAAAGTAGGAGGGAAGGAAAAGAAGGAAGGACGGAAGGAAGGAAGAAGGAAGAGAGAAAGGGAAGGAAGGAGGGAAGGAAGGCAGGGAAGGAAGGAAGGAAGGACGGAGGCAGGAAGGAAGGAAGGAAGGAAGGAAGGAAGGAAGGAAGGAAGGAAGGAAGGAAGGAAGGAGTGGGAGGATATGAGGGAAAGCAAAGGAAGAAAGGAAGAAGAATAGGGAGGTATATGAGGGAAAGCAAAAAGGAAGGAAGGAAGGAAGGAGAAAGAAAGAGGATTAGGGAGGGAGGGAAGTTTGCAATTAGCAAACTTGATTAACATTGAGTAGCCATGAAGCTGCAAAGTCAATCAGTGAGAGTATCTGCATAGAGGTAGCCTAGCCTTTGTTGCCTGGAGGCACCCTCTGTTTGGAAGGTGTTAACTGGTACTTAATTGTTTGCTGTCCATATATTTTACTCTTAGTTTAAATTACTTGGCTGTACTTTTAAGGGTGCTTTTAAATTGTGTTTAAACATGGGTTGTAAGTGTTTTATATGTGTTGTTAACCACCCTGAGCCTACTGGGAAGGGTGGCATACAAGTTGAAATAATAAATGAATGAATAAATAAATAAATAAATAAGACAGAGAGGCCCATTGATTCCGGCCATTAAAGCCTTCGACAAGCCCTATAAGTTTTTAAAACAATTCAGTATGGTTTTTGGATAATTTTTGCACCCCCAACAAGACATGTGAAAATGTCCCACAAGTTCCACATTAACTCTATCTAACTTTCTTTCCAGAGATTGCACTCAAATGGTGAGAGGAATGGGTGAAATGTCAACCAAGAGCAACCCAGATTTAGCGGCACCAGATCTTTGCTTTTCCAGGAACTTTTTAAAACTTCCCAAATAAATATAACCCACACTTGTGAAATTGATGAAAACTAGGCAAAGGTCAAGCCTGGCATGAGTTGGAGAGATGATTTGCTCCTTATCGCACCGAGCCTTTGTTTATAAATACACAAAGTTCAAGGTAGCCAGTGGAAAGCCATGCGCTGTGCCTTTCGGAGCTTGCGGTTGTGTTCCCTTGGATGCTTCGGCCTCCCGGCACTGTTTAAAAAGAAACACATTTTGGCATTTGCATCGGTAATCTAAACCTAAACTAAGTAACGACCTCCAAGCCGAAGGATCTAGTCCCCATCTCCCAAACTAAGGGAGATACCAAAGTTAATTTACAAACATTGCTCATGCGCTTGGCCCATGCGCCGAATGGCTTGTTATGCAAGATCATGATAAGAGTTATGGATTAACTGTAAGGTCAGGTGCTTGAGTTTCTAATATTGATGTTGACATACCATGATTTCTTACCAGGAAAGGAATGAACTCGGCCTTTTGCCTCGTCTTTCTGATAAGTTTCGTGGTCGATCAGCTCAGCGTACTCGAATGCACTCTGGATGAGTCAGAATACCATTCTTTTAAAAAAATCAATAAGACCTCATACTCGTAATATCCCATCCCCATAATTTTCCTCCATCACTACCAACACAGACTAGCAACTGGCCTATATCCCACCTGTTTAAAATTAGAATAAAACAGTAAAATAATAAAAATTATTTTAAAACACAACAGACGTTTCCCCTTCCCAAAGTTTCAGGAAAGAGGAAAGCTGCACATCACGAGTGCTGAGCATGACTCAGCAGAGAGAAGATGGTTTTGGAGACAGCAGATTACAGGACCTGTCAGCAGTTTATGATACTGTACATAAGTGTTTTTCAACCTTTTTTGAGCTGCGGCACATTTTTTACATTTACACAATCCTGGGACACACCACCAACCAAAATGACACAAAATGACACTCTAACTTACTATATTGTACTATACCATTATATTGTAATATTATTAGTACTATTACAAGTAATATAAAATATATAATTTCAATATTGTATTGTTTTTAAAAGTGTTATCTTGTGTTACATTATAATATTATATATATTATAGCTACATACAATATATTATCAGTAAAGCACAGGAGTTAATCCGGACTGTTATCATTACTCTCATAGTCAATAACGATATACACCATGACTATGACAAATACTGATAATATAACAGTATAATAGCATATACTCCCTCCGGAGGTTAGGGACAGGCCTGGAAGCGGAGGAGGAGGGGCCAGGAGCCCAAGGCAGCGCCCCGCGCCACCCGGCTCCATGCGGCCGAGGACGCCTGCTCTGCGCTGCCTCTCCCTGCGATCGCCTCTTCCGGGAGTGCCAGGGACCTGGCCCGCTGCCTCATCGCTCTCATCGCCTCTTCTGAAGAAGCCCACTGGCACAAGGAAGCCCGCCTTTCTCTCCCCCCCACCTCCTCCTCCCCTTTGCTCTGCCTCTCCTTCCCGCCCAGAGAGTTCAAGAGGACCCCTCTCCCTCCCGGGAGTGAGGTCAAAGCTGCGCCTTCTGCCCGCCACACGAGGCCTCAGGACTCGGACTCTTTGGTCCAACTCCCCGAAGCCTCGGCTGCTTCGCAGGGCGGGAGGATCCTGGGAGATGGAGTCCAACAGGATGAGGCTTCCTCTTCAGAGAGGAAAGGGATGCTAGGGGCTCCTGAGCCCATTTCTGGAGCGGAAAGGAAGCAGGGAAGGGAAAATAATAATATTATGTTAATACATAGTTCATAATAATAATAATAATAATATAGCCCATGAGGCTCCTTCCACGTCACGTCACAGTCTGTGAGGCCCGGTAGGCCGCTCGCGTACCTGCCCGGAGGCGGGCCCCGTTGTTCCCCACGTCGTGGTAGCAGTAGACGAAGAGGCAGTAGAGCCATGGGTAGGAGAGGAAGCCCGTGAAGGTGGAGGCGATTGCCAGGCTCAGGCTCAAGGGCTCCACCGCCTTGGCTGGCCAGACCAGCGCCAGGCCCGCCGCCAAGCCCAGCACTGCCAGGCACACCCACCGCCACATCGCCTGAGACGAAGCACTTCTGCTCCACTTGTGTCCCCTCAGGTAAGGAGCTTCCGGTCCTGCCGCCTCCGCCATCTTGGTGCCGGGCGGGAGTTCAAGACCACCATGATGGGATTGGCCCGCAGGGAATAAAGGGGCGTAGCTTATTCAAGACTCTAGAGGTTCCAATTCCCACGGCACACCTGATGATCGCTCACGGCACGCTTGTATGCTACGGCACACCGGTTGGGAAACACTGCTGTACATCACTGCCTCTTCCTGAGAAAAATATACTCGTATATTACAATATCACAATGGATTACCACCTCACCCACTTCACAGGAAATCTGATACAAAACCGGATCTTTTTGTTGAGTTTCAGGGTCAGAGAAGCAGATGGTGGAAACAGAAGAATGGCCTGCCTCAGGGGAGCGTGTTTACTCCATCAGTGTTTAACATTTACACAAATGATCAGTCACTGTCAGAAGAGACAGGGAGTTTCATCTATGCTGATGATCATGCCATCAGTGCTCAAACCGAGAGATATGAAATAGTTGAACAAAACCTCTCCAAAGCTTTAGGTGCTCTTACTGTCTATTACGGGGAAAACGAGCTGATCTTTAATCCACCTGAAATGCAGATGTGTGCTTTTCATCTTAAGAACAGATAAGCATCTTGAGCTCTGAGGATGACCTGGAAGGAATCCCACTGGAGCTTTGCAGCACACCCAAATACCTGGGAGTTACCTTGGACCACTCTCTGACCTATAAGAAGCACTTCCTGGATATCAAGCAAAACGTGGGTGCTAGAACTAATATTTTACTATCGTAATATCATACAAAAGCTGACTGGCACAACCTGGGGATCACACACAGGCACAGTGAAGACATCTGTCCTTGCACTTTGCTACTCTGCTGCTGAACATGCATGCCAAGTGTGGAGTACATTTCAGCATGGTAAAACAGTGGATGTGGCTCTTAATGAGACATGCCGCATTATTACAGGATGTCTATGCCCAACAGAACAGGAGAAATTATACTGCTTAGCTGGTATTGCACCACCTGATATCTGTCGGGAAGTAGCAGCCAGCAATTAAAGGACCAAGGCAGTGACATCTCTGGCCCATCCCCTGTTTGGGTATCAGCCAGCATGCCAACAACTTAAATCAAGAAATAGTTTTCTAAGATCTACAGAGAAACTTGCTGGAACACCTCAGCAAGCGAGAGTCCAAAAGTGACAGGCTCAAAGCCAGAACCTCAATCAATGGCTGATACCAGATAAGAGACACACTCCTGGGCACACAGAAGACTGGGCAACTTGGAAGACGCTGAACAGACTGTGCTCTGGCACCACAAGATGCAGAGCTAGTCAGGCCCGGATCAACACCTTTTGGCACCCTAGGCCACAGTTTGGAATTACGCCCTCCCCCCCACCTCGCGCCGCCGCATTAGAGAAGCCTATCCCCATTCCCCCCCCCACTCCCCATCAGCCCTTCCTCCTCTTCTCCCCGACATCCATCCACTCACTGCCCAGAGGCTCCTCCCGTGCCAGGAACGGAAAACATGCCCGGTGATCCCAGAGAAGTATGGGTCCCAGCATGCCTGCCGCCACCAGCATTTCCCTGCTGCTGTAGCAGCAGCAGGAAAACTAGTGTGGTGGCCGCAGCCAATGGGGGCGCCCGAGGTGGTGCTTAGCTGCTAAGCACCGCCTCGGGCAACCCCCATTGGCTGCTGCCACCGCGCCTGTCCTCCTGCTGCTGCTATGCCTTAGCAGCAGCAGGAAAACTAGTGCGCCGGCGGCAGCCAATGGGGACGGCGCTTGAGCCGGGCTGTGATTGCCAGCGAACGGAGGAGGGGGAAGGTCCGTGAATCTGCGCCCCCCCCCCCGCAGCTTACGCCCATAGGCCATGGCCTAGGGTGGCCTTATGAGTACTCCGGGCCTAGAGCTAGTGTTTAAAAATGCAGCCACAAAGTGGAGTCCACAACATGCGAGTGTGGAGAAGAGCAAACCACAGACCACTGACTACAATGCAGCCTGAGCCCTGCCACACACACAGTGGAGAGCCTTCTCACAGTGACACCAGAGGCACTCCAAGTGGCCAGCTTCTGGTCAGAGGACATTTAGTATAATGCCAAGTTTTTAACTTTGTTGTGTTTTTTTCCTATACATTACAAGTGTATTCTCAATTCACTTCTTACGAGCTCTATTGCTTTTGTAATTCACTCCCAGGATAGCACTCTGGTTCTTTATGTCATTGGTTTTTATCTACTCATTATTATCTTACAGTGTAAATAAGCCATTAATAAAAAAAATACAGATTAATGAGAAATGTCTGTAAGGTTTACACTTTAAAGTTTAGCTCAGGGTGTCTTGCGTAATTAATAAATCAACTGCTTGATCGGTCTTAAAATATGCGAATCTCTTCCATGACTGCTCAGTGTCTGTCCAGTCTTGATCGTTTACACTTCCTCCTTTTTACTAAAACGGACACGTGAGTCCAGATTGGAAATAAATCATCCAAGGGTGCTAATGCCGTGTATTTAGATAAATGTTGACATACAGGATGATGTATTCTAGGGCTGGAGGTATGTATATATATGTGATGGGTGTAATTTATGGCATCCGGGAGGAACTAGTTTAATTAACACAAGTTCTTTATCATTTGTTGTGACTCATTGAATCCGGCTGGATACCCGTGACTCAGCAGAGTTTGCCAGCCAAACGGAGGAGGATAATTCCTAGAATCATGAAGGCGAGCCCAGGAAGAGCCCACCTGCATCCTAATTGGTTTGACCTGCAGCAGGGAGTTCCAACGTTCCGGCATCTCTAGCACAAAAGGCTGGGATTTGGCATCAAAAGACCTCTAGCCATTTCTACCTCTCTGTTTTCTTGCCTCACTTAACCTGAAGCCATGGACTCTTTGTGCACAGAGTTGCATGTGGACAGGCCAACAGGGGCAAGCCCAGAGTGTGTTGGAGACATAGTTTTCCAAGGACTTCCGTGTGTTTGGACTCTCCTCTGGCTATTAGCAAAAAGGACTTTTCTCTTATAGTTTCCCCAAGGACACAGATGGACTTTTCTATTATGGACTTCCCCAAAGTATATGGATTTGATGTTTTTAAGATCATATGGACTTTCTTTCTACTCCTTGCACATGAAATAATTATGAGATATTGGTGATATTTTCCTGAAACCCTCCTATGTAATCTTCCTGCATGTTTTTTTCCTTGCCCATATGTTTTTAAAAATATGAAGAAATGCTACATGTTTGTGAAAGACCCAGTTGTTGTTTTGAGATCAGGATGAAACCCCATTCCAAAGGTCGTGCCCTTTAATCCAATCATTTGAACAAATTTGCATGACAGAGGACTCTTTCTAGTTTGGAGAAGGTTCTCTCCCTTCTCCCCATTTTTGAAAGGTTCCTTTTGTTTTATAAACACTGGACCCTCTGAGATTAGCCTCATCCCGCGTTTATAGAACCTATGGCATAACTATATTTCATATTTCACAATCGGCTGTCACTGCTGGCCTCGGAAACCAGCACACAGCTACAGTTATTTCATTTGTTTACCATCCAGAAGGCTGAAACTTCTCATGGATAGAATCTGCCTGTGGCCCTTTGTCAACAAGGAGGGTCGTTAAGGACAAATTCCTGTTTCTCACCAAGAACAAAAGAATTCCTTTGGTCCGAAAGGTCAAAGCCTTGGATCTTCATTAACATATGGACATAATTTAATCAAGGAAACTCCAGCTGCATGTTTTGAACAACATTCCTGCCCCTCGCTTCCCATTCGCTCAAGCTGGCTTCCAGGAAGCAACGCGGTTTGAATTTGACAATTATTGGCATCCCACCTCAGCTGGCCTCCAAGATTCCAATCTTCAATCATCATGAAGCCTACAGCATGCAGGGGCGGGAAAGTTTGAGTTTGACAAGTTCTGTAAAGTGTATAAAAATGGCATATGTTTGAATGTAACAGAGAGTTCCACTATTGAGCAGCTCTTCTTACGGTCAGGAAGTTCTTCCTAAAGTTCAGGTGAAATCTCTTTTGTTGGAGCATGTAAGAAATCAGTTAGTGTGTGTGTGTGAACTGTAAAATAAGATGTGTGAAGCTGATTGGCCAGACAACGTCCTGGAAGATGGCTAAGCCTTGGACGTTCGGATACTGTTATATTTTCAGGCTTACTGGTAATACTGTCTGGACTGCAATATTCTGCAGTCCAGAACCAAAAATAGTGGGTTTATCCCGCACCTTCCAAGAAGGCGCAGAATAAATCCACTACCTAATTAATTTGCTACAAACCAGAATTTTCCTGGTTTGTAGCGACCATTGATCGGGACTCAGTTGTTGTAGGTTTTTCGGACTGTATGGCCTTATTCTAGAACAGGGCTGTCCAACTGGCGGCCCCGGGCTGGATCCGGCCCCGTAGCCTGTTGGACACGGCCCCACCTATGCCCTCAGCCGCCATTTTAAATTTAAAAAAATCGATTTTTAAAAAAATGGCGGCCGGGGAGGGGGAGGGGGCAGGGAGGAGGAAGAGAGCTAGCTCCTCCTTTTCAGGCGCCCCCCTACCTAGGACCTAGGGGCGCCGAAAGGGCAGAAGGCGGCGCCAACGGCGCGTCACAGGCCTGGTGTGACGCGCTGCCCCTGGCACCGCCTACTCCTCCTTTTCGGCAACCCCTCCTTCCTAGGCCGGGAGCCACCAAAAGGGCAGAAGGCGGCGCCAAACGGCAGCGCGTCACAGGCCTGGCGTGACGCGCTGCCCCCTGGCACCGCCTACTCCTCCTTTTAGCGCCCCCCTCCCTTCCTAGGCCGGAGGGCCGCCGAAAAGGGCAGAAGGCGGCGCCAAGAGCAGCGCGTCACAGGCCTGGCGTGACGCCCTGCTCTTGGCACCGCCTACTCCTTCTTTCGGCGGCTCCCGGCCTAGTAAGGGAGGGCCGAAAGGAGGAGAGGCGGTGCCAAGAGGCCTGTCATGCCAGGCCTGTGACGCGCAGCTGCTCTTGGCGCCGCCTACTCCTCCTTTTGGCGGCTTTAGGAGAGCTGGGCCTGGCGGCGGGGCCTGGGGGTGGGGCCGAGCGGCCCCGCAGGACATCAGTGACCTCTTATCCGGCCCTGGACCCGCCAGAAGTTGGACAGCACTGTTCTAGAACATTCTAGAACATGGCCATACAGCCCGAAAAATCTACAACAACCCAGTGATTCCGGCCATGAAAGCCTTTGACAATAATTCGGGACTGTCCCTCCTTTATTGTGGTAGATACGGCAATAAAGGTCCTGTCTGGACAAGTCCGACGGCATTCTGTTGCACTCTTTTCTCTGTCTTATGTCTAATCCATGTGTTCTTAATGCAATCTGAACACAACCTAAACACAACTGACTTTACAAAACTGACTTCTAAAATGGAGTGTCAGTCTAAATAGTCCCAGATCTGATCATATGGTCTGTAGTCCCTCCCACAACCTCAAACAACATAGAGTTGTTTGAACAACAACATGCATATACAATATAGTAAGTAATCTTATATATACTGTGTGTGTGTGTGTGTAGACACACACACACACACACAAATAACTAGTACAGTGTTCCCTCACTTATCGCAGGTGTTGTGTTCCAGGACCACCCACAAAAAGTGAAAATCCGTGAATTAGGGACGCTATATATGTATATCCAGTTCCGACAGTGAGGCAGAAGCAAGGAGAGATTTAAAGGCGCCACACACCTTTTTTTTGCTAGCTATCTCTGCTTTGCAATCTCTCTTGATTGGCTGCCGCTCTCCCGAGCGGGAGGGTAAACCCCCTTCCACACTCCATTGTTGCCAGAAGGCGGGATTAGAATGCCACTCTGGCCAACGGCAACCATTCATAAATTGGGAGGCAAAACCCCACAAAACAGCGAGTCCACGAAAAGTGAAATGTGAAGTAGTGAGGGAATACTGTATAGGAGGCTTGTAGAAGGTTGCTATTTCCAACAACACACACACAAAAGATAAGCAATTGGGTCCTAGAGAAGCAGTGTATACGTGCTCTTTTGCACTCTAAAAAGATCATTTCCAACAGATAGATAGATAGACAGACAGTAGGCTTGGTTGATTTTTTAAAAAAGGTTTAAAACTCGTTTCGGAGGTGGTTCGATTTGGAATTGAATTTCAGAACTTTCCGAAGTTTCCGAATCGCTTCATTAATGGCAAACACGATTGCGCAATACGTAATACACAAGACTTGAAAGTATGGGATTTGTAGTGTCTTTTTCGGCAACGCAAAACAAAGGAAATAACAAACAGCCAGCCTTGAGAGCTTTTGGGGCCTTGGAAGCTGATTTCACTAGTTAGGTAAGGAGAGACTTGAAAGTATGGGATTTGTAGTATCTTTTTAGGCAACTCACAGCAAATAAAGAAAATAACAGCCCTGCCCTTTTTGCCTTGGAAGCTGATTTCACAATTTTAGGAAGGGGAGTTTGTGTTCAAAGAGCAGCTTGAATTGATGGGAGATCTAGTTCTTTTAAGGCAATGTGTAACAGAAACTAAAAAACACTGAGACCAGATAGACCTGCTACAACGTTGGCTTTTTATAATGTTGCAGTGAGTGCTTTGGTTCCTCCGTGTTGTTCTTTCCACCCACGCCACTTACCCACACACTACCCTTGTGGTGCCCACCCATCCCAAACCCCAACAGTGGCAACAACACACAAGCGACAAGGCAGGCTGCCCAGACAGGCAGGCAGGCAACAGCCCTTCTTCTCTCCTTGCTTGCTTGCCCGCCGTGCTCTTCTTCCAACCTCTCTTCAACACAACCTCCCTTCCCTTTGTCTTTCCCTTCTCCCTTCCCTTCCCGGCTCCAAATGAGCCTCTGAGCCATGTGCTCCCCCAAAACTTTTCCCCTGGTTGGCTGGGAGGCAAGAAACCTCCCAGCATGCAAGCTGCTTGCCTCCCAGCAGGCTAGTAGAGAGCTGAAAATACGCTGAATTATTTCCGACTCACTTCATGAGTCGTAACAAAAATGGCGGAGAAAGCTTCGGAAGGGCAAAGAGACTTCCGGTTTTTTTAAAAAGCTTTGATATTGCTTCGAACAGGTAATTTTAACGAAATTATTACGAGCCACGAGTTATCCGACGTGACTCCAGGCCCGGATTACCCATAAGGCCAACATAGGCCATGGCCTAGGGGCGCAAGTCGAGGGGGGCGCAGATCACGGACCAAAAAATAAATTAATTAAAAAGTTGAAACAAAAAAACGCCGTGGCCGGCCCCTGTGGTCTCTCCCAACTCTTGGAGCTTGCAAATACCAAGGGGGTGTTGGGTGTGTTGGTTGTGGGGAGGGTGCCTGGCTCTGTCCCGGGTCCAATCCCGAGGACCTGGCCCTCTTCTCCCTCCCTCCCTCCCTTCCGGACATGGCCTCCTTTGCGGAGGCAGAGGGAGTAGCTTCGCTCCCGTCCGTCATGGAGGGTGAAGGAGCAGGGTTTGTGGGTCCACCCACTCCGATACCAGAGCAAGAGGGAGCTTTGGAGGTACCCGGATTCAGAGGCGCTATCCAGGATTCACCTCATCAAGAAGCTCCAGATGTCACTCTGGTCCTCTCCCTCCATCGGGACCGTATTCCCTGCTGCTGCACTCCTCGGATTCGGCAGGGAGCCGGCACGCAAGGACACGCCCCCCATCCAGGGGCAGAGATCAGCGCGCTAAGAGGCAGCGTTCTGTGTCTCCCTCCAGGCCCGCACGCCATTCGCTCCCTCCCTCCCTTCGGACATGGCCTCCTTTGCCATGCACTCCCTGCTGGGGAGGCAGGCAGGCTCTGCAGGAGCAACATGGGTTGAGAAGGCACCAGAGCTCTTCCATAGAGCGCAGCCTTCAGCCTTGCCAATCTGTTCTTTTTCGCCTGAGGCTTAAAGGGGGCGTAACTCCAAAATGTGGCCTAGGGTGCAAGAAGGTGTTAATCCAGGCCTGTGCTACTCTATCCATGCATAATAAACAGTGAAAAGAAAGATTGGGAGTTTAGTTAGTTTTAGTGGAGATTCTAAGTAATTAATTTAAAATGTTTGAAAGATTGAGTTTGGAGTCAACTAAGGTTTCCAAACTTGAAAACCAGCCTGGACAGTTTTGTAAAGGAAGGAATTTCAGATTTTGCATTTCTCTTTTCTGCGCAACATTAAAGCCACGAGGAAAGGCGTTTAGAGGCAAAGACAATGTATAGCAAATCATTCAGTCTCCACCTTTTCGGGCCCACCCATCACACACCGAGAGAAAAGGTGGCACAGTTATCTCTCAATTGGGGCTCAGTACCTGAAAAAGATCTGGCACTTTCCCCTAGTCTCCATTCCTTCTTCCCTGTCTTGCTTTCCTTGGCACTTGCTGCATTTTCTTTTTCAGATCTGGAATCCCGAGGGCTATGATCTTATCTCCAACCCTCATCCTGTGATATGACTTATGGCTGTTGCAAGGTCACTTTGCACAAACATGAGCGCAGATACAATCTCTTAGACTATTATTAACCTCTGGGAGTAATAATTACTACCTGAACCTGGGTGTGTTTCATGCTTTTGTTGGGGATGCACAAAATTCTCAGTTTCCAGATTCTACTTGTGTTCTCTTCCCTGGCTTGGTTTGTGTCAAATGCCAAGGCCTTTGTTTTCTTTTTTGCTCTGTATGGAAACCCATACATGTTTTGCACACAGTTCCTACACTTATTAAAGTTAACATAACATTTTGGAGTAATGGAGAAAAGCTATATTTTTGCAGAATGAACATAGTTGCCCCCACATTATTTTCATTATCCCAGTGTGTGTTCCATGTGCATTCTGGAAGACAGGACCACAAAGAGTATATGGTCCAGAAGAGAAAACTCGAGCTTAGTCCAGTACTTCTCAACCTTCCTAATGCCGCGACCCAGGCATGTAGCCGGGGGGGGGGGGGCTAAGGGGGCTTCAGCCCCCCCGACATTCTCTGGGTGGTCCACGAAAAGGCCTTACTGTGTCACGATGCAGGGTCTCGGCCCAGCCCCTTAATCACACACACAGAGACGGTAATCAGCTAACTATTTATTGAAGAATAAAAAACAAGTGAAAAGGTAAATTGTCCATAAAAGTATCAAAAAGTTCAATCCAAAATAGATAAAGAGTCCGTAGGTAAAATCCAAAGGCAACCGTGGCAAGGCATCGCAAAACTATGCGGATCAAGGACTTGGTCCGTGGCAAAGAACAAGGCAAAGTGCATAAACAATCCCAAGAAACTCCTTGGCAAGGCTCGAGCCGGCAGCGTGGCTCCCTGGACCTCCGCTCGCGTCACTCCTCTGAGTAGAGTAGTGGCCGAGCTACTGTGGATCCGTTCCCACGGATCCTATACTTAATCCCGTGGACGGGGCCCCGACGCTCTAGGCTTCTGCGCCAATCTGTGCTACGGGACCTCGCGCCTCTCTGGCGCTCTAGGCTGCGGTGCCAATCCCTCCTGCTAGACTCGATGCTCCGTCTCCTATCAAAGGAGACGGAGCCTCCCAGCACCTGGGTCGCTATCTTCGTGAGAGCTGAACTCCCTTTCAGCTTCCATGGCTCATCCTCCACTGTTTCCCTGATTCTCTCCTGCGACCCGTAACCACCTGGTTTCTCATAATTATCAGAGTCATCACTCTCAGGGTCAGCCTGAACTTCCCAGCTAGCATAGCCGTCAGGCCATTCATCATCCCAGGCCAGGCTCTCTGTGGGAGAGGAAGGCCCAGCTAACTCATCAGCCCCTTCCTCCATGTCCACATTAACTGCAGCTGGCCCTAATGCAAGTGGGACCCACGGTGCTGCCCTGCCCCCAGGCACGAAAGGGAACTGGGCTACATACTTTTACATTATTTAAACTGTTATGTTTATTCATATCATGATCTGATCACCATGCTCATTATATCCCACATTAATGGGGTTATTGGGATAACAATACAAAAGGTTTGCTAGGGTAGACCCTCTTTCACCCAGTCTCAGCCCCCCCCGAACCAAACTAAGCCCCGAATCAAAATCCTGGCTACGGCCCTGCCGCGACCCCTTAATACAGTTCCGCATGTTATTTATTTATTTATTTATTACTTCAAATTTCTAGACCGCCACGCCCCGAGGGCTCGGAGCAGTTTACAGCAAAATAGAAGTGAGACATGAACAAGCAGATATAACAGTTAATAAATACACAAGACAAGACCAGGCCCGGATTACACATAAGGCCACCCTAGGCCATGGCCTAGGGGCGCAAGCCAAAGGGGGTGCAGATCACGGACCCCCCCCCCCCCCAAATTGTGTCAGCCCGCCCCTGAGGGTGAAACGTCAGGAGAGCGTGCTTCTGGGAGGAAACGGGGACAGCGTGCTTCTGGGAGGAAACCTCCAGCAAGGTCTCCCTCCCTCCCAGATGGGCGCCGGTGTAGGAGACTGCGCCCGGCTGCAGGCGCCTGCCCCAGAGGGAGGCCTCCTCCACTTGGGCGGGGAGAGGTGTCAGATTATTGCATTTTGAATAGCAATTCATGAGTCAGCACAATATATATTTTTTCGCAGTTTGAGATGACCTGCAGTGTGACATGTTTGACACCAGATGGCGCTGTCTCAAGACTGCTAAATGGAACCTTGAGGAATGTCAGTTACAAAGTGACAGTTGGGATTTAATATCTGTGAGGAAAGGATGTTTAGATAGGTAGCTGTGATGGCTGTTGTTTTTCGATGTTTTGCCAGTTATTGTTAAATACAATTCAATACAAAGTTATATATTTACCTTGTGAATTGAATGAGAGTTTCATTATTCACTCGAACAGAGACTGGAGTTTGTGGGCCGATGGGGAATTAAACTTCTATATTTCTGTTGCCTATCCGCTGTGACATAAATACTCAACGCCGAAGAAGAGGGCCCGGCGACGGCCTGGGGCAGGAGAGAGAGAGAGAGAGAGAGAGAGAGAGAGAGAGAGAGAGATCTCCACTGAGGAGGCAGCAAAAGCAGGAAAGGAGGCCACTCACCCAGGACGCTGCCCTTTTGGCAGAGGCAGGAGAAGAGATGGGCTGGAGGAAATGGCATCCGCTTTGGCCACCCCGCCAGCATTCTCCGCCGACAGACTTTGTAGCGGGCAAGGAAGGAAAGGCAAAGCGCGGAGAGGAGCCCCTGCACATCCCCAGCCTTGCCGTCCGCGGCTCCCGTGCCTTCCTCCTCCTCCTCGGATTTCAGCGCAACAGGACGAAGAGTGGCGGCTCGGAGGCCAGGCATGCGCCAGCAGCCCCGTCTCTTCTCCTGCCTCCAGCAAAGGGCAGCGTCCTGGGTGAGTGGCCTCCTTTCCCGCCTTTTGCTGCCTCTTCAGTGGAGAGAGAGAGAGATCCAGGGCCAGGTTTGCAGAGCGGAAAGAAAGCCCCTGCCCTGAGCTCCATTTCTGCTGGCCACGGCAAGCCTTCCCCCGCTCCCCAGGGCCCGCAGCAGCATCAGCTCAGGCCCACCGGGGAGGGAGGGAGGGAGGGAGGAGAAGATAAGGTTTTATTTTTAGTGTGGGTCTGAGTGATGGGTTTTGGGGGGGGGGGGCGGTAGGGTGCGTAATTCCAAAGTGTGGCCTACGGCACAAAAATTTGTTAATCCGGGCCTGGACAAGACATATTATTAACTACAACAAACAAATTATGTCATTCCAAGCTAATCCTAGCTGGACCTCGGCTGCATGGCTCAAGGAGGGATCGATCATAGACAAGGGGAACCTTGGCAGCCTGGGATTTCTTGGCCCCAGCCTTAGGGCGATGCGAGCTGGATCTGACCCAACTCCCAAACACCTTACTCTAGTGTGATTCCAGTGCACCCAGTGCCATCCTTTGTTTTTTCTTGCTTACTCTTAGGAGTTACCTGTTGTTTTTTGAGTTCCAACTCCCAAACCCCAGTCCCCAAAAAGTTCTGGATCTATATTTCTTGTTCTTACTCTTCCCCAAAGTAATGTCCGGACTTGTTCCAAAGCTGTCTCGGTCACCAATGGTCACCCCAGAGTTTATAGGGGTGGCTCGATGATCTCGGCGAGCCTTCGCATTGTCTTTATTTGTCGAAGAGAAGTCAATCGCCCTGGGAACGCCTGCCTCCTGAGGGACTGTTGTCTCCGAGTGGCCCATTGACGGACCGGAAGTCGGAAGTTTCCTTGGCTTCCTTTTCCGGCGTCTCCTCCAGCGCCTGCGCAGTCGCCTCTTCTGGCCTGGGGGGAGGGGAGAGAAGGAAAATCTCCTTCCCTCGCCATCAAGACCTTCTGCCATCTTGATCCGTCCCTCATGCTCCTGATTCAGCACCAGGCAGTCACGACGTCGGAGACAGGGCCCCGCTGCCCAAGCCAGGGTGCCAGTAACATCAAGGCATGTCTGGTCTCTCGACCGACAGCCCGGCAACAAAGGGCAGCTGGGCTGGTCAGCAGCATGTTCAATCGGCCATGGGCAACAGGTTTCTGTCTCGGTACCCCAACCAGGGTCAGGCACAATTGGGGAAGGGTCCACCGCCTGGGCCAGGGGTCTTTCCACCCTAGCCTCCAGGTCCAGTCCCCGTCCGGCATCCTCCTACTTGGCCTGGCGACCTGGTCCATAGGGATTGTAAGTAGTTCATCCGAGTGTGGTGACCCCCAACCATAACACTATTTTAGTTGCTACTCCCTAACTCTCATTTTGCTCTAGTCATCAGCTGTCCTGTTCAGGTCTTCCAAACTGCTTTTGTTTCCCATCCCATCCCCACAAGGTGGATTTCCTTTAGATTGTGTAAGAAAAACAATGTCACACCATGCATTATGTAAGCCATGGGTGGGATCATGCAGAATGACAGGGGATTTTCCAACACACAAAAACATGCCAAGGCACTCCTAAGCGCAACACCACAGTTGTCACGACAGGCATTATGTAAGGTGCTTTTTGCATTGTGGCAACATCAACGTTGGATAGTATCTCGAATTTATTTATTTATTTATTTGCGGCATTTATATGCTGCCCTTCTCACCCTGAAGGGGATTCAGAGAGGCTTACAATATATAGACCAGGGGTGCTCACACTTTTTCAGCATGGGAGCTACTGATTAAAAAACCAAGTCCCAAAGATCACCTACCCAGAAATGTAAAACGTATAACTATTTTCTTATTTATTTATTTATATTTATTATTCACTTTTATGTACCGCTTCTTCCAGCAGGCTCGGGGCAGTTTACATAAAATGAAGTTAGAAAACATCAACATTTCAATTTAATAACAACAATATAAAACAGAGCATAAAAATACATCCAACCACCCTATTTCTCCCACACTGCCATATTACCACACATATTATCAGCCAGAAAGTAAGAAGAGAGGCTTTTGAACGGCAAGGCCATTTAATACTCAGCAAGGTAAACAAAGGGGCATGCAAAAATACATCCAACCACCCCATTTCTCCCACATTTCCATATTCCCCAACATATAATTTCTCAAGGAACAAAGCAAGAGAGGCTTTGAAGCTAAAAGGCCATTTTTAAACATTAAAAATAAACAAAGAGACATGCCACAGAACAATCAAGCACCCACCCCAAAGTAAAAGACCGACCTTTGAGATGCGGTAAAGAAATGACCCCAAAGCGTCCTTCTTCTCCTCCTCCGTCATTGTTCCTAGTTCCACGCCGCCAGCATGTGTGCTGCCTCCAAGAGCTCATGAGAAGTCCGAGAGGCAGAATGGGCGCTTCTGCGCATGCGCAAGGGGCCAGCCATGCATCGCGTCATCCAGGCCTGCCCCCTTTGGTCTCCTACGACTCTGAGTGGCTGGAGAAGGATGGAGGGAGGAGGAGGAATCCAAAAGAGGGGGCCCTTTCTGCCTCTTGGACTCTGCAGCTTTTGAAGGTGGCGCGCGAGCAGGGAGGAGCAATGACGGAGGACTTCTTTGCAGCGTGCAGGGGCGCGTGAAGAGGACAAACTGCGAAAAACCTGGTCAGGGGCCTGAAGATCACCAGGATGAAGCCCAAAGATCACCCTGGTGATCCCGATCACCATTCTGAGCACCCCTGATATAGACAGATAGATAGATAGATACACACACACACACACACACAATATATATTATATTACTAGCATAGCACAATATCAGTGTTATATATTACTATATTGTACTATACCATTATTTATTATTTATTTACAGCATTTTTACCACACCCTTCTCAACCGAGGGGGGATTTAGAGCGGCTAACAAAGGCAGCAATTCGATGCCGGAATCAATAGACAATATAAAACCATAAATACAAGCAAAATTAAAAATAGTAACAATTAAACAAGTTGTCAACAATCAATTAAATTAAAATAACATTCCGTCCACACCCAATCAACACCCAATCAATAAATAGTAAGCTGTAATATTATTAGTAATATTACTAATAATATTACAGTAAGCCATATACTGTAATATGCTTAGTAATATTACATATAATATAAAATATATAATTACCGGGAATGTGGCGCAGCTGGCTGGGTGTCAGCTGCATAAGATCTCTACTGACCAGAAGGTCATGAGTTCGAGGCCTGCCCAGGTCGGGGTGAGCTCTTGACCAGTTGTGTAGCTCGGTGTCGACCTTTGCAACCCAAAATACAGTTGCATCTGTCAAGTAGGAAATTTAGGTACCACTTGTGTGGGGAGGCTAAATTTAACTGATTTATGGGGCCATAAAAAATCTCCAGGAAATACACACAAAATGAATGAAAAATGCAACAGCTCCTCCTGGTGGCTAGAATGTTAAATTGCCTCTATGTCTGTCTGTATATGTTGTCTATCAATGGCATTGAATGTTTGCCTGTAAATGTGCATTGTGATCCACCCTGAGTCCCCTGCGGGGTGAGAAGGGCGGAATATAAATGATGTAAATAATAATAATATGATATTGTATGACATTATAATATAAATATTATATGTATATACAATATATTATATTATGTTTTAAATATTATATTATGTTTAAAGCAATGACTGTGGCTGCATCTATATTGTAGAATGAATGCAGTTTGATCCCACTTTAACTGCCATAGCACAGTGCTGTGGAATCTTGGGAGCTGTCATTTTGCAAGACCTTTAGCTTTCTCTGCCAAACGACAACTCCCAGGATTCCATAGGAGTGAGCCATGGCAGTTAAAATGTCAAGCTGCATTTACTCTACAGTGTAGATGCACCTTCCTATCCAGTTGCACAATCCGAGAGTGAGCGGAACAGGCTCATTGAGCGCACACAAGTTTTAGATACTTTCCAGCAAAATGCCTAAAATACAAGTATCCATGCTTATCTGTATTACACAGACAACCCATTGCTCATCATGTTCAAGTTCCGGCTAACCTCGGGGCCACATGCTTCCCTAATCCTGGTTCTTGGGTCAGATTTCATGACAGTCAAATACCCCGCATAATAGTTGAAGGAATACAAAGTGTGCCTTCACTTTAATTTTAATTTAATTTGATTTAATTTTAATTATTTCAAATTTGTATACCACCATTCCCAATGGCTCATGGTGGTTATACAACACAATCATAAGATAGCGATTTAAAACACAGTAAAACAGTTTATACCAGGGGTGCTCATTAGGTAGATCGCGATCTACTGGTAGATCGCGTAGGGCGTCCTGGTAGATCGCAGGCAGGGCGGGAGGAAGGCTCAGTCCCGCCCCGCAGGCTCCCGACGCCGCCCAGGTGCAAAAGGGGGTTGGACTGGATGGTCCTTGGAAGTCTCCTCCTATTCTAGGAACCCGTTGTTGTTGTTATTGTTATTATTATCAGAGGCTGAATGGCCATCTGTGAGGAATGCTTTGATTGTGTTTTTCCCTTATGGCAGAAGGAGTTTGGACTGGATGGCCCTTGGAGGTCTCCTTCTACTCTAGGAACCTGTTGTTGTTACTATTATTATTATTAGCAGAAGCTGAATAAATATTATCATCATTATTATCTATGTATATAATAAAAGTCAGTGTTTGCGGAGGACGGGAGGTGTGGAGGTGCAGAGGAATATGTGCAGCGTTTTGATTGGTTGCCACTGTGGGATTATTTGCACCTCTCGTCCTCCGCAAACACTGACTTTTATTATATACATAGATTATATGTCTCTCACTGAAATAAATTTCCAAATATTTTGCTTTTATGGCTCTCTGAGTAGTGGGTAGGTAGTTGACTTGGTTGTTTTATAAGTAGCTCACATGCTGAAAAAGTGTGAGTACCCCTGGTTTATACTAATACAGAAAGAGAAGTCTGGGTCGGACCATTACAGACTGAACACCTGCCGGAAGAGGTTGGTCTTACAAGCCCTCCGGAAGGAGGGCAGATCTGTTATAGCTCGGACCTCCTCCGGTAAGGCGTTCCATAGATTGGGGACTGCCACCGAGAAGGCGCGTTGTCTTGTAGATCAGGACAGTCCAACTTCTGCCGGCTCAGGAGCCGGACTTCTGGTGAGTGATCACCTGGGGGGCCACCCGGCCACACACCCCGGCCACGCCCCCAGCCACGCCCCCTCTCCCAAAGCGTCAGAACAGCTGTTCTGACGCTTTGGGAGAGGGGGAGGCGCCGCGGGGGACCCCCCTCCCTTCCAAGGCATCACAGCAGCCGCGGAAGCCGGTGGTTTTGCCGGCTTCAGCGGCTGCCGTAACGCTTTGGAAGGGAGGCGCCGCGGGGGACCCCCTCCCTTCCAGGGCATCACGGCAGCCGCGGAAGCCGGTGGTTTCGCCGGCTTCAGCGGCTGCCGTGACGCTTTGGAAGGGAGGCGCCGCGGGGGACCCCCCTCCGTTCCAAAGCATCACGGCAGCCGCGGAAGCTGGTGGTTTCGCCGGCTTCAGCGGCTGCCCTGACGCAATGGGAGCGACGGAGGCCGCCGCGGAGAGGGACGGAGGAGGCGGGGCAGGGAGGAGGAGCTGGCTCCTCCTCCTCCCCGCCCCGCTCTTCTCCCCCGGCTGCCTTTTTAAAAAATATTTTTTACAAAAATTCTTTCAGGAGGGTAGCGGGGGCCGTGTCCAACAGGCTGGGGGGCCATGTATGGGCCACGGGCCGCCTGTTGGACAGCCCTGTTGTAGATGATAGCCGGCAGGTTCGGATAGATGGAATTTCCAGGAGATTTTTGTCTTCAGACCGTAGTGCTCTCTGGGGAGTATACAGGGAAAGGCAGTCCTTCAAGTACGCTGGCTCCAGACCATGTAAGGCCTTAAAGGTCAACACCAACACTTGAAGGCAATCTGGTACTCAATGGGAAGCCAGTGCAGATGCTGAAGGACTAGTGTGATGTGACATGTCGATGCCACTCCAGTCAGCAGTCGAGCAGCAGCATTCTGCACTAGCTTGAGTTTCCGGGTCACCGACAAAGGGAGGCCAATGTAGAGGGTGTTACAGTAGTCTAGACTCCAGATGACCGTGGCCTGGATCACCGTGGCTAGGTCGTTCTCGGAGAGGTAGGTCACCAACCGCTTGGCCTGGCGCAGGTAGAAAAATGCCGCTCTGCTCACCGTGGCGACATGAGTCTCCATCGTGAGCAGAGGGTCCAATTGAACCCCCAGGCTTTTTACAAGGGACGACGGGCAGATTGCCTCGCCATCCATAACAGGCAGCTGAAGCCCCCCCTCGGTCATGTACCTCATCATCCATGTAGATTCTGCTGGGATTCAGCGTCCAAGGCACAAAAACAATAGCAAGTGATCCCACAGTGAAGTCTTATCTCATCATCCGTGGTCCAAGGGCCAACAAACCTGGTTCGTTTTCCAAACACATGCTAGGTTAGGTACACATTACCATCCCTTAGAACGTGCATAATTTGACATTGGCTGGTGTATTGTAGTCTCATTATGGCATGTAGAATGACCTTCTAAATCCTCTCCAGCTGATTATTATTATTACTCACACCATTGGCAGCTAAGATTTAGCTTTCTCTCAGTTGGGAAGTTTGGTGCTGTGCTGCCTTATTGCCTAAGAGAGCTTTGGAAAGTTACTATATGCACTGTCCTTACAAGAATTTGGGAGTGGTAGTCTTAAAGTTATGTTTCCTTTTAAGTTGGTAAGATAATAGCAGGTTTCCCCCCCCCCCCTCTCTCTCTCTTTGCTATGAACTGCTTCGGAAGACCAGAGTTATTCCATGGCCCCTTCTACACAGCTGAATAAAATCCAGATCATCTGCTTTGAACTGGATTATATGGCAGTGTAGACTCAGATAATCCAATCCAAAGCAAAAAATTGTGATTATCTGCCTTGATATTCTGGATTATATGGAAATATAGAAGGGGTCTATATTTCTCCTCCCTATAACACTAAGTAACAAAGTTTGAAAAATTTTCTGTTCCTGGTTTGCAAGTGTTATTTCCTGTTTAACTGTGCAGGACTTATTTTGAATGTAGTTGTTCTACTCCAGAAACTTCGTTTTTGTGGCTGCCACAAACTATGTTGGATTTGTCAGATTCTTGCATTTGAAAAGTAATTCATGAGTCAACACAAGATGTATTTTTGCAGTTTGAGATGACCTGCGGTGTGGCATGTTTGACACCAGATGGCGCTGTTTCAAGACTGCTGAATGGAACCTTGAGGAGTTTCAGTTGAAAGTGACAGTTGGGATTTGTCAGTTGGGATTTGATATCTGTGAGGAAAGGTTGTATGTTAAGAAAGGTAGCTGATGGCTGTTGTTTTTGATGCTTAGCTCGATATTATTAAATACAATTCAATACAAAGTTTTATACTTACCATTTGAATTGAATGAGAGTTTTATTATTCACACGAACAGAGACTGAGTTTTGAGCCTATGGGGGATTATTGTTATATTTTTGTTGCCTATCCGCTGTAACACAATTTACTCGTCGTCGAAGAGGATTGGTTGAGACTCAATGGGATATTCATTGACAAACTATAGCAAAATGTGCTGGGGGATATCATGTTTGCAACGTCGGGGTTTGACAGGGTGGACTCATGGATTGGACCAAACTCCAGCTGCCCCAGCGATTCCATCCAATCAACACAAAGCTGGTCTGGGGCGGGAAGTGGGAAATTTGAATCTGTAACCTTATAAAAATGGCATATCTTTTGAATGTAACTTTATGACTGCTTTATTTATTTATTTATTTTATTTATTTATTTATTTATTCAAGCTTATATTCCGCTCCTCACTACAAGCTCGGGGCGGATCACACATACAGTAAAAACATGCTGCATGTAACAAGGCCATGCAGCCATACAATAAAAACATACAGACATAAAACAATATACAGAAGTAAAATTCTGAGGAGTTACAAATCTCAAGGTACAGGACACATCAGAACAGACCAGTCTAATTAAAGGCCAGTTTGAAGAGGGCAGTCTTGCAAACCCTTCGAAAAGGGGCAAGCTCTGGGATCGCTCGGGTGTCGTCTGGAAGGGAGTTCCACAACACCGGGGCCACCACAGAGAAAGCCCTCTACCTGGTTGTGGACTAGGGTTGCCATGTAGCAGCAATCTGGAGTCCCAAAACTCCCAGGCAAATACTTCTAACTCTCAGGCGGCGACTTTCGTGCGGGCACAGGGACGGAAAACGCAACAATTGATACTACTGGTACAATTGAAGCCAACTTTATTTGCAAAACATCAGCTGACGGAGTCTGCCTAGCATAAAAGCTGCTAAGATGGCAGAGCCCCCTGCAAGACCCAGCATTCAGGTTTTATACATTCAATGGCTGCAGACCCCTGGTCCCCTCCATCTTCACAACACTTGCAATTGGCTGGCCCTCAAACCCATTTCATTGTCCAATTAAAAAGCATTATTTGGCATTACCCTGCTATTTGTTAAAAGTTGTGGCGCAGTAATAATTTTCATTCTCACAGTATGTTATCTGCCATATGGGCAAGATGTTCTTGAATCGCAACATTTCTCACGGCCATTCCTGTGCCTGCCAACAGGAATGGCCTCATTCTATCATGCGCTTTCTTACCATTCAGCTACAATGTAACAACGCAGCATGGTAGACTATAGGCCAATCAGGCCGTTTTATCTAGGGCACATGATGTTCTCTTAGCAAATCACTGCTTGTGCCTATGTACCAATCAGAGCTAATTATTCCCGTCATGGCTTTTGCAAGCTGCTCCTTCATTCTAAGGCCAGCTATACTAAACCCTTTGCTGTGCATCACTCTCTCCTGACAGTACTTCTGCTAAAAGCATCAATTCCGCTTTAGCCATATGTCCCTTATTCTAAGGGACGTCCTATTTTGGCCCTAAAATTTGTGCCCCTTATTTTCAGGCCCTGCCCCTTATTTTTGACTAGCAGGACAGGACTGGACGAGGTTGACCCGAGGAAGCTGCGCGCTGTGGTTTCCACGGCAATGCCTGCGGGGATTCCAACTTCGCAGGGCAGCCTCGTCCCCGTTGGAAGGAAGGGGCGATACAGGACTTTCCAGTACAGTAGACTAATTAACCGTTACCCAAGGGGAATGTTGGATCATAATGTTGGATAACAATAGTTTCTGGTTGCTTGAGAGTTACTCTTAAAATAGGCCTAGCTGTGCATCCCAATACTATACAATGCTGTGTATCCCATACTATACTATACCATTAACTATTGACATAATAACCGCCTCCTCCCCCTGTGATGCGGGAGGGGCGGGGAGGAGGTCGAGTGCAGGACATCTTGGATGCCCGCCTCCGCTACAGGAAGTTGGAGTACTTCATTGACTGGAAGGGGTTTGGCCCGGAAGAACGCGCTTGGGGTCAAGGCTCGAGATGTTCACGCCCGGAGTTGGTGGCTCGCTTCCACCGCAACTACCCTGACAAGCCCAAGCCCGGGCGGCCCAGGGGGCCCTGAGGGGGATAGTGTAGCACCCATGGGTCCGCTAGGGCAACGGGGAGGGTAATGCACCAGGGGTCCCGTTGGCATTGGGACCCGCACAGGCTGAAAGGGATTCGGAGGATGAGTTGGAAGGCCCAGAGCAAAGATTGGTCAGCCGTGCCTTTGCCCAGTTCACCTGTAGAGAGTTTAGCCTGGGATCTTGAGTGGGAGCATTCTCCGGGAAGGAAAGCGGACCAGGTGGAGATGGGAGGCAGTGAAGCAGATAGCGGAGATAGTTATGAATTCCCAAATGGCCGAGGTTCCCAGGAGCTGGCTGAACAGCAGATGGAGGCTAGCGGATGGGAAACTTCGGGAGGCTTCTTCTCAGGAAGATAGCGATACTAGGCTGGAAGAGCGGGGCCGTTCTCATAACAGGCGCAGGGACATAGAGGAGGGCAGGAGGAGCTGGCACCTGTCCCTAGACCGTCACCGTTCGGAAAGTAGAGACTGGGCGCCGGGCCCTAGATCGTCGGGGGGGCCCGGCCGAGAGATTAAGTACGGCCCCCGTGGGAACTGATCCTCAGTTCTCCGGCCACGTCTATATACTGAATAGGCGCGACGGAGTGGGACCACAAAGCAACCGTGGTCATCAAGTCTTGCCTTGCCTTTGCCTTGTTTCCTGAGCCGCAGTGGTTTGCGGCACTTTGTCTTGGTTCCTGATTCGCATTGGATGCGAAACCTTGCCCTGTTTCCTGATCCGCATTCAATTGCGGAGCCTTGCCTCGCTTCAAGCTATTTGCCATTATACTTTGGACTATTGACTTTATGCTTTGAATACTTTCATTTATTGGACTATATTCTCTTTGGACTGTTTTTATATTCAATAAACTAGTTAGCCTTTGATACGTCTCCGTGTGTGTGTTAAAGGGGCAGTTCTAAGTCGGCGTCGTGACAGCGGGGTGAGAAGGGCGGAATATAAATGATGTAAATAATTAAAAATAATAATTATATCATATTATTATTAGTATTATATTGTATGACATTATAATATTATAAATATTATATGTATACAATATATTATATTATGTATTATATAATATATTATGTTTAAAGCAAAGACTGTGGCTGCATCTACACTGCAGAATGAATGCAGTTTGATCCCACTTTAACTGCCATGGCTCAGTGTTGTGGAATCTTGGGAGCTGTCATTGTGCAAGACCTTTAGCTTTCTCTGCCAAACAACAACTCCCAGGATTCCATAGCAGTGAGCCATGGCAGTTAAAATATCAAGTTGCATTTATTCTACAGTGTAGATGCACCTTCCTGTCCAGTTGCACAATCCGAGAGTGAGCGGAACAGGCTCATTGAGTGCGCACAAGTTTTAGATACTTTCCAGCAAAATGCCTAAAATACAAGTATCCATGCTCATCTGTATTACGCAGACAACCCATTGCTCATCATGTTCAAGTTCCGGCTAACCTCGGGGCCACATACTTCCCTAATCCTGGATCTTGGGTCAGATTTCATGACAGTCAAATACCCCGCATAATAGTTGAAGGCATACAAAGTGCGCCTTCACTTTAATTTAATTTAAATTTAATTTAATTTAAATTATTTCAAATTTGTATTCCACCATTCCCAATGGCTCATGGTGGTTATACAACACATACACAAAAGCACAAGGCAGGGGTGCTTGCACAATAGATACACACAAATAAAGAAGGCAACCTATGAGGTTACAAAATATCATGCAATATAGGCTTTCAATATGGTCTGAGTGAGTACATTCCTGGATATACACTTATAGTAAGCACAGAGAAGCATCACAGGTGTATTCAAAACGTTTATCAAAAGGCATGCCTTTTGATAAACGTTTTGAATACACCTGTGATGCTTCTCTGTGCTTACTATAAGTGTATATCCAGGAATGTACTCACTCAGACTATATTGAATGCCTATATTGCATGATATTTTGTAACCTCATAGGTTGCCTTCTTTATTTGTGTGTGGTTATACAACACAATCATAAGATAGCGATTTAAAACACAGTAAAACAGTTTATACCAGGGGTGCTCATTAGGTAGATCGCGATCTGGTAGATCGCGTAGGGCGTCCTGGTAGATCGCAGGCAGGGTGGGAGGAAGGCTTGGTCCCACCCCGCAGGTTCCCGACGCCACCTAGGTGCAAAAGGGGGTTGGACTGGATGGTCCTTGGAAGTCTTCTCCTATTCTAGAAACCTGTTGTTGTTATTATTATTATTATCAGAGGCTGAATGGCCATCTGTGAGGAATGCTTTGATTGTGTTTTTTCCCTTATGGCAGAAGGTGGTTGGACTGCATGGCCCTTGGAGGTCTCCTTCTACTCTAGGAACCTGTTGTTGTTGTTGTTACTATTATTATTATTAGCAGAGGCTGAATAAATATTATCATCATTATTATCTATGTATATAATAAAAGTCAGTGTTTGCGGAGGACGGGAGGTGTGGAGGTGCAGAGGAATATGTGCAGCGTTTCGATTGGTTGCCACTGTGGGATTATTTGCACCTCTCATCCTCCGCAAACACTGACTTTTATTAAATACATAGATTATATGTCTCTCACTGAAATAAATTTCCAAATATTTTGCTTTTATGGCTCTCTGAGTAGTGGGTAGGGAGATCATTTTGACTTGGTTGTTTTATAAGGAGCTCGCATGCTGAAAAAGTGTGAGCACCCCTGGTTTATACTAATACAGAAAGAGAAGTCTGGGTCAGACCATTACAGACTGAACGCCTGCCGGAAGAGGGTGGTCTTACAAGCCCTCCAGAAGGAGGGCAGATATCTTATAGCTTGGACCTCCTCCGGTAAGGCGTTCCATAGATTGGGGGCTGCCACCGAGAAGGCGCGTTGTTTTGTAGATGATAGCCGGCAGGTTCGGATAGATGGAATTTCCAGGAGATTTTGGTCTTCAGACCGTAGTGATCTCTGGGGAGTATACAGGGAAAGGCGGTCCTTCAAGTACGCTGGCCCCAGACCATGTTAAGGCCTTAAAGGTTAACACCAACACTTTGAAGGCAATCTGGTACTCAATGGGAAGCCAGTGCAGATGCTGAAGGACTAGTGTGATGTGACATGTCGATGCCACTCCAGTCAGCAGTCGAGCAGCAGCATGAGTTTCATTAGCTTGAGTTTCCGGGTCACCGACAAAGGGAGGCCGATGTAGAGGGCGTTACAGTAGTCTAGCCTCCAGATGACGGTGGCCTGGATCACTGTGGCTAGGTCGTTCTCGGAGAGGTAGGTCACCAACCGCCTGGCCTGGCGCAGGTGGGAAAATGCCGCTCTGCTCACCGTGGAGACCTGAGTCTCCATCGTGAGCAGAGGGTCCAATTGGACCCCCAGGCTTTTTACAAGGGACGACGGGCAGATTGCCTTGCCATCCATAACAGGCAGCTGGAGCTCCCCCGGCGTCATGTACCTCATCATCCATGTAGATTCTGCTGGGATTAAGCATCCTAGGCACAAAAACAATAGCAAGTGATCCCAGAGTGAAGTCTTATCACATCATCCGTGGTCCAAAGGCCAACAAACCTGGTTCGCTTTCCAAACACATGTTGGGTTAGGTACACAATCTCATCCCTTAGAACGTGCATAATTTGACATTGGCTGGTGTCTTGTAGTCTCATTATGGCATGTAGAATGACCTAAATCCTCTCCAGCTGATTATTATTATTACTCACACCATTGGCAGCTAAGATTTAGCTTTCTCTCAGTTGGGAAGTTTGGTGCTGTGCTGCCTTATTGCCTAAGAGAGCTTTGGAAAGTTACTATATGCACTGTCCTTACAAGAATTTGGGAGTGGTAGTCTTAAAGTTATGTTTCCAAATTCTGCCTTTTAAGTTGGTAAGATAATAGCAGGTTCCTCTCTCTCTCTCTCTCTCTCTCTCTCTCTCTCTCTCTCTCTCTCTCTCTCTCTCTCTCTCACACACACACACACACACACACACACACATTGCTATGAACTGCTTCGGAAGACCAGAGTTATTCCATGGCCCCTTCTACACAGCTGAATAAAATCCAGATCATCTGCTTTGAACTGGATTATATGGCAGTGGAGACTCAGATAATCCAATCCAAAGCAAAAAATTGGGATTATCTGCCTTGATATTCTGGATTATATGGAAATATAGAAGGGGCCTATATTTCTCCTCCCTATAACACTAAGTAACAAAGTTTGAAACATTTTCTGTTCCTGGTTTGCAAGTGTTATTTCCTGTTTAATTGTGCAGTACTTATTTTGAATGTAGTTGTTCTACTCCAGAAACTTCGTTTTTGTGGCTGCCACAAACTATGTTGGATTGGTTGAGACTCAATGGGATATTCATTGACAAACTATAGCAAAATGTGCTGGGGGATATCATGTTTGCAACGTCGGGGTTTGACAGGGTGGACTCATGGATTGGACCAAACTCCAGCTGCCCCAGCGATTCCATCCAATCAACACAAAGCTGGTCTGGGGGCGGGAAGTGGGAAATTTGAATCTGTAACCTTATAAAAATGGCATATCTTTTGAATGTAACTTTATGACTGCTTTATTTTATTTATTTATTTATTTATTTATTCAAGCTTATATTCCGCTCCTACCTGCAAGCTCGGGGCGGATCACACATACAGTAAAAACATGCTGCATGTAACAAGGCCATGCAGCCATACAATAAAAACATACAGATATAAAACAATATACAGAAGTAAAATTCAGAGGAGTTACAAATTCCTTAGGACTCAAGGTACAGGACACATCAGAACAGACCAGTCTAATTAAAGGCCAGTCTCAAGAGGGCAGTCTTCGAAACCCTTCGAAAAGGGGCAAGCTCTGGGATCGCTCGGGTGTCGTCTGGAAGGGAGTTCCACAACACCGGGGCCACCACAGAGAAAGCCCTCTACCTGGTTGTGGACAGATGGCAAGAGCGGATTGATGGAACAAGTAACAGATTCTGTTCTTCTGAACGTAGTGATCTCGGGGGAACATACGGGGTAAGGCGGTCCCTCAGGTACACAGGCCCTAGACCGTGTAAGGCCTTAAAGGTTAACACCAACACCTTGAAGGCAATTCGGTACTCGATAGGAAGCCAGCGCAGTTGCCGGAGGATAGGAGTGATGTACTCCCTCACTGGTGCTCCCACCAGCAAGCGAGCAGCAGCATTCTGCACCAGCTTGAGTTTTCGAATTGTCGACAACGGGAGGCCAACGTAGAGGGCGTTACAGTAGTCCAGTCTCGAGATGACCGTTGCTTGGATCACTGTGGCCAGATCGTCCCCCGGACAAGTAGGGCGCCAGTCGCCTAGCCTGTCGTAGATGGTAAAACGACAAGGGGTCCAATTGGACGCCCAAGCTCTTAACAAGGGATGACGGGCTGAGTTGCTCGCCATCCAGGGTAGGCAACCGGCACTCATCCAGCCCAGGGCGACAAGGATATCTGCAGTTGTCATACTCCGCAGCTGACGAGAATAAAAATCTCAGTTGCATCTTTTTCCGGACTTCTTTGGTGAGATCATTTGGGAAAGGGATTTTTAGTTTGTTTTAAAAACTTCACCAGAGGTTCTGCTGAAATCCTCGTTTTAGGGGTACTTCTAACTAACTAACTAACTAACTAACTAATTTTATTATTTATGAGTCGCCCTCCACAGATGTGCTCCGGGCGACTTACACAGCTTGGCATTTACAATGCTAAAATATTAAAATAATAAAATATTAAAATATTAAAATATTAAAATATTAAAATATTAAAATATTAAAATGTTAAATGTTAAAATGTTAAAATGTTAAAATATTGGAATAGACAGATTGTCACTGATTGTCACTCATGCATAAGCTCTTCTAAATAGCTATGTCTTAAGTGCCGCCAGGAATGAAGGCAGGTTGAGGATGGCTCTTTGGTCTGGCGGCAGAGAGTTCCACAGGACAGGGGCCACAATGGAGAAAGGTCTCTGTCTCGTGGACTCCAGATGAGCCTCTCTCGGACCTGGGACACAGAAAAGGTTCTCGTAGGCTGGCCGTGGTGCTCTCAGATGGATGGGCGGTATCAGACGGTCTTTTAGGTATGTAGGACCCTGGCCCCACAAGGCCTTAAATGTCAGGGTCAGGGCCTTATAAAGGATTCTGTGCTCGACCGGCAGCCAGTGCAAATGCTGTAAGGATGGCGTTATGTGACACCTCATTGGTGTTTTTGTGAGGAGCCTGGCGGCAGCATTCTACACAATCTGGATCTTGCGAGTTACTGACCGAGAAGACCCACGAATAAAGTGTTGCAATAATCCAGCCTCGATGTAACCATGGCATGGATTACCGTAGCTAGCGCCTCCGTTGGTAGATAGGGCGCCAGTTGCCTCGTAGAAGTGTGGAATAAATACAGGAGAATGTTAATAACGGATGGATCAGTAATAACCCCAATTGTAATGGAAAAGAAATTTCCAAAGAATTTAAAACAAATAATGGATAAAAAGTTAAGGGAAAAAAATTTAGATAAAATGGAGGATTGGATAAAAGTAGGAACGAAGAAGGAAATGATTATGGAAGAATTTAGAGAAATAAAATTGACATGGTTCCATTGTATACAATTAGAACAATAGTTTAAAAATTGGTTAAAAACAATAAAAAAAGGAAGTAAGGTTAACCAATTTGAACAAATAATACAAAATGGGAGGGATGTAGAAGAGCACGAAAACTTGAAAGGAATAACTAGCAAAATATATAAGATAATAATTGAAATAAAGGAAGGAAAAACAAAAAATAACGCCCTTAAGGAGGTCTGGGAAGAAGATTTAGGGATAAAAATAAAGGAAACAGAGTGGCAACAATTGTGGAGACAAAGACATCTTAAAAATTTATCAATAAGGATTAAAGAAAATTATTATAAATTAATATGGAAATGGTACCTTACACCAGTAAGAATGGCAAATATAAATAAAACTACTCGAAAAACTGTTGGAGAGGATGCCAAGAAACAGGAACATACATACATATGTGGTGGCAATGTAAATATGTAAGCAAATTTTGGGCGAAAGTATTTAAAGAAATAGAAGATATAATGAATATTAAAATAGAAAGAAGTCCTAGTATAGCTTTATTATCATTATATAATAGTATACAATTGGGAAAAAGGATAAAGATGCGATAACAAACCTATTAACAATAGCAAGACTGCTTATAGCAAGGAATTGGAAAAAAAGAAATAAATATACAAATAGAGGAATGGTACAAGGAAGTCTGAAACTGGCAATAAATGACAAGTTAACATGTATATTAAAAGTAAAAAGAGGTATATGGAAACAAAGTGATTTTTATGAGGTATGGAGAAAATTTATTGAAAAAGGATTAGAAAAGGAAGAAGGAAAGTTACCTCCACAAGAAGAAATGAAATTTGGACGAATGATATGTAAAAGCAATGGCTTGGGGGGGGGGGGAGCACAGCGGTGAGGGATACAAAAATGTATAAGGAAAACATAATGGCAGATGCTAAAGATTGAAGTATTGTAGCTAGAAATGAATAACAAGAACCTGCTGTCAATAGACATTCTATAAAATTCTTTTGATAATGAGAAAACAATAAAAATATTTTTAAAAAATATTAAAATATTAAAATATTAAAATATTAAAATATTAAAATATTAAAATGTTAAAATGTTAAAATGTTAAAATGTTAAAATATTAAATGTTAAAATATTGGAATAGACAGATTGTCACTGATTGTCACTCATGCATAAGCTCTTCTAAATAGCCATGTCTTAAGTGCCGCCAGGAATGAAGGCAGGTTGAGGATGGCTCTTTGGTCTGGCGGCAGAGAGTTCCACAGGACAGGGCCACAATGGAGAAAGGTCTCTGTCTCGTGGACTCCAGATGAGCCTCTCTCGGACCTGGGACACAGAAAAGGTGCTCGTAGGCTGGCCGTGGTGCTCTCAGAGGGATGGGCGGTATCAGGCGGTCTTTTAGGTATGTAGGACCCTGGCCCCACAAGGCCTTAAATGTCAGGGTCAGGGCCTTATAAAGGATTCTGTGCTCGACCGGCAGCCAGTGCAAATGCTGTAAGGATGGCGTTATGTGACACCTCATTGGTGTTTTTGTGAGGAGCCTGGCGGCAGCATTCTACACAATCTGGATCTTGCGAGTTACTGACCGAGGAAGACCCACGAATAAAGTGTTGCAATAATCCAGCCTCGATGTAACCATGGCATGGATTACCGTAGCTAGCGCCTCCGTTGGTAGATAGGGCGCCAGTTGCCTCGCTTGATGTAGGTGGAAGAAGGCCCTTTTGCTCGGGGAGCCAATCTGGGCCTCCATTGTCATTTTAGAGTCCAGGATGACACCGAGGCTCTTCACAGTGGAGGATGGGGTCAGCGGTTCCCCTTCTAAAGGTGGCAGTGGATTTACTAGTTCTGATGGACGGCCCAGCCACAGAATTTCAGTCTTTGCTGGATTTACTTTCAGTTTGTGGGCCCGTAGCCATCTCGTCACTGCTCCTAGGCACTGGGTAAAGTTGTCAGGCACCGAGGTTGCTCCAGGTTCCAGCTTTAGGAGGAGTTGAGTGTCGTCGGCATACTGGTAGCATTCCAGCCCAAAGCTCCGGACTAGTCCAGCGAGAGGCCGGACATAGATGTTGAACAGCATAAGTGATAACATGGTGCCTTGGGGTACTCCACACTCAAGAAGGGGCTTCCCAGATGTTTGGCCTAGCCATTCTACTCGCTAACTGCATCCTCGCAAGAACGAGTTGAACCAAGTTATGGCTGATCCTTGGATTCCCGTGGCGGCTAGCTGTTGAATCAGCAGATCGTGGTCCACCGTATCAAAGGCAGTGTTGAGATCGAGCAGCACCAGAACTACTGAACCTCCCTTGTCTAATTGATGGCGGATGTCGTCCGAGATGGCCACCAAAACGGTCTCGGTCCCGTGTCCGGGACGGAAACCTGATTGAAAAGGGTCCAGGCCATCCGAATCCTCAAGAAATTTTTGGAGTTGAATCGCTGCCGCACGTTCAATCAGCTTGCTGAGGAACGGGAGGTTTGAAACCGGACGGTAGTTGGCTGGCGTCGCAGGGTCCAAGCTTGGTTTCTTTAAAAGAGGGCGAACCATGGCTTCTTTTAGAGCAGTGTTTCTCAACCTTCCTAATTCTGCGACCCCTTAATACAGTTCCTCATGTTGTGGTGACCCTCAATCATAAAATTACTTTTTGTTGCTACTTCATAACTGTAATTTTGCTATTGTTATGAATCGTAATATAAATATGTGATATGCAGGATGTACGTATTTTCATTCACTGGGCCAAATTTGGCACAAATACCTGATGCACCCAAATTTGAATACTGGTGAGGTGCGGGCAGCGGGGTTGATATTGTCATTTGGGAGTTGTAGTTGCTGGGAGTTATAGTTCACCTACAATCAGAGAACATTCTGAACCCCACCAATGGGGGAATTGAACCAATCTTGGCACACATGACCAACAGACAATACTGGAAGGGTTTGGTGGGCATTCACCTTGAGTTTCTGGAGTTGTAGTTCACCTACATACAGAGAGCACTGTGGACTCAAACAATGATGGATCTGGACCAAACTTGGCATGAATATTAAATATGCCCAAATGTGAACACTGGTGGAATTTGGGGGAAATAGGCCTTGACATTTGGGAGTTGTAGTTGCTGGGATTTATAGTTCACCTACAATCAAAGAGCACTCTGAACCCCACCAATGATAGAATTGGGTCAAACTTACCACACAGAACTGCCATGACCAACAAAAATATGTTTTCTGATGGTCATTGGCGACCCCCCTGACACCCCCTCATGACCCCCTCAGGGCTCCCGACTGTTTTAGAGTGTCCGGGAAGATTCCCTGCTCCAGGGAGTTGTGTATTATGTGCATCAGAGGAACCTGAAGCTCCTCTGAGCAGTCCTTGACCAGCCGGGAAGGACAGGGGTCCGTGGAGCAGGTAGTTGGTCGTGCTGTGGAGAGGATTTTACTGATTGCCTCCAAGTCCAGCGTTTTAAATCGGTCAAATTTCTGGCTAGCTGGAGTGTATACTTCTTCTCTCTCACTCACGGCCTCAGACATAGATGGTAGCTCCTGCCGGAGAGCAGTGATCTTCTCTATGAAGAATTGCTGAAATTTCTCCGCTGAGACGGCTGGAGCCTCTGCCCCCTATGGGCCAGGCTGTCCTAAAGTGTTCGGTAACATAATGATTGGAATGTTTCTCCTGTGCCATTATTTCTCTGCACACTTGCCGAGGAACTTGAATATATCTATTTGAAGAAATATATGACTTTCTTTCTTTTCTTTTTTTTAAAAATAGATTTTTATTGAGTTTACAAAATAGTTACAGATTGTTAGAACAAATAGCAAAGCATATAGAAAAAGAAGATTTTCTCCTTTCGGAGAGATACAATAAAAACATGAGGGTAGGAGTGGGGAAGGGAAGGAGAGGATAGGGAATACAATGGGGGTAAGGGGGGGGACGTGGAGGGAGTATGAAGTAGAAAATAGAAAATTAAAAGTAAGGGGGGAGAACACAACATATCAGATGTATTATGCATAAACTTCATAAGGCTCGTCGTCTTCTACTTTTAGGTGCAGAGTACCGTCAGGAGACCTGTAACAGTAAAGTAAAGGGGAAAAAAAGGACAACCAGAAAGTGCTTGGTCTATTCATTTGTTTGGTGTACTTATATAATCATTATAAACTGTTCAAATCTATTTCATAATTCCATTCCTTTGTAAAATAATTTCTAATGAACTCAAAAGTTTCGGTTATATTACCGTTGTTGTTTTTTTTTCTTTGAGTCTCCTCGTAAGGAGCTCCATTTGAATTGTATCCATAATTTTCAGAGCCCACTCCTCTTTAGTAGGGCTTTCGTTAGATTTCCAATACCTTGCTAGGACTATTTTGGCGGCTGTAATAAGTAAAGTAAAATTTCTCGCTTCATTTTTATTTAAATTTGGGTCTGCTATACCAAGTAGGAAAGATTCAGGGCTTTTCACCATTTTTTTCTTGAGAATCTTTTCTATTTCTTTATGTATTTTATTCCAATAATTCTTGGCTTTTTTTACAGAGCCACCAAATATGAAAGAAGGTGCCATTTTTATCTTTGCAAAACCAACGATTTGGTTTAACATTTTTATACATTTTTGCTAACTTCATTGGGGACATATGCCACCTGTAAAATATCTTAACCCAATGTTCTTTGTAGCTGTAACAATAAGAAATGTTGACATTATTTTTCCATATTCTGTTCCAGGTTTCATTATTGATCTTGTAGCCTACGTTTCTAGACCATTTAATTTTATAGTCTTCAATGGGGTTACTAGAATTTTCATAATCTAGAAGTATTCTGTATATTTTACTAACCGTTTTTGGTTTTCTATCCAGTAATGTCTCTCCCAAAACATTTTGGTCTCTATCAAACCCTATTTTTTTATCATTTTTAAAATTATTGTTTACTTGTATATATGAGAACCAGTTTAATTTAATATTTTCTAAATCTAATTGCTGTTTTGTTTTTAGTATATAGTCCAACCCGTTCCATGTAAGTAAATCTTTATAGGTAAACCATAAAAATATATGACTTTCTAAAAACAAAATAAAGATGGGGATGAGCCAGAAAAAGAGGAAAGGTCAAGATCGTCTAATTTTTTAAAAAAATATTTTTGCCTACAGATTCATGATATTGCACCCAAATCCTTTCTAGATCTAGCGGTGGGTTTTGTTCATTCTCTGGCTGATCATATGCCACGCTTAGAAGTTCCAGAGACAAGGGAAACCTTGTTCCTCAATAGCCCAAGGCTGAGGTTTATTTGCAAAAGGGATTTGCAGAAGATATGGAAACGCCTTGCCTTGACTCTTTGCAAGATGAACAAAAACCAAACAAGCAACAAATCAATGCCAACAGAGATGGCACTTTGGGATCCTTTTCCAACAGTAACACGTTGCTTACTGATACGTTGACACGGCACTGTCAATAGCACCACCTGGTGCTGTTACTATTAGCTGAAATGGTTATTGATGGGGAAAAAATCAGTCATGCAGGACAGTGTTTCCCAATCTTTTTTGAGCTGCGGCACACTTTTTACATTTACAAAATCCTGGGGCACACCACCAACCAAAATTACACAAAATTACACTCTAACACAGTCATACATATAGCTAATGTATTTATACACTCAGTGTGAAACCTGGGCCTGTTTCGGTGAACACAACATAGATATGACTTCCTCTTACATATTTATACATGGCTACCATGTCTTCTCTCAGCCTTCTCTTCTTTAGGCTAAACATGCCCAGCTCTTCAAGCCACTCCTCATAGGGTTTGTTCTCCAGACCTTTGTGAAATTTCACCCTGAGTGAAACTTGCTTCCAGTTAACTATGGATGTCATGAAGCTGTTATAAACAGTTATAAACCCTCGAAAAATCCAGTGAAATAGTAATTTTAAAAAAGCATTTCCAAGTGGAGAGGCTCAATTTGTTTCTTGGAAACCTGTGAGGGGGCTGCTAGGAGGGGAGTGCCAATTTCCCACGGCACACCTGATGATCGCTCACGGCACACTAGTGTGCCACGGCACACTGATTGGGAAACATTGATGCAGGAAACACTCTTAGGATTGACAAAACCTTCCTCTACACCAGTGTTTCCCAACTGGTGTGCCGCGGCACACTAGTGTGCTGTGAGTGATCATCAGGTGTGCCGTGGGAAATTGGAACCTCCAATACCATGTAAACCGCCCCGAGCCTTCCGGAAGGAGCGGTATATAAGAGTGAATAATAAATAAATAAATAAATAAATAAATAAATACCCTTTCTCCCCCCTCCTGCTGAACACCTTTTCTTCTCCACTCGGGCTCCCTTCTTCCCTGCTCGCTTTGCCTCACTTTGCTCACGCTGCCGCTTCTGCCGCCATTTTGATCCAAGGGGGCAGCGTGAGCGTGCTCAGGAGGGGAGTGGGGAGGGAGGAAGACATGACTCGTGCGGGTGCTACTGTGCAGACTCACCCCACGTCTTCCTCCCTCCCCGCTCCCCTCCTGAACACGCTCACGCTGACCCCTCGGAGCCCGAGTGGAGAAGAAAACGTAAGTGTTCGGCAGGAGGGGGAAGAAAGGGCGCGAAGGGGAAGGGGGAGGAAGAGGTCTCTGTCGAAAGCTGGCATGGGCAAACTTGGGCCTTCCAGGTGTTTTGGACTCCAACTCCCACCATTCCTAGCAGCCTCAGGCCCTTTTCCTCCCCCCCCCCCCAGCCACTTAAGCAGAAAAGGGCCTCAGGCTGTTAGGAATGGTGGGAGTTGAAGTCCAAAGCACCCAGAGGGCGGAAGTTTTCCCATGTCTGTATTAGGGACATTAAAGTGGTGAGCATCCTTCCAACATTGAAATTCTGGATAGAAAACAAACAACAACATAATATAACGTGGTTTGAGTCCACAGTGCTCTCTGGGTGTAGGTGAACTACAACTTCCAAACTCAAGGTCAATTCCCAAGCAAACCCTTTCAGTACTTTCTGTTGGTAATGAGAGTTCAATATGCCATGTTCGGTTCAATTCCATTGTTGCAAAAGTTCAGGGTGCTCTTTGATTGTGTATTAACTATAAATCCCAGAAACTGTAACTCCCAAATGTCAAGGTCTGTTTTCCCCAAACTCCATCTGTGTTCACATTTGGGCATATTGAGTGTTCATGCCAAGTTTGGTCCTGATCCAACATTGTTTGAGTCCACAGTGCTCTCTGGATATAGGTAAACTACAACTCCAAAACCCAAGGTCAATGCCCACCAAACTCTTATAGTATTTTCTCTTGGTTATGGGAGTTCTGTGTGGGAAGTTTGTGTCTTTCTGCCATTCCTGCCAGGATACTATGTTGTGTTCATCGAAACAGGTCCAGGTTTCACATTGAGTGTATAAATACATTTAAAAACATATTAACTATATGTATTACTGTGTTAGAGTGTCATTTTGGTTCGTGGTGTGCCCCCGGATTTTTTTTAATGTTTAAAGTGTGCCGCGGCTCGAAAAAGGTTGGCAAACACTGCTCTACACTACAAGTCTTATCTGATTTGGGGAGATAAACGGGATTGATTCTGTTTAATTCCTACAAGGGAGACTACTGGGGAATAAATGACATTAAAGCTAGGGAAAAAAACATAGAGTTGGAAGAGACCTTGTGGGCCATCCAATTCAACTCAATTTTGCCAGGAAGCAGGAAAATCACATTCAAAGCACCCCCGACAGATGGCCACCCAGCCTCTGTTTAAAAGTCTCCAAAGAAGGAGCCTCCACCAGCAGAGAGTTCCACTGCTGAAGAGCAATCACAATGTTCAGATGGAATCTCCTTCCTGTAGTTTGAAGCCATTGCTCTATTGCGTCCTAGCCTAGAATGGATTACTGCAATGCATTCTACGTGGGGCTACCCTTGAAGACGGCCCGGAAACTTCAACTTGTTGTTTGAGCCTGTCCTCATGAAAGCCGCCCCAATTACCCATTGGGAAGATGGTGGCGGGGTATAAATAAAGATTATTATTATTATTTATTATTATTATTATGCCTCCAAGGCAGAAGAAAACAAGCCTGCTCCCTCCTCCCTACGACATCCTCTGACAACTTGATACATGGCCCTCATCATGTCTCCTTTTTGCCTTCTCTTCTACAGACTAAACATGCCCAGCTCTTTAAGCTGCTCCTCATAGGGCTTGTTCTCCAGACCTTTGATCATTTTAGTCACCCTCCTCTGGACACATTCCAGCTTGTCAACATCTCCTTCAACTATGGTGCCCAGAATGGGGCACAGTGTGATTCCAGGTAAAGTGGTCTGACCAAGGCAGAATAGAGGGCGAGCATGACTTCCCTGGATGTAGACATTAGACTCCTATTGATGCAGGCCAAAATCCCACTGGTTTTTTTTTGCTGCCGCACAATGCAAGAAGATGATTATATTGTTTTATGTTTGATTTTACTATGTTGTTGTCATTATTGAGCTTGGCCTCATGTAACCCTCCCCCCCCCCCCCCCGAGTCTCCGTTGGGGAGATGGTGGCGGGGTACAAATTAAATTATTATTATTATTTCTTGTGGAATAACATTCTTGGTGTTAGTTTGGATCTACACTGCCCTAGATCCCAGGATCTGATCCCAGATTTTATTTATTTATTTATTTATTTACAGTATTTCTATTCCGCCCTTCTCACCTCGCAGGGGACTCAGGGCGGATTACAATGTACACATACATGGCAAACACTCAATGCCATAGACACACAACACATATAGACAGTCAGAGGCTATTTAACTTTTTTCTGGCCACTAAGGGAGCTGTCGCTTCACCGTCCATCTGCGACACTGATGAAGTACTTTCCGCATTCCCTGCATGCTTTTTGCTGGAGATTTTTTATGGCCTCGTACATTTGTTAAGTTAACCTCCCCACACATAGGTGGTACCTAAATTTCCTAATTGACAGATGCAACTGTCTTTCACGTTGCAAAGGTTGACAACAAGCTACACAAAATTGGCCGGAAGCTCACTCCAACCCAGGCTGGCTTTGAACTCATGACCTTTTGGTCAGTAGTGATCTTAATGCAGCTGACATCCAGCCAGTTGAGCCACAGATTATCTGTTTATCCCAGATTATCTTGCAGTGGAGACTCATATAATCCACATTAACGCAGATAGTTTGAGATGAGATCCCAAGATATAGGGCAATGTACATCCAGCCTTACCTGCAACTCTCTGGAGTTCTGATACAATCGTACCACTGGATGGCAGCAAAACACTACCAGTTCTTTCTCCCTCTCATCCTGTTCAAATGGACTTCTATTCACTAGGGCAGTGATTTTCAACCTTTTTTGAGCCATGGCACATTTTTTACATTTACAAAATTCTGGGGCACACCACCAACCAAAGTGACACAAAATGACACTCTAACACAGTAATACATATAGTTAATATGTTTTTATATGTATTTATACACTCACTTAGTGTGAAACCTGGGCCTGTTTCGGTGAACACAAAATAGATACCCTGGCAGGAATGGTAGAAAGGAAAACAACAACACAAAAAATATAACTATATAAATGCCACAAAGGGCTGCAGTATTGGTGCATAAACTCGCAGTGAAGAAGAGTAAATTCAAAGCACAAATCGAGAATGTCTACCTCGGATTCTACCACGGAGTGATTTCCTCCTCTCAGTGTGGTGAGTCCAGCCATGTCTCTATCCTGCCATTTGATGGGACTACTGTGGCTACTACAATTCTTTATGTTTCTACTTCGACTGACTTCTCTCTCTCTCTCTTTGGTACCTCCATTTGGACCTATCTACATTGGACATGGACTACTTACGGTGTACTTACACCTTCTTCTAGATACTTTACTTTAATTTACCACGCGGACATTCGCGATTTGCGCTTTGAATTTACTCTTCTTCACTGCGAGTTTATGCACCAATACTGCAGCCCTTTGTGGCATTTGTATAGGAATGGTAGAAAGACAGACACAAAGCTCTTGCTCAACAGCTGCCTCGAGCTCACCATCTTTTCTTTTTTCTTTTGTCCACCACTCATATTAGGGCCTTCATCTGTGTCATAATTTTGTCCAGGCCCCTGTTCGGCAATTGCATTTTCCCTTCTCAAAAACTTCTCCATCACTGTCACTCGCTTGTCTTGCTGTGATCCCAAATTGCCATTGTCACTTGAAGCGCAGTTGCAGCACTAACTCTAACTTTGTTTACTTAGCCGCATCTGAGCGAATCCAAGATGGCGCGACCATAGCACTCTCGCGTCACTTCTTAGGTGACACGAGAGTGCTATGGTTCCATTTCTTAAAGGGACAGATGTGTCTTATAGTTTATATATGAATGAAGTTCGAAAATAATTTCCCACGGCACACCTGATGATCTCTCACGGCACACTAGTGTTCCGCGGCACACTGGTTGAAAATCACTGCACTAGGGATTCGTCAGTAATTCAAATGGAATGAAAAAAGAACAGGGCTGACCAAGGGCAAGGTGGATGGGTGGTATCCTAGAAGGAACTGGCTTGACTGTGAAGGAGTTGAGAGTGGTGACGGTCAGGTCACAAAGAGTCGGAAGCGACTGAACGAATAAACAACAACACCTTTGCATGGTCTTTCATCCTCTCTGCCCAAAAGTGCCTCCCAGTTTTTCATAGTATTGACCCAAGACTGTTACAGTGGTGTCAAACTGCATTAATTCTACAGTGCAGATGGACCCCCTATCTTGCAAAGAAATGGACATGTAAAATTGAACCTGAAAGTACAAGTGTTAGTACAGATGCTTACAGCCTGTGTTCTCTGGCTGACTTGCACTATGGTTGCTGTCCTTGTGATTTGTGTTGCTTAAGAATTGGAGGAAATCCCCTTGTTTGGTTTGCTTAAGGGGAAGCTCTACAATTTCTACCAGAGATTACCTTGATTCTCTCTTTCTTTTTGCTGATAGGGATGTAATTGATTATTCTTAAGTACTTCTTTAAAAATTTCAGAACACAAATAAAAATGATCTCGAAGGACCTGCAAAATATTAGAATGCAAAGCCATCATATGTTTAATTATTGTAGCCAAGAATGAATAAATTTTCTGGTTTTGTGTTTACTTTCCTTCATTGATTAAGGCTTTTACATGAGAAAAGCCTTGAGTTCGGGCCCCTTCTACACTGCCATATAATTCAGATTATCAAAGTAGATAATTCACATTATCTGTTTTGAACTGGATTATATGAGTCTACACTGCCATATAATCCAGTTCAAATCAGATAATCTGGATTGTATATGGCAGTGTAGAAGGGGCCTTACTTTGCTCTCCTAAGGTCTAGAACAGGGGTGGGCAACTATTTTTTCCAAGGGGCCACACGAGAGCCAAAAAATATTATGGAGGGCCGCACCTAAAGGCGGAACTACATGCTAATCTACATTATTTATTTATTTATTCACTTAGTATATTTAGTATATATTACACATCATTAATATTAACATATTAATATATCAAGAAATATTCATATATTATTAGTATTAATATCATAATTATTATATTATAGTATATATATAAGCATAATATATTGAAATTATAATATATCATATAACATTATATTATATTATTTATTATATTATTTTAATATTGTTATAAAATTATTATACAATAATAATAAAAACCACTAAAATAAAATGCTTCCTTATAGTCCCCTTCTCTGGAGAGTTTTATGCAGAGGCCAGGCTGGGGAGGAAAGCCAGGGGCCCTTAGGTGGGCCGGATAGAATCAGCCAAAGGGCCGCATCCGGCCCCCGGGCCGCAGTTTGCCCGCCCCTGGTCTAGAACTTAGCCTGGACTATATGGTTCTCCATTCCCTACTAGTCAGGATTAAATAGAAACAGTGTTTTAAAAATCCCAGTTAAAAACTATTAAAATTCATTCAAAGTTTAAAACCACAGCACTCCATGATTCTATGATAGGGAATTTCTATTTTCAAACCAAAGTTGCACAAGTCTCCTTTTCCCTTTCTACTCGCTGAAAACATTTCTACAAATAGAACAAAAAGGCCTTGGATGGATTTGCTCAGCAAAAGGGGAAAAATACCCAGGGCTTCCATAACAACATAATTGACCACCAGTGCCATGTGGCATACTTCTGGCTCATGCATATAGGAAATAATAACCCTTGCAACTAATCAAGTTGTATTCCATGGTAAAAATTTTAGTTGTGATTTTCCTGTCTTCTCTTCTTTAATAGGTAATATATGTTTGTGTGGGGTTAGTGTAGATGCTCTTTTTCCTCCATATGCCTGGTGTCAATGTCTGTCATGGGTCTGTTCCCTCTTCCCATCAGTCTCTTTGAGTTTTCCGGGGGCTCCCTTGATGTTTCTCTATTTGGGTTTTCTCCTTTATATTTATTGCCTGGTTGTTACAGTGAGGAACACTCAACACTCTGTACTCATTCTCAACCCTTAGATCACTTCCTGCATTACTATTTAAGTTAATAGGTGCTCCACCTGTACAGTAATTTGATTTGAACTCCTCCCTGTCCATACTTTGTAATTTTACCAGAGTTGTGTGTGAGCTAGTCCAGGGCTGCCCAACTGGCGGCCGGGGGGGGGGGGGCGTATGCGGCCCCCCAGCCCCTTCCTTACGGCCCCCTAAGCTTTTTAATAAAAATAAAAATTGAAAAATTAAATAAATAATAAAAAATTTAAAAAACACCTACTTCCGGGTTCGGAGCAAGTATCGCGAGAATACGCAATCCACACGGGATTTCGCTGTCAACGCGAGATCATGCCGCCATTGACAGCGAAATCCCGTGTGGATTGCGTATTCTCACGATACTCTTTGGCTACTCTACTACTGGATCGCAGACCCTTTGGCCCCCCAGGTGATCAGTGACCTTCTACCAGCCCTTGGGCCGGTAGAAGTTGGACAGTCCTGCCTTAGGGAAAGCATCTTTTTTGCACTTAATTCATTAATAAATGTAATAACAGCTCGTGCACAATAGTAATTATAATGCAGGTACTCAACTTTCAAAATTTCGTAGGGGGACAGAAGGCCTTTAGCAGCAACCCCAACTAGCTTCATTAAATGATCTTTACGCACTGATTGTTCCATCCTACCCCATGGTTTAGGATAACCATTAATTACCAGTTTGTTTTTTTCAAGCGTTAGTCTCCAGTTAATCTCCAGTTTGGGTTGCGCTGTGTTCCATGTGTTGCAGGAGGGTGTTGATCCCCTCCTTTAGCTAAGGGCTTCTTCTTGCTGATCGGGTCCTCGCTGAGAACCTTTTCCCATGGGTCCTGTGGTGATACAGTTATGGAAAGATACTCTGGGTTTTTTCTTGGATGGATCTTAGTCGCCTTTGGATACACAACTATTCTGTTTCTTCTTCATATATGAAGAAGAAATACCATAGTAGATCAGTAATGGTTGGATGTGGGTTGGGTGGAGCTGCTCTGGCGAGTAGGGAAAAGTCCCAAGTTGCAGGACTGCAATTCTGAACAAAGCAGCTGACTTAACATTTCCTTTGTAGCACATGACAGAAGAGAGTTTCCCCCCTGCTTTCTAGCATAGTAGTTGCAATAACTCCAGCTTGAAGGTTGGTCTCTGTCACATGCTGTGTGTGTAGGAAAGCACTGCAGCCATGGTGGCGCAATGAGTTAAACCAGTGGCTCCCAAACTTTTTTTGGCCTACTGCCCCCTTTCCAGAAAAAAATTTACTCACCGCCCCCCTAGAAATTAATTTTAATTTTTAATAGCAATTAAACAGAAAAATGTATTAGTATTTCCACACCACCAACCAAAATGACACAAAATGACACTCTAACACAGTAATACATATAGTTAATATGTTTTTAAATGTATTTATACACTCAGTGTGAAACCTGGGCCTGTATTAATATCTCTACCTTTTTCGTAAAATATAATAAAGTTGTAAATTAGAAACATTGAAGTTTTGAAATTATGAAACTATTTATTGAACTTAGAATAGAAAGGTAATACAAAAAAAGTTAAAACATTCGAAATCATCTTAATGAGAAGGATGAACCTGGCATGCTGCAACCAATCTAGGAATCCCCAGCTCTATATTCGTCAGCAGTCATCTCAAATCACCGCGATTGACTATTTTGCAATCAGTTTCTTTTTTTGTTAATAAATTGGTTGTCGCACTGAATCCACGTTCCACTAAATATGTTGAAGGACATTATTATTGTTGTTATAAGACTCAACCAGTTGGAAGGGAACCCAAAAGGATTATTATTATCCCTTGCGAGAGGAAGAGGAGGGAGCAGGAGGAGGGAAGAAGAGACACACGCAGAGATGGATGGTAGCCTGCCACCTGGGTCACGCCACCGCCCCCACCGCCCCCTTACAGGGGTTCACTGCCCCCCAAATTACCCTGAGCCTCCCACCGCCCCCCGAGATTGCCCCACCGCCCACCAGGGGGTGGTACCGCCCACTTTGGGAACCACTTAGTGCTCCTGAACTGCTGACCTGAAGGTTGGCAGCTCGAATCTGTGAGATAGTGTTTGCTCCTGTTAGCTCCAGTTCCTGTCAACCTAGCAATTTGAAAACATTCAACAGTTAGTAGAGAAATAGGTACTGCTTCAGCAGGAAAAAGCAAAGAGCAATCCAAGCAATCTTGCCAGCTACACAACCAGGAGGTGACAACGCAGACTCCTCAGCTTGAGAATGGAAAAAGCACCTCCTCAGAGCCAGAGATGAGCACCGCCTCCAGAAGCCGGAAATGAAAGGAGAAGCCTCTGCCTTTGTCTGTCTCATTGTATATGCTTGTAAACACATTGAATGTTTGCCTATGTATGTAAATGCTGTAATCCCCTCTGAACCCCCTAAGGGAGAAGGGCAGAATATAAATGAAGTGCATTATTATTATTATTATTATTATTATTATTATTATTATGGCAATCCTATTCAAATAATTTGGCTCGACTTGTAGACCAACCTGATATCGGAGGTGACCCCCCTTTTTTCTTAGGCTCTGTAGAAGACAGTTTATAACCAAGGGATTCATAGTTTTCCCAAGAACACCAGGTTGGAAGTGATCCCATAATCCCCTATCTGTCCCCCACATGGGAACCTAAGGCTCTTCGCATGGCCCCATGGTCCCACATGACAATGCCTCTGAAACTCACACTTTATGAATACACCCGGTTATTTTCCTTTTGCATTGCTCTTATGGACTTTTGTTCATTCCCAAAGACTTTTTCCTTTCTGTCTAGGACTCCTTGGGCTATCTTTTATGAATCTAATAAACTGTGTATCTTTCTGGTGGGTAGGCAGGGGTGACCTGGATGGTATATTTTTCCCCATAGATCCCAATGTATCTCCCCTGATGTTTTCCCCATGTATGTAATTTTAAAAATATGAAAATGCCTCTGTTTACCTTTAGCCAGCTACCTTAGGCGAGGCTTGACAGTTGCAAACTTGTGATTCAATCACCTCTCCACTAGCCTCATTTGCATGAAAATAGCAGGAGCCAGCTCTTTCAAAGGGTCTTTCCCCTTTGGGCCAAAACTGGTTTCTGCTAATCAATAGACAAAGACCTCTGAGTTTTCATCTAACTTTGTGCCATTGATTAATAGGCAAAACTATTTATATATTTCATAAACAGCCACCAATATCAGCCTCGGAAACTGGTACATGGCTACAGCTTCTTCATTTGTTTACCATCCAAAGAACTGAGTCCCTGCAGCAATATATTAATCTGTGTCTGTCAAACAGAGAAAAACACAGATGGGGACATTTGATCATCAACCAAAAGACAATAGAATTGCTCAGCTTGAGAACAGTTGGCCACTTGATCTACATATTTAATCCCATCAAAATGTTTTTCTGCCTTCATTGTTCTACTCATAACTCACCTCTTTGCCCCATTGGCTGGAAACCGAAAGAAGATGCAGCCGGCCAGCAAGATTCCATCCAATCAACACAAAGCTGGTCTGGGGGCGGGAAGTGGGAAATTTGAATCTGTAACCTTATAAAATGGCATGTATTTTGAATGTAACCTTATGACTGCTTTGCGACAAGGATATTGCGGTAGTCATGCTCTTCAGCTGATGAGAAATAAAGACCCCGGTGGCTTTTCTTAAATAAATTGCATCAACGACTTCGAAAGGCTATTTCCTCCCCTTGGCCTTTTTCAGTCCAGAACAAAATAGTTTTGGAAAGCCAGAACTCTCTATTCCAAAGTTCAGAAGAAAAATTAAAACCCACTGCACATTTCCCCTTCTTTTCTTTAGCCATGCATTAAAACTTGACACAGTTATACAATCACAACAAATTATTTAATATCACATGCTAGTTTCTCAGAGTGAAAAAAAACCCCAAACTAATTACGAAATATAAAGAAGTTTTCTGAAAATTGAGTTTTATTGTTCTGTCTATGTAGAAAGAATGGCAATATTTACAAACTGGAGAAGCATATTATTATTATTATTATTTGAAACACAACAAAATGAGTCCACAGCAAACAAGAATAACTCTGCTGGCTGTTGCATTGGATCACATGTCGGACACTTCCCAAGTGTCTAGGACTGTGTGATGTATCGGTGAATAATGTGTGCCGATCCCAGTAGGGTGGCCTTTTGCAGCTGACAGATTGTCATTTTGTTAGCACTGATTGTGTTTAAGTGCAGGCCACAATCTTTAGGCACTGCACCCAGTGTGCCGATTACTAGGCCTGGTTAGGTTTTTCGGATCGCAATGAAAATCGTTATAAATTCGGATCTTATTTACCTTTGAAATGTTTTTGAAGCGATTTAAGCAACCCGGAAGTGTTTCTGGAAATTCGAAGTCACGGAAGCCATTTTTGAAAAGGGCTCGGATAAGATTTCTGTCCTTCTAGAGTAGGATACCCCTCATTGGCTGCAGATTGGACAAGGGATAACATCCCTCCGCATGAGAACTGAGGGAAACCAGCGTTTCCTCCAGTTCTCATGCAAAGGGAAGAAATCCTGTGTCCAATCTAGGTTAAACGTGTGTGTCCGCCATTAACAAAGCCATTCCAAAATTTTGGAATTTTAACGAATTTATTTTGAATTTTTTCCAGAAATTTTCGGAAGTCATTCATATTCAAAGTGCCATCGCCCCCTACATCCAAAACAAGTTTTGAACCCTTTTTTTTGGGTTCAACCAGCCCTACCGATTACCACTAGGACCACCTTGATTGGCTTGTGCCGGAGTCATTATTATTATTATTATTGCCATTTCTACTATCTTGGGTACCTGGCATTGCCTGGGTTATTATTTTTTTAAAATCATTTTTTAAATAGTACAAAATGCATAAGATTGTGGGTGAACTACAACTCACACCATGCCATTTTAACCCCGAGAAACTCCATTGTTATGTTGGGAAAGTTTGCTCTAGATGCATCATTGGTGGGGTTCGGTGTGCTCTCTGGCGGTAGGGTAAACTACAACTCCCACTATGGTGAGTCAATCCCCGCAAACCCCTCCAGTAGCTTGAGTTAATGATGGGGGTCCTGCGTACAAAGTTTGGTCCCTCATTGGTGGAGGGGAAACGCTTACAATCTTTCCTAGCAAACAGGTAAAACCTGTTGATTTGCAACGGGAGCTAACCTTTGTGCCTTGTCATATTTACTCAGACAAGGTTTTCCTGGACGGTTGCTCCAGTTAGAAGTAGTAAAACCAATATTTCAATTCAGACCCAGCCTGAGCAGCAGCCCAAGACCTTTTCCGGATGATGGTTCTTGTTGACCCCTCGGGCCACATTTGACCTTGCTTTAAAGGTCCTTAAACTGTTTTAAATTAGTTTTTAGTGACCCTGGTCGTGTCTTATTTCTCAAAAAAAACCTTGCCAAACCACATATGCTCTTGTATTTTAAGCCTCGAGTACAATATTGGGTGAAAACAAATTAAATGAAATGTGACCCTGACCATCCTCTTGACTACCTTCTAGAGCAGGGATGGGCAGACCCAGGGCAGGGGGCCGGATATGGCCCCTTTTCTCAGGCCCTCCTCTCTCTCACCATCCCCTATCCTTCCTTCCTTTTCTTTCCCTCCCTTCCTCACCTCCCTCCTTCCCTCTCTTTCCCTCTCTCTTTCTATGTCTTTCCGTCCTTCCCTCTATTCTCTTCCACCCTTCCTTCCATCCTCTCCTTCCAGTTTTTCGTCCTCCCTTTTGTCTTTCCTTCCCTTTCCTTCCTCCCTTCCTTTTTCTCCCTTCCTCTTTCCTTCCCTTTCACCTTTTTGTCCTTCGTTCCTTCCCTCTCTTTCTCCTTCCTTCGTTTTTGTCTTTCCTTCCTTCTCTTTCCTCCCTCTATTCCCCTTGTTCCTTCTCTCTTTCCTTCCTCCTTTCCTCCCTTCCTTACCTTTCTTTTTCTCCCTTCCTCTTTCCTTCCCTTTCACCCTTTGTTCTTCTTTCCTTCCTTCTCTTTCCCCTTCCTTCGATTTTGTCTTTCCTTCCTTCTCTTTCCTCCCTCTATTCCTTTCGTTTCTTCTCTTTCATTCCTCCTTTCCTCCCTTCCTTACCTTTCTTTTCCTCCCTTTCTCTTTCCTTCCCTTTCACCCTTTGTCTCTTTCCTTCCCTTTCCCCTTCCTTCGTTTTTGTCTTTCCTTCCTTCTCTTTCCTCCTTCTATTCCCTTCGTTCCTTCTTTCGTTCCTCCCTTCCTTACCTTTATTTTTCTCCCTTCCTCTTTCCTTCCCTTTCACCCTTTTGTCCTTCTTTCCTTCCTTCCCTCTTTCTCCTTCCTTCGGTTTTGTCTTTCCTTTCTTCTCTTTCCTCCCTCTATTCCCTTCCTTCCTTCTCTTTTCCTTCCTCCTTTTCTCCTGGGGGATGTTTAGCTGGGAGAAGAGAAGGTAGAGAGGGAACATGAGATCCATATTTCAAGATTTCAAAGGCTGTCCACTGAAGAGGAGGAGAGCGAAAACCGACTTTCTGCTGCTCTAGAGACCAGGGCACATGGAAGCAATGGTTTCAAATGTCAGGGAAAGAGATTTGACTGGAAATATTAGGAAGACATTCCTAGAGAGTGGCATAGGCTGCCTGGCTGTGTGGTGGTCTTCTTCTCTGGAGGCCTTTCCATAGAGTAGGGCTGCTCATTAAGTCGATCGCGATCGACCGGTCGATCTTTGGGCCTCATCCAGTAGATCTTCAGGCCCTGACCAGGTCAATTGCATTTCCTCCATCGTTGGTCCTCTTCACGCGCCGCCTGCACGCTCCAAGTGAGCATGACTCGTCCCAGAGGCAGGATGGGGCGCTTCTACGCGGAGTAGCAGCCGCGCATCGCATCATCCACGGCCGCCCCCTCCTTTGCTCTGTGACGACTCTGAGTGGCCGGAGAAGGAGGGAGGGAGGGGGAATGCAGAAGGGCAAAAGAGGGGGCGGGCATAGATGATGCAATGCACGGATTGGCGCAGCAGGACTCCGGCGGTGATGGAGAGACCTACCGGGGGGGGGGGGGTGAGGCCTGGTGCAGCTCCCTTTCCCTGCCACCCGTAGGCCTCTCTATCACTGCCGGAGCCGCGCCGCGCCGATCCGGGCGGGGCTCCAGTGGAAATGGAGAGGCCTGCAGGGGAGGCAAGGCGCTCCTCCCACCTATCTCTGGTCATGGAGCCGGGCGAGAGGGGGGCGGGCGGAGAGGAAGGCTGGGCCTGCGGAGGAAGGTGCGTGTGTTCGCGCAAGGTGCAATGTGCGGAAGCTGCGTGCGCGCGCAAAGCACGCACTCTCACATAAGGTAGGTGATCTTTTTGACTTGGTTAATTTACAAGGAGCTCGCATGCTGGAAAAGTGTGAGCACCCCTGCCATAGAGGCTGTCTGCCGGGAGTGCTTTGATTGTGCCTTCTTGCATGGCAGGGGGTTGGACTTGATGGCCCTTGGGGGTCTCTTCCAGCTCTAGGATTCTATATCAGGATTCTATATCCACCATCTCATCCTGACCAAGGCCAACCCTTTTGGGATCCAAACATTTCCCATCTTTCCTTCACTTTCCGCTCCCGAAAGAGAAGAGGAAGGGGAGGAAAGGGTAGGGAGGGAGCTTGGGGAGAACCCCCCTCCTGACCCGTCCACCCCACTCCGGCCCGCCACACAACCCCCACGTTAGAAAGTTTGCCCATGCCTGTCTAGAGGTTCCAATGGGGAATATAACTCTTCAGGTGCATCTACACTAGTTTGACACCACTTTAATTGTTAACATTGGATTAAAACCACACAAGCAAATGGTGCATTGCAGTGAGCTATGAACATGTTTCTTGGAAGACATACGTTCAGCACAGAACCCCCACAAAGTCACCAAGCTTTCTTGGAAAATCCAAGGCCTACAAAGCTCATCCAATGACACTTAAAACGATGCTCAGTTGTCACAACACTTTTCAGTCTAGCTGAATACAGAGTTTTCTATGTAGGTCGGCCCTCCATATCCATGGATTCACCAGTCCACAGCTTGAGAGTTCCCAAACCTTGATTTGCGCACCATTGTACTGGTGAGATGGAAAGCCAACCATGCAGCGTTGGCCATTTTTGACCCAAAGTATGTTCCATATCAGTGTTTCCCAACCAGTGAGCTGTTGCCCCCAAATCTGGGAGACTTTTTCTGCTCCACTGGGCTCCCTTCTTCCCAGCCTCGCTCTGCTCGCTTTGCCTCACTTTGCTCTGGGGCGCGTCTGCACAGTAGCGCCCGCTTCCTCCCCCCTCCCCTCCTGAACACGCTCACGCTGCCCCCTCGGATCAAAAGCGGCAGTGTAGAAGAAAAAGTAAGTGTTCGGCAGGAGGGGAAAGAAAGGGCGCAAAGGGGGAAGAAGAGGTCTCTGTCGAAAGCTGGCATGGGCAAACTTGGACCTTCCGGGTGTTTTGGACTCCAACTCCCACCATTCCTAGCAGCCTCAGGCTCTTTTCCTTTTCCCTCCTCAGCCACTTAAGCAGGAAAGGGCCTCAGGCTGTTAGGAATGGTGGGAATTGAAGTCCAAAGCACCCAGAAGGCCAAAGTTTTCCCATGCCTCTTTTAGGGACCTTAAAGTGGTGAGCCTCCTTCCAAAATTGTGATTCTGGATAGAAAACAAACAACAACATAACATAGTTTGAGTCCACAGTGCTCTCTTGGTGTAGCTGAACTACAACTTCCAAGCTCAAGGTCAATTCTCAAGCAAACCCTTTCAGTACTTTCTGTTGGTAATGGAGTGCAATATGCCAAGTTTGGTTCAATTCCATTGTTGCAAGAGTTCAGGATGCTCTTTGATTGTGCTCTTTGATTTAACTATAAATCCCAGAAACTGTAACTCCCAAATGTCAAGGTCTATTTCCCCCAAACTCCATCTGTGTTCACATTTGGGCACATTGAGTATTCATGCCAAGTTTGGTCCTGATCCAACATAGTATGAGTCCACAGTGCTCTCTGGATATAGGTGAACTACAACTCCAAAACTCAAGGTCAATGCCCACCAAACTCTTATAGTGTTTTCTCTTGGTTATGGGAGTTCTGTGTGGGAAGTATGTGTCTTTCTGCCATTCCTGCCAGGATATCTATGTTGTGTCCATCGAAACAGGCCCAGGTTTCACACTGAGTGTATAAATACATTTAAAAACATATTAACTATATGTATTATTGTGTTAGAGTGTCATTTTGTGTCATTTTGGTTGGTGGTGTGCCCCAGGATTTTGTAAATGTAAAAAGTGTGCTGTGGCTCAAAAAAGGTTGAAAAACACTGTTCCACATGACTGTTAGAGTTGGTGTCGTGCACCACATCCCACTCTGCTTTGAATCTGAGCCATTAATTTTGAGTCAGACAACTCTAGAAATGAGAACGGTTTCCTTCCCTTCTTATTCATCTCCTTCAGCTTAGATTAGAGGTAATAATTACTTTGATTAATTCACAGGAAAGCTCTGTCACACTGCTCTGCCAGTCTCCTCTCCATCCATCAATCTTCCTCATTCAGGTGCCGAAACTTGAAGTGGACCACCAACATGACCACACCGGTGATGATGCAGAGGGAGCCGCAGACAAGGTAGATGATGCCCAGGAAGGAATTCTTGCCGCCCATCCAGGACAAGGTGCTTAAGATCACTTTCTTGGAGCCGTTGAACGAGAGGACAGGGTAATTGTAGGTGATGTTGAGGTAATAAGTGCCACGGGGCAGCACCGTTGAGAAATTGCCCCGGCGGATGCGGGAGTACAGCTTCCGGAACGTGGGCAAGGCAGCCGTGCGCATCCAGACTACAAACTGCTCATTGACAAAGCCGACGCCGCTGGTGTTGACGTTGCCCAGCTTGTAGGCCGGGTAAGGCCAGAAAGGTGGCTTGGCGGTGCCCTTGAAGGCCAACGCCAGGCTCTTGTTGACCGGCTCTGGATTCCGGAACATAACGTTGGTGTCGGTCCACCAGGAGATGCCCCGCTTATCCATGTCCACGGGGTCCAAAGTGCCGTCGCTCAGATTGCGGTAGAGAACAAAGGTGTCATTGAAGAGGCTGTTGGCGATGGAGCCGCAGGGCGCGATGGGTACGCCGCTGCCATTCTTCTGGTAGGGCTCGCACTCCGTGAGAGGGTTGAGGAGCGCCCAGGCGTCACCACTGAGCTGTTCGTTGTCCCGGGAGACGCTATAGCGCCGGTTGTTCTGGTAGTACTTGGAGAGCTGGTAGTAGAGGCAGACAGGGGCCGGGAAGTCCACCGGCAGGACAAAACGAATCCCGCAGATGCAGGGACCGTGAGCTGGGTGGGCACTTAGGTTGGCGCAGCGGGAGCAGTTGGAGATGCCTTCGGAGCCCGGTGCCCCGGTGTAGTCCAGCTCCAGCTCCTGGATGTTCTCCGAGGAGAAGTGGAGGCCCAAGCCGATGGCCAGGAAGGCCATGCCCAAGACCAGGAAGAGCGGCAGCACCGTGCCGGCCGAGAGCAGTGGCTGCCAAGCTGGTAGGCGCTGCTGGGTGAAGGCCGTGTTGTCAGGACGGTTTTGTGCCGGGTCTGACTCAGGTATAGCGCTGCCGCCTCTGCTGCTGAGGTTGTACGAGCCCGAAGCCATGGCGGACAGCTCTTCCTTTTTTATTTATTTTCACAGTTTTAGAACATAAAAGAAAGGGGGGAAGGGAAGAAAAGAAGGGATGAGAGATAAATAAAAGTATCATATGTTAGTTGTGATATAATATAGTGTTCCTTCACTTATGGTGGGTGTTACGTTCCAGGACCACCCGCGATAAATGAAAATTCGTGAAGTAGAGACACTATATTTTAATATTATTTTAATATTTATACATTATTTTAGTAGTTATACACTTTTTAAAGTCTTTATAAACTTAAAATAAACCCTGTTTCTGTTTTACTGAGTACTCCTCCCCCATGACTCCACCCTCCTGCCTCCCTGTCAGTGTGGTGGCTAGGAAGGAAGGAAGGAAGGAAGGAAGGAAGGAAGGAAGGAAGGAAGGAAGGAAGGAAGGAAGGAAGGAGCAGGCCAGGATTACCCATAAGGCCAACCTAGGCCATGGCCTAGGGGTGCAAGCCGGGGGGGGGGGCGCAGATCACAGACCAAAAATATATATAATAAAAATGATGAAACAAATAAAAATGCAACACGCATGGAGATGAGGAAGGAAGGATACCGGAGGTCCTCCTTTTCGGCGCCGCCCCTGCCCCTTCCTGAATACCAGCTCCTGCCTCTGCTGTTGTTGCGCAAACGGCGTATGCACAGGGGCTCTGTGCATGTAAATTGAGTTATGGGGGGGGTCTGTATCCTAAGTTTGGTCCATATCCATGGCTGATGGGATTTGCAGTACCTTCACCCACATCCAGAGACGTCTGCCAATCCCATCAGCACTGGATATGGACCAAACTTAGGATACAGACCCCCCCCCCCCCATGACTCACTTTACATCCTGGTGAGGTTTGGGGAAGGATGGACCATGGATGACAGGATTTCCAGTATCTTCACTCACTTCCAGAGACTACTACAAACCCCATCATCCATGGATATGGATCAAACTTGGCACACATACCTCCCAGAACCCACTTTATATCCTGGTGCCGTTCGGAGTATAATGGACCATGGATGATAGGATTTGCAGTACCTTCAACCATCTCCAAAGACGACTGCAAATCCCATAATCCATAGATATGGACCGAATGAACTTGGGACACAGACTCCCCTCAAATAACTGAGAAGGGCGGCATATAAATGCCGTAAATAAATAAATAAATAAACTTCACATCCTGGTGTGGTTTGGGATATAATGGATAGTGGACGATGGGATTTGTAGTACCTTCACCCACATCCAGAGAATACTGCAAACACCATCAGCCATGGATATTGACCAAACTTGGGACACAGACTCTCCATGACTCACTTTATGTCGTGTTGAGGTTTGGGGGAGGGTGAACCACAGATGATGGGATTTGCAGTATCAAAGCCCACAACCAGAGACTACTGCAAACACCATCATCCATGGATATGGATCAAACTTGGCACACATATCTTCCAGGAACCACTTTATATCCTGGTGCAGTTCGGGGTATAATGGACCATGGATTATGGGATTTGCAGTACCTTCAACCATATCCAAAGATGACTGCAAATCCCATAATCCATAGATATGGACCAAACTTGGGACACAGACTCCCCTCAAATAACTGAGTCCCCTTCGGGGTGAGTAGGGCGGCATATAAATGCTGTAAATAAATAAATAAACAAACTTTACATCCTGGTGTGGTTTGGGATAGATCATGGATGATGAGATTTGTAGTACCTTCACCCACATCCAAACACCATCAGCCATGGATATGGACCAAACTTGGGACACAGACTCTCCATGACTCACTTTATGTCGTGTTGAGGTTTGGGGAAGGGTGAACCACAGATGATGGGATTTGCAGTACCAAAGCCCACATCCAGAAACTACTGCAAACACCATCATCCATAGATATGGATCAAGCTTGGCACACAGACCTCCTAGGCCTCACTTTATGTCCCGGTGCAGTTCGGGGTATAATGGGCCATGGATGATGGGATTTGCAGTACCGTTACCCACACCCAGATGCTACTACTAACTGCATCAACCCTGGATCTGTTCTGCACTTAGATCACCTTTGCGGCAGGTGAGCAGGAAAGGAGGAAAAGGGCCACCTGGGTTGGTTGGAGGGCTGGCTGGGTTGGCTAATGCAAGACTTCCTGACTTCTTTCATTCCTCCTTCCCTTTAGCCCACTACCTGAGCCACAGGAAGCCCACCGCCTTACCTGTCCTCTTACCTGTTGATGTTGCAACTCCTGCCTGAGATAGAAAGCCAGGGAGAAGCGCCCACTCAAGCAAGTCAAACTCCCATGGAGCAAAACAGGGAAAGGAGGGGGAAAGTGCTCTTTCCGCCTGGCAGGTAAGTCTCACCTGGACTGCCTCGCCCCGCCCCTCTGCAGCAGAGGGAGCATGCGCAGTCGGGGAGGGCTGTGGTTTCATCAGCAGGTGCAGGGAAGGAGAGGAGACAGAAAGGGGCTGCCAGGTGAAACTTCTCCCAAACTATTTCACCATGAATGCCTATAGGAACTGCATCAAAGGTCATTTCCATACTTCCATAGACAATCCAGATGATCTGCTTTGAACTGGATTATATGGCAGTGTAGACTCATATAATCCGGTTCAAAGCAGATCATCTGGATTTATATATGGCAGTGTAGTTCATGGGGCCCAAATCAACAGCAACCCAAAACAAACTGCAGACTCCCAACAAACTGCAAACTCCCAACAAAGGATCCCCCCAGGCAGTAAGAAGCCAGACCTTGAAACTGCTAGGCCATTAAATGCTAATCAAGGTGGCCAATTGAAACATTCACGCCTACAGTACCTCAAATAGGCAAGAGGACATAATTCCACAGATATATATAAACCCCCTTTTCCAAGTTTCCAACAGACCTCACGACCTCTGAGGATGCCTGCCATAGATGCAGGCGAAACGTCAGGAGAGAATGCTTCTGGAACATGGCCAGACAGCCTGGAAAACGCACAACAACCCAAATGGCAAGTGTTTCTGGCTAGTGGCATTGCTAGGATTGGTGTCTATTATTATTATTATGCTTATTATTTTATTACTATGTTTATTAAGTGTTATTGTTTTGTTTATTTTTCTCTCCACAAAGGGGACACATGTATGAGAAATCCCATTGGCCCCTTTGACACTGCCATACAAAATCCAGAATTGGATTTTTAATTAATTTATTTACTAGCTTGGGGACCCAGCGGTGCCCGGGTTATTTGAGGAAGGCATTGTGTGCCATAGTTTGTCATTGGTGTGGGCCACGGCGCTCTAAGGAAGTGAATTAAAGTACTGCAAGTCCCATCATCCATGGTCCATCCTCCCTCAAACTGCACCAGGATGTAGAGTGCACCTTGGGGGTCTGTGTGCCAAGTTTGGTCTTGTTCTGTCATTGTTGGTGGCCTAGTCAGGAAAATCAAGTTGAGGAAGCCTAACAATATCCCATGAGCTGAGGCCTAGTCAGGCAAATCAAGTTAAGGAAGCCTTGCTGTCAATTTTGGGCCCGGACTGTGATTTATAGGGGCTACAGTGTTGTTTGGGAAGTGAATCAGGTGAAGGTACTTCAAATCCCATCATTCATGGCCCATCCTGCCTAAACCACACCAGGTTGTGAAGTGGGCCATTGGGCCCCTGTGTGCCAAGTTTGGTCCTGATCCGTCATTGCTGTGGGCCGCAGTGTCTGACTGCCTGGGGCCTTTCCTTTTCCCTCTGCATCACTTTAGAATGTTGGAATGTAGATGGCCAATCAGAGTGCTTTATGCAAATACTCCATCAGGAGCAACCAATCGCCTCTCTCTGGTGCCTTAGAATGTTGGAGTTCTGAGGCTGGCCAATCAGAATACCATATGCAAATAATCCCACAGTGGGAGCCAATCAGAAAGCTGCCACATATCCGCCCTTCTGCCGCACACATACATACAAACATTCTCTTTTATTATATGTATAGATAGATGCATAGATAGATGTCAGAAGCAAATTGAGAATGCAGTTATAATGTATTTAAAGATCTACAAACAAAGCTTAAAACTTGGCATTATGCTAAATGTCCTTTGACCAGAAGCTGGGCACTTGGGGTGCCTCTGGTGTCGCTGTGAGAAGGTCCTCCATTGTGTATGAGGTGGGGCTCAGGTTGCATTGTAGTAGGTGTTCTGTGGCTTGCTCTTCTCCACACTTGCAAGCCTTTGGCTCTCTGCCCCACTATAATGGACATTCCAAGTTTCCTGTCCTACATAACATTTCCTGCTTCGCTGAATCCTTCTCTTTACAAAAAGGAAAGGCTCTCTGCATGCCCCAAAATTAGAAAATTGACTGTTGGGCTTGGGAAAGCCCCTTCTTTGTTGAGATGCTCTGGAAGGGAAATGTATTGACGTGGGGCATTACTGCATTGCCTGGAAAGCACCTTGGCATTTCAATATTGTCTTGGATCACTTAAACAAATATAAGCAGAATCAAGAAGGCTCACTCTTAAAATGGATTTGGATCAAGGAATATGTCATCTATATCCCTTCTGATGCCAGAGGACTCCAGCTCCCATCATCTCTTGAAATTGGCAAATGGGAATTACAGCCCTAGAGCACCCAGAGGGCCATAAGTTGGCTACCCCAACTCAGTTCAACGTCCTATTTATAATTTATCATTTACATCATCTTCTGGAATCCAGTGGTCTATTTCAACCTTTGGGGAGGCAGCTTGGTGCGAGAGTTGACGGTTGGGCAAGTCACACACTCTCAGCCTCACTGTTATATAAGTTTCATACCTCTTTAATTGTCCTAGCTCCATTCAGTGGAATCCTGGATTTTTGTAGTTTTGTGCAATGCTTACCATAGAATCATATAATAAATATAATATAATCTATTATATCAAGGAGGTCCCGTCGTCGAACGACTGACAGAGACAGAGAAACCTTCCAAGGCAGAGACACCAAACTTGCCAACACAAATAGGCCTCAGGCAAGGAAGGTTTTTAGCAAAGAAACTTTCCCCCCCAAAACCTAGAAGGCCCCCAAAACAACGATACAAAAAAAACCTATATTTCCCAGCATCCTCTGCGGCAGCCAGCGAAACCCATTGGCCAACATCGGCCCACACAAAATGCAGGGAGGCTGAGTAACCATAGTAACGCTAGGCACAGCCAGCCAAGGCTAGGATAGAATGCTGAGTGATTTGAGTTCAGTCAGTTGGTGTTTGAGGGTTAAACTGACAAAACCAAACTCTATGAGGGAGCAATTCTCCAACAATTCCTACCCACACAACACAACACAACTTCCTATCACAACCCATTCCCCCAACCTTACGGGACCCCGCACACACAACACCTACCACCACCACAAACAAAAACCAACTCCACCTATACTCCAACCACAACATAACACAACACTACACTGATACTCTACAAACACACACAAACACCCAAAACACCCCACCCACACAAGCATTCCACAACATACTACCACCCACAATTCCACCACACACCCACTAACTCACCAAAAAGTAATACCTACACACAACACAATACACACATAACACAACCTTGCGTCTACTGCTCAACCCATTTGTATGCCATTCCTTCCTTCCACACAAGCAGAAACTGACCCAAAAGACAAGCCATGCCTCCTAAAAAGAACAGCATCGGACGACACACTCGCAATGCTACATACATCAAACAAAAAAGGGGAGAACAAACGCCAGAACAGAAACACAGTTTCTTTTTTCAAATCCAGAGTTGGGAAACCACAGAACCTCTCCATCAACACAGCAGACGGAAAGACAAAAAACATTGTATATCCACAAGCTCTGCAGAACGCCAGCAACACCACACACCGACAACTCCCCAGGACTTCAACATCCCACCCACCAGAACAACCCACAACAACACAGCCATGACCCCACCAAGACCATAAGTAACATCAATTCCAACCCTTACATACTCAGACTTTCTCGCATCTCCTAAATAGGGCACAGCAACGCGTGCCGGGTACAGCTAGTATAATATATTGTATATACATATAATATTGATAATATTATAATGTAATACAATAAAATAATACACTGTTATGATTATATATTTTATATTAGATGTAACATTTATTTATTTTATTTATTTACATCATTTGTATTCCACCCTTCTCACCCCGCAGGGGACTCAGGGCAGATCACAATGCACATATACAGGCAAACATTCAATGGAATAGACCAGTGTTTCCCAACCACTGTGACGCGGCACAGTAGTGCTGTGATGGACCTCCTGCTGTGCCGCTAGAAAAGCTCTCTGCCCCCCTTCCTTCCCCTCTCCTCCTGCCGAACTCCTGCTGCTTGGGGGGGGGGAGGAAGGGCCAGGCGGTGGTGGAGAAAAAGAAGAAGGGGCCGGGGCGCCGCCTCCTTCAGCCGTTTCCCCAGACAGCCTCCAATCTGCCATGACTCCCGCCATGATTCTCGTCCCTCACTCGCTGAAGCTGCTCTGCCACTGCTGGCTTGGCATTGCCCCGTCAAGGCTGGAGAAGCTGTGGGAGAGCTGAAACCGGGGGAGGGGGCAGGGCATGGTGCGGCCTGGCTCCTCCCCCTTCCCCGGCTTCGGCACTCCCAGCAGCTGCTCCCAGCAGGCCACCATCCCCCAGCCGTTCTTTACTGTGTTAGAGTGTCATTTTGTGTCATTTTGTGTCATTTGGTGGTGTGCCCCTGGATTTTTTTAATGTTAAAAGTGTGCTGCGGCTCAAAAAAGGTTGGGAAACACTGCCATGGACATACAACATACATAGACAGATAACGAGCTACACAATTGGTTGAGAGCTCACCCCGACCCAGGCAGGCCTTGAACTCATGACCTTCTGGTCAGTAGAGATCTTATGCAGCTGACTCCCAGCCTGTTGTGCCACATTCCCGATGCTAACATTACTAATAATACAAGGGTTGAATGAAAAGTAATGCCTCCACTTTCGTTACTTGGGTTTGGATGGGAATATTTTAATAAATCAATCACAGAAATAGTCCTTAGAATGTGCTCTTTAACGACCACTATTCACTTTTCCACATAATCACCAGACAATTGGATACATTTCTGCCAATGACGAAGTTTTCTGAAGCCGTCACGGAAGAAGTCTGTGCACTTTCATTTCAGGGTTCAGCATCCTGGGTAACCATCGTGCACAGATATTCTGATAGCCAAGTGAATCAATAATGTGACCCAAACATTCTTGTGAAATGCCGATTATGCTTGAAATTTCTCTCTGAGTGATACGATGATCACTAACTTGCATAAAGTTGCATTGATCGACCATCTGTATAGGGTTCCATACTTCGCACTTTAACAACACAACCGTTCAATGCTAAGGCTTCCCGCCAAAATGGAATGTAGAGGAGAGTCTACTGAACAAGCCAGTACCTGCCACATACCAGTACTGCCATCTGCTGAGGAGTTACAAAGGTGGAGGCATTACTTTTCATTCAACCCTCATATTACAGTATATAGTAATATATAATACTATTATTGTGCTATGGTAATAATATAATATATTGTATTTACATATTATTGGTAAGCCGCCCTGAGTCCCCTTTGAAGTGAGAAGGGTGGCATATAAATGTCGTAAATAAATAGAGTTGGAAGAGACCTCGTGGGCCATCCAGTCCAACCCCATTCTTCCAAGAATTAGGAAAATCACATTCAAAACACCCCTGACAGATGGCCATCCAGCCTCTGCTTAAAAGCCTCCAAAGAGGAAGCCTCCAGAGCGGGGGTGCTCAGAATGGTGATCTCGATCACCAGGGTGATCTTCGGGCCTCATCCTGGTGATCTTCAGGCCCCTGACCAGGTCTTTTGCTGTTGGTCCTCTTCACGCGCCCCTGCACGCTGCAAAGAAGTCCTCCGTTGTTGCTCCTCCCTCCTCCCTGCTCCCTGCTCGCGCGCCGCCTCCGAAAGCTCCAGAGTCCAAGAGGCAGAATGGGCCCCCTCTTTTGGATTCCTCCTCCTCCCTCCATCCTTCTCCAGCCACTCAGAGTCGTAGGAGACCAAAGGGGGCGGGCCTGGATGACGCGATGCATGGCTGGCCCCGCACGCATGCGCAGAAGCGCCCATTCTGCCTCTCGGACTTCTCGTGAGCTCTTGAGGCGGCACATGCAGGCGGCATGGAAATAGAGCAACAACGGAGGAGAAGAAGGACGCTTGGGGTCATTTCTTACCGCATCTCAAAGGTTGGTCTTTTTTACTTTGGGGTGGGTGCTTGATTGTTCTGTGGCGTGTCTCTTTGTTTATTTTTAATGTTTAAAAATAGCCTTTTAGCTCCAAAGCCTCTCTGCTTGCTTTGTTCCTTGAGAAATATATGTTGGGGAATATGGAAATGTGGGAGAAATGGGGTGGTTGGATGTATTTTTCCATGCCCCTTTGTTTACCTTGCTGACTATTAAATGGCCTTGCAGTTCAAAAGCCTCTCTTCTTACTTTCTGGCTGATAATACGTGTGGTAATATGGCAGTGTGGGAGAAATGGGGTGGTTGGGTGTATTTTTATGCTCTGTTTTATATTGTTGTTATTAAATTGAAATGTTGATGTTTTATAACTTCATTTTATGTAAACTGCCCCGAGCCTGCTGGAAGGAGCGGTACATAAAAATGAATAATAAAGATAAATAAATAAATAAATAAGAAAATAGTTATACGTTTTACATTTCTGGGTAGGTGATCTTTGGGACTTGATTTTTTAATCAGTAGCTCCCATGCTGAAAAAGTGTGAGCACCCCTGCTCCAGAGAGCACTAATGTAAATAACTAGTGTTCTTTTAACAGAATATAAATTCCAAGTTTCCCTAGGATTAAGCCATGGCAACTGAGAGAGTGTGACTTGCCCACGGTTGCCCAGTGGGTTGTTATGTCTGAGCATGGATTTGAACCTTAGTCTCCAGAGCTGTCATCCAAAATCTGCTATTAACTGTATTTCAATAGCTGTCAGAGCAGCACTAATATAAACAACCTCGTGGCAAGCACGGACTCTGTGTGTGTACAGTTAATGCTTGGAATTGCCTAACTTCCTTGTTCTGCAACTGCCTTTTGTTATAACATTGGGCAATGATGGGCATTTTGTGGGTCTCTCAACTGCCTTTCCAGTCCAGTCGCTAGTTAAACATCAACAGAGGAGATAGCGTCTGGGTTTCACTTTCTCAGGTTAGTTGCATGACAATGGGGAGGCCAATGCCACTCTTTGGTGCCGGATCACAGCATTGTTAACAACAACAACAACAATTTTATTTCTAACCCGCCTCTCCTCATGGTTCAACATTAATATGTTTGGTGAATGCTCAAGGCCCAATGTCTTCAATGGCATAGTAAAATGATGTCCCTTCTATAAAACAGCCAAAATCAAGGTTTGGTTTTTGGATTGTTTAAACCAGTGTTTCCCAACCAGTGTGCCGTGGCACACTAGTGTGCCATGAGCGATCATCAGGTGTGCCGTGGGAAATTGAAACCTCCAATACCCCTTCTTCCCCCTCCTGCCGAACACTTTTTCTTCTCCACTCGGGCTCCCTTCTTCCCAGCCTCGCTCTGCTTGCTTTGCCTCGCTTTGCTCTGGGGCGAGTCTGCGCAGTAGCGCCCGCACAGGTGACGTCTTCCTCCCTTCCCCCTCCCCTCCTGAACACGCTCACGCTGCCCCCTTCGGATCAAAATGGCGGCAGAAGCGGCAGTGTAGAAGAAAAAGTAAGTGTTGGGCAGGAGGGGGAAGAAAGGGCGCGAAGGGGAAGGGGGAGGAAGAAGTCTCTGTCGAAAGCTGGCATGGGCAAACTTGGACCTTCCAGGTGTTTTGGACTCCAACTCCCACCATTCCTAGCAGCCTCAGGCCCTTTTCCTCCCCCCCCTCAGCCACTTAAGCAGGAAAGGGCCTCAGGCTGTCAGGAATGGTGGGAGTTGAAGTCCAAAGCACCCAGAGGGCCGAAGTTTTCCCATGCCTGTTTGAGGGACCTTAAAGTGGTGAGCCTCCTTCCAACATTGTGTTTCTGGATAGAAAAAAACAACAACATAATATAACATTGTTTGAGTCCACAGTACTCTCTGGGTGTAGGTGAACTACGACTTCCAAACTCAAGGTCAATTCCCAAGCAAACCCTTTCAGTACTTTCTGTTGGCAATGAGAGTTCAATATGCCAAGTTTGGTTCAATTCCATTGTTGCAAGAGTTCAGGATGCTCTTTGATTGTGTATGAACTATAAATCCCAGCAACTACAACTCCCAAATGTCAAGGTCTATTTTCCCCAAACTTGACCTGTGTTCACATTTGGGCATATTGAGTATTCATGCCAAGTTTGGTCCTGATCCAACATTGACTCAAAGAAGAAGGGCGCGAGAAGCAGGGTTGGAATTAGGCCAGGATTCTCGCTCCTTTTTCCTTTTTGGGGCCAAAGCGCGGGCAGTGGAAAGAAGGAATGTGTGTTGGGGGGGGGGGCTGTGGTAGAGGTTGGTTTGGGGGCGTAATTCCAAAGTGTGGCCTAGGCCGCCAAAGGGTTAATACGGGCCTGTCCCCAGGATATTTATGGGCACTTTGGGACAAAGCAACCTTTTCCTATGGTCCCAAAGCTACCCTACGTTGCTGTATGAGGACATATTTTACACCTTTACTGTTTTCTAAGAAGCACTTTCTAGGAAACTAACATGACACAGAAAAGATTTTGGGAATGTGTTTTGCTCCGTCAGAGTGGTTGTAGCCTACTTAATAGTATTCAGTGACTAATACATCTAAGAAGGCACTGAGGTGGCAATTCTCTTGGTCCAGACAGGCACCTCTTGCTTGGTGGTGTGTCATGTGGTTGTATTGAAGCAAACAGACAGCAAAGCAAGGCACCCAACCTGAATAACCAGACTGACACTTGGAGGGGAGGGGATAGCGCACTGCTGATGCTCTGGGTTCAGCTTTCCAGCATTCCCAGAGGTGCTTTCGGATCACCTATGCACAATGGCTGTGGTATGTAGGTAACCTACATGCTTTGTCTTAACAATATTTAGCATCTGATACTCTGACTTAGTTGTTAGTCCAGCTGATGCACATGTTCCTGGCACGCAATCTGTTGCATTTTGTTGAGCGGCAGAATCAAGGTAGCTCTATTTAATGTGCGTCCCATATCGAAACGACTCCCATACTAAGTTTCTTTTAGTGCTGGAACTGCTCACCTTTCTGATGAGGCAGAGGACGCCTTCTTGATCTTGTTCTCCTTCTTCTCCTTTACTTTTGATGTAGATCAGCATTACTCAACATAGGGGTCGGGACCCCTGGGAGGGTTGCGAGGGGGTTTCAGAGAAGTCACCAAAGACCATCAAAAACATATATTTCTGATGGTCTTATGAACTCCTTTGGCAGAGAAGGCTGAAGATCTATCCACCTGTCCTTCTCTTCCTTTTTGGAAACAGATGGCAAATCCTACCACCAAAAGCCATCCTCTGGTATGACTGGCTAGCCACTCAGCCAAGGGGAGGGCAATATATGAGACTTCAAGTGGGGAGGGGAGAGCAGGTGTGTTCGGCGCATGTCAGTGTGCTGCACATGTGTGAGCAGGGGGAGCATGTGAGGTTGGAGGGAGGCTCACGCCAGCGAGTCCCTTAAAGTTATGGGGGTTCTGTGTGGGATGCTTGGCCCAATTGTATCGCTGGTGGGGTTCAGGATGCTCTTTGATTGTAGGTGAACTATAAATCCCAGCAACTACAACTCCCAAATGTTAAGGTCTATTTTCCCCAAACTCCACCAGTGTTCACATTTGGGTATATTGAGTATCCGCACCAAGTTTGGTCCAGATCCGTCATTGTTTGAGTCCACAGTGTTCTCTGGATGTAGGTGAACTACAACTCCAAAACCCAAAGTCAATGCCCACCAAACCCTTCCAGTATTTTCTGTTGGTCATGGGAGTTCTGTGTTCCAAGATTGGCTCAATTCTATCATTGATGGAGTTCAGAATGCTCTTTGATTGTAGGTGAACTATACATCCCAGCAACTACAACGCCCAAATGTCAAGGTCTATTTTCCCCAAACTCCACCAGTGTTCACATTTGGGTATATTGAGTATTTGCACCAAGTTTGGTCCAGATCCGTCATTGTTTGAGTCCACAGTGTTCTCTGGATGTAGGTGAACTACAACTCCAAAACCCAAAGTCAATGCCCACCAAACCCTTCCAGTATTTTCTGTTGGTCATGGGAGTTCTGTGTCCCAAGATTGGCTCAATTCTATCATTGATGGAGTTCAGAATGCTCTTTGATTGTAGGTGAACTATACATCCCAGCAACTACAACGCCCAAATGACAAAAGCAATCCCCTTCCAACCCCACCAGTATTCAAATTTGGGCGTATTGGGTATTTGGGCCAAATTTGGTCCAGTGAATGAACAAACATCTGCACATCAGATATTTACATGATGATTCATAACAGTAGCAAAACTACAGTTATGAAGTAGCAACAAAAATGATTTTATGGTTGGTGGTCACCACAACATGAGGAACTGTATTGAGGGGTCGCGGCCTTAGGATGGTTGAGAACCTTCCATAGCTGAACAATGGCAGGATTATGCACTAAATCCTGGTGCATGTCATTATGTTTGTTCTTCCTAAAGTAAATTAACTTCCCAAACTCCAGTTAAAGCCGCTCCCTACATGTTCACAACGTGTGAAATGCGTGCCTTTGAATATGATTGGTTGGCTGGCTTCAAGAGTGGCCATGCACATTCTTCCTCCCATTGCATCAATTGGCATTGTTTACACTCCTGTTTGGATTGTTAACTGCCTGAAACTCCATCAATAGTTAAAGTTTGTCATGTTGGGCAAGTTTGCTCTAGATGCATCTTTGGTGGGGATCAGTGAGATCTCTGGCTGCAGGATGAACTATAGCTCCCACCATGTGCTATAGTCAGTCCCTTCAAATCCCTTTGGTACGTTCAGCTGGTTAAAGGGTTCTATGTGCCAATGTAGAGAGTAGGAAACACTGGGGTGTCTGTGGTGGAGGAAACACATAAAATCTAGAATGAAATACTTTCCAAATGAAAGCATTCCTTGGGTGGTGGACAGTATGGTGTTTTGGGAGGACATTGGTAGGGGTTGGGTGACATGTTCATGGACAAAATGGGAAAAGACTGTTGCTTAGCGCAGTGTTTCTCAACGAGTGTGCCGTGGCACACTAGTGTGCCGTGAGCAATCATCAGGTGTGCCGTGGGAAATTGGAACCTCCAATACCCTTTCTTCCCCCAAACTTAGGCAAACTTGGACCTTCCAGGTGTTTTGGACTCCAACTCCCACCATTCCTAGCAGCCTGAGGCCTTTTCCTGCTTAAGTGGCTAAATGTAACCCGCATTGCCTCTCAGCTGGCAGGGCAGGGAGGCTAGAGTGGAGAGCAAGCCCTCCACTCTTCCCTCCCTCCCCCCCAGCTCAGAAGTATCGCGGGTTAATAAGAAAGGGCAGAAATAACGACCTAATAACGAAATAACGAAATAACGAAACGTCGTGCCCTTTACGGAAATAGCTCAGCGATCATGGCTTCGGATTTGAAACGTCGAGGGCGCCGAGGGTTGGACGCCGAGGGTCGATATAGGGTCAAAATAATTATAAATACGCAAAATTAACAGAAATCAAAGTATTGCGGCCGGAGACATCCACCCCTATTAGGCGGACTACGCAAGCACGTAGGGTGATGTCACCCGGGAGGTGTCTCTCCACCTGGGAGGGTCGCCACCGTGCCGGCTCCGCCCTGCCCGCCACCGCGCTGCGCTGCCCCACCCTGCTGTTGTGCCGGCCAGGCCTCCGCAGCCGGCTCTGCAGCCTGCGTTGCGCCGCCGCACGGGCCAGGCCTCCGCAGCCAGCTCGATGGCCTGTGCCACTCCGGCGCGCCGCCGGGCCTTTGTTAGGTCGGCCGCTTCCGCATGCGCAGAAGCTTCTACCGGCGCTACAGCGCCTGTAGGAGCTTCTGCGCATCTTGTAACTCTGCGCACGCGCACTGACTCAGAGCACACCTCCCGCTTTGGAGCCAGTGCGCGTGCGCTTTTCCACATGCGCACTGGCCTCCAAAGGGAGGCGCGCTCTGAGTCAGTGCGCGTGCGCTAAATTGGCGCATGCGCACTGCGCTCCCCTCGGGAGCAACTGGGGGGGGCGCAAAAAAATTTTCACGTACCCCCCGGGAACAGGTAGGTCCGCCCCTGCCCCTACTACATAACGTTATCATGGATTGAAGTATTTTTTTTTCTGTCGATTGGTTGTAAAACTCTGGTTTGGTAAAATCTGAAACTGAAAGCCATTTGCGGTCATGAAAGAGTTATGCCTCTTTGCTGGAGAGCCTGGGGGAATTCCTGTGGCCTGGGTCAGTAGCCAATAAGGGAGGAGTTTGACAATGCAACTGACTCATAACAACCAGATGTCTCAAGACTGTTGCAGATCTCTTTGCTAGAGAACGTCTCCTGAACACCATGTACGTGGTCAGTCCAGTGAACGCTGCACTCCTTTTTCTGTGAGGTAGGTTTCCATTCCTTGAATACAACGATTCCTTTAATTTCCTCCACATTGCAAAGCAATTTGAATGACAGCATAACTCTAGCAAGAATCGAGGACAATATGCTCCAAAGTTTCCATTATGACAGGTTTAGTTGTAAGCACCAAATGATCTTGGTTACATATCTCTCTCGGCATTACTTCGCAAATGAAGATTCTTAGGAAGGACTCATCCCACGCTTTTTACAAGCGCGTTGATGACTAAAAAGGCCAATCTGAGATAGGCAAGTTTGGTTGCAGAAAGCACAGCAGAAAGTCTCCTTGGGTGATGTTGTTTCCAAGTTGCGGTTCTTTCTGCGTTGTCGTTTCTCTTCAAGACCCATTCGGCATGTCTTCTCGAAAGAGGCCGCAGCATTGTGGATAGTGTGTCCCCATGCCTCCCGATGTGAGGCCAGGGTGGACCATTGTTGGTGATCAATCTGGCCGAGCCTGAGATGTTGTTTCAGGGAGTCCTTATATCTCTTTTTGGGGGCGCCTCTCTTGCGCTGACCCGTGGCGAGTTCACCATAGAGTAGTATCTTTGGGAGGTGGTGGTCCTCCATCCTAGAGACATGCCCTGCCCAGCACAGCTGTGCTCTCAATAGCATGGCCTCAACGCTGGTGATCCCTGCTTGCTCAAGGACAGCAACATTCGCCACATAGTCGGTCCAGTGTATATTTAGGATTGTGCAAAGAGAGCGCTGATGAAAGCGTTCGAGGAGTCGTAGGAATTGGCGATAGGTGACCCATGTTTCAGGCTTATATAAGAGAATAGACAGTACGATAGCCCTGTACACACTGATTTTGGTGCTTTGCCTCAGGTGCTTGTTGCTCCAGACTCTTTTGTGAAGCCTTCCGAATGCACTCTTGGTTACATAGATAATCTGTAAAGGATGACGAGACAAAGAAATGCAAAAAGTTTGTTTTACTCCACCTGATTACTGTGTGCTTCGGAGCTTGTAAGCTTTGGTGACATTAGGACAGTGTTTCTCAACCTTCCTAATGCCACGGCCCCTTAATACAGTTCCTCATGTTGTGGTGACCCCCAAATATCACATTATGTTCGTTGCTACTTCTTAACTCTAATTTTGCTACTGTTACGAGTCGTCATGTAAAATATCTGATATGCAGGATGTCTTTTCATTCACTGGACCAAATTTGGCACAAATAACCAATACACCCGCATTTGAATACTGGTGGGGTGCGGGAATCTATTTTGTCATTTGAGAGTTGTAGTTGCTGGGATGTACAGTTCACCTACAATCAAAAAGCATTCTGAACTCCACCAATGATGGAATTGGGCCAAACTTGGCACACACAACTCCCATGACCAAGAGGAAATACTGGAAGGGTTTAGTGGGCATTGAACTTGAGTTTGGGAGTTGTAGTTCACCTACATCCAGAGAGCACTGTGGACTCAAATAGTGATGGATCTGGACCAAACTTGGTTCAGATTCTCAATATGCCCAAAGGTAAACACTGGCAGAGTTTGGGGGAAATAGACCATGACATTTGGGAGTTGTAGTTGCTGGGATTTATAGTTCGCCTACAATCAAAGAGCATTCCGAACCCCACCAACAATAGGATTGAGCCAAACTTCCCACACAGAACCCCTATGACGGCACCGGTGCTCTGGAACGCCCTCCCGGACAGTACCCGAGCTATCTCGGATCTGGCCCCGTTCCGGAGGGCCTGCAAGACGGCCCTCTTCGGCCTAGCTTTCAACTAGGCTCACGGACCAAGAACTATGCCATATGTCCTCTCTTCCTGTATATGACGATATAATCTGTTTTAATGTGGTTTTATGTTTTTATGTGTATTAATTGTAGGGTCACATGTCGACTTGTTAGTGACATGCCACCCGCGTATTTTTATTGTTATCCGCCCCGAGCCTGCTGGGAGGAGCGGAATACAAGAGTGAACAATAAATAAATAAATAAATAAATAAATAAATGACCAACAGAAAATACTGGAGGGGTTTGGGAGGAAGTGGCAATGATTTAGGGGAGATGTAGTTCACCTGTCTCCGGAGAGCACTGTGAACCCAAACAACAATGGATCTGGATCAAATTTGGCACATACCTGATATGCCCAAATTTGAATACTGGTGGGGTTGTGCGGTTGGTTTTTGTCATTTGGGAGTTGTAGTTGCTGCCAAAGGGATTCTTAAGACAATCAGAAATATGTGTTTTCTGATGGTCTTTAGCGACCTCTCTGAAATCCCCTCTGTGACCTCCTCCCCCAGGGGTCTCAACCCCTAGGTTGAGAAATGCTGCCTTAATCGGCCAACAGACAATACTGGAAGGGTTTGGTGGGTAATGACCTTGAGTTTGGGAGTTGTAGTTCACCTACATCCAGAGAGCACTGTGAACTCAAACTATGATGGATTGGGACCAAACTTGGCAGGAATACTCAATATGCCCAAATGTGAATACTGGTGGAGTTTGGGGAAAATAGACCTTGACATTTGGGAATTGTAGTTGCTGGGATTTATAGTTCACTTACAATCAAAGAGCATTCTGAGCCCCACCAACGATAGAATTAGGCCAAACATCCCACACAGAACCCCATGACTAACAGAACATACTGTGTTTTCTGATGGTCTCTGGCAACCCCTCTGGCAACCCTTTGCGACCCTCCCAGGGGTCCCGACCCGCAGGTTGACAAACACTGCTGTATACCAACCCTGCTTTGCTTTAAAAACAGACTCAGGCAACATATTTCCTTTCTTATTTCAGTTCTGCTTGCCAAACTTCACAAGATGTCATCCAGTCTGGTGCCCATCGTTTCCCAGAAGAACCTGGAGAGCATTACCCTGATGAAGACGGGAGTGGGCTTCGCTCTCAAAGCCTTCCACGCTCCCGGGAATATGGATGTTTCTTTGAAGCTCTTAAGTAATCAAAACACAACAGAGAGGTGGGTTTCCAGTTTAACTTCCTTGTTTGTTTGTGAAGGGGATGAGAGTGGGTAGCAGCAAATTGTGCTGAACTCTACCAAACTCGTCAAACAGGTGGTTCTGATAAAAGTGAGTGACTGCAATCACAATGCTCCAGTTACTCGAGGCCAGACTGGGGTGGAAGTGGAGCCATGGTTGACACAATGCCCTGGTTGGAGCTGTGTCTTCTTCCCCAAGGCCCTGTAGCCGAGGAGTAGTGGGAAAGCTAGATAATGAATTTGAACCTGCTCTGAGTTCATTGATCGTACAGTGATACCTTGACTTAAGAGTTTAATTTGTTATGTGACTGCACTCTTAACTAGCAGAAGCCATACTGTCCTTTGATTTTGCTATTGTACTTTTACTTACTTAGGCAAACCCTTGTAGCTCAAGGAGTATGGTCCTCCAAGTCAGTGTTCCCCAACTAGTGTGCCGTGAGCGATCATCAGGTGTGCCGTGGGAAATTGGAACCTCCAATACCCTTTCTTCCCCCTCCTGCCGAACACTTTTTCTTCTCCACTCGGGCTCCCTTCTTCCCAGCCTCGCTCTGCCTCGCTTTGCTCTGGGGCGATTATGCGCAGTAGCGCCCGCACGGGTCACGTCTTCCTCCCTCCCCCTCCCCCTCCTGAACACGCTCACGCTGCCCCCTCGGATCAAAATGGCAGCAGAAGCGGCAGTGGAGAACAAAAAGTAAGTGTTGGGCAGGAGGGGGAAGAAAGGGCACGAAGGGGAAGGGGGAGGAAGAGGTCTCTGTCGAAAGCTGGCATGGGCAAACTTGGACCTTCCAGGTGTTTTGGACTCCATCTCCCACCATTCCTAGCAGCCTCAGGCCCTTTTCCTCCCCCCCCCCTCAGCCACTTAAGCAGGAAAGGGCCTCAGGCTGTTAGGAATGGTGGGAGTTGGAGTCCAAAGCACCAGAGGGCCAAAGTTTTCCGATGCCTGTTTTAGGGACCTTAAAGTGGTGAACCTCCTTCCAACATTGTGATTCTGGATAGAAAACAAACAACAACATAACATAACGTTGTTTGAGTCTCCAGTGCTCTCTGCGTGTAGGTGAACTACAACTTCCAAACTCAAGGTCAATTCCCAAGCAAACCCTTTCAGTACTTTCTGTTGGTAATGAGAGTTCAATCTGTCAAGTTTGGTTCAATTCCATTGTTACAAGACTTCAGGATGCTCTTTGATTGTGTGTTAACTATAAATCCCAGAAACTGTAACTCCCAAATGTCAAGGTCTATTTTCCCCAAGCTCCATCTGTGTTCACATTTGGGCATATTGAGTATTCATGCCAAGTTTGGTCCTGATCCAACATTGTTTCAGTCCACAGTGCTCTCTGGATATAGGTGAACTACAACTCCAAAACCCAACTCCAAAGCCTACCAAACTCTTATAATATTTTCTCTTGCTTATGGGAGTTCTGTGTGGGAAGTTTGTGTCTTTCTGCCATTCCTGCCAGTTTATTTATGTTGTGTTCATCGAAACAGGCCCAGGTTTCACACTGAGTGTATAAATACATTTAAAAACATATTAACTATATGTATTACTGTGTTAGAGTGTCATTTTGTGTCATTTTGGTTGGTGGTGTGCCCCAGGATTTTGTAAATGTAAAAAATGTGCCGCGGCTCAAAAAAGGTTGAAAAACACTGCTCCAAGTGATGTGTCTTGTAGGCCTGGGCAATCATGGTTCTAAATGGTTCTAAAGTACTTACAAAACTAAAGTTCTGGTGGTGAACCCCAGGTGACACTGGTGCTTTGCTTCTACGGTGTTGCTAAAGTTCTGGTGGTGAACATTTCAGAACTCTAACAAAACTTTCAAAATTTCGTTAAAAATGGCAGTTCCTAATTGGTTCTAACTTAAAAAATCGCCAATAATGAAATAATAATGAAATTTGGAAAGTTTTGTTAGAGTTCTGAAATGTTCACCACCAGAACGTTAGCAACACTGTAGAAGCAAAGCACCAGCGCCACCTAGTGTTCACCACCAGAACTTTAGTTTTGTAAGTACTTTAGAACCATTTAGAACTATGATTGCCCACGCCTAGTGTCTTGGTGGTGAATCCGTAGGCGGCTGTGGAGCCCTATTTTTGATCCTCCTGTTCTCCCGCAGTGAGGTCATTGGTTTCCAAGTGAAAGGTGGTCCTGGTCAGGGTTGGCTTTACACGCCTTCCTCTTGGCACATTTCTCCCTTTCGCCCTCCATTTGATCCTCTTCGAATTCCTCAGCACTACTGGTCACAGCTGACCAGTTAGCATGCTCAAGGGCCAGGGCTTCCCAGTTCTCTGTGTCTATGCCACAGTTTTTGAAGTTGACTTTAAGCCCACCTTTAAATCTCTTTTCCTGTCCACCAACATTACGTTTCCCGTTCTTGAGTTGGGATTCAGTATAGCAATTGCTTTGGGAGACGGTGATCGGGCATTCTGAGAATGTGACCAATTCTAAGCAATCTTTTACCCCATCTAAAACCATCCTGGTAAAATGGCCCTTCTTTTCATTCCTAATACATTTGCAGAGATTTGAAGGCGCTGCTTCAAGAGGTGGCCCGCACTCGGCGCATGCAATGCAACAGGCTCGTGCCTTCCGTCGGCATCTGCCACTTCCAGGGTTTTCTTGGCATCGTCACAGAATGGATGCACAATGGATCTCTCAATTCACTCATCCATGAAGTATGTAAGAGACAGAAAAAATCTGTTCTGTGTTGTCGAAGACTTTCATGACCAGAATCACTGGGTTTCTGTCAATTTTCTGTGCTGTTTGACCATTTTCCAGAAGCACTCTCCCCTGACATTTCACCTGCTGCATCTGTGGCTAATGGCATCAGAGGGTATTGGGGAAGACAAATGTGTGACAAGGTTAGAGAGATTGGAGTTAAGACAACAAGGGTACCAATTAAGGACTTGCTTCTCCGAGCGGCTCAGAGATAAGTAGTGCAGGTGCAAAAGAAATGATCTCATGGGAGGGATTTTTGACTTTTTAAAGTGGTTCATGTTGATACAATTGTTGTGAGAGCAACACTGCGTTCTGGTACAAGGGACATGAAATTCATGTTAACCAAGTGTCAAGCTGTTCCTGTGTTCTGATTTTGTGAGGCATAGTTTTGCCTGTCTGGGATTTATGTACCTTGTCTTTGAATTGCGTAGTTCTGCTTGCCTTGGATTTATGTACCTTGTTTTTGCATCTATCACTGGAATTATTTTAGAGACTTTCTATGAAGGGTTTTTGGGACTTTTGGCTTTTATGGACATAACCTTGTGAACTTTTTTTTAATCTTCGCTTGCTTTTTATATATTCAGCTTTTATTATACTCTGTTTTTTGTTAAATTATTACATTGGATTATCTGCACAGTGTGGTTTGTGCTGAGAATAGGCTTTGGGGCTCTAGTGTAATAGCTATTATTGTTATTATATTATTACTATTATTATTTTACTGTATTGTTGTAGTTGTTGTTAAAAAGGTTGGGTGGCCATCTGTTGGTGCTGTTTTGATTGTGTTTTTTCCTGCATGGCAGAAGGGAGTTGGACTGGATGACCTCTGGGATCTTCCACAGAAATACTGTTAGGTTTATGTTGGTTAAAATTGTTCTTCATAATGTATTGTTTTTTCTTTCCTTTTTTTCTTTGCACTGTGTGAATTAGTTCACGCAAACACTCTCCATCCATCTGCCACTGACCCAGCCCATGTCTGACACACACACACACACACACACACACACATACATACACACTATGTATAATTAATATAATATAATCTATATAAATAAAAATGTAATGTTCATTTGTGGGATTAACATAACTCAAAAACCACTGGTCGAATTGACATGAAATTTGGACACAAAACATCTATCAGGCCAATGAGTGACCATCACTCATAAAACACTGGAAAACACAGCGAAAGGGAATTTAAAAGCCCAAAAAGAAAAGTACATTGCAACGCATGCACTAAACCACATATATTTATGTATTTATTATTATTTATTTAAATTTTTTGTACCCCGACCTTCTCACCTCCAAGGAGGGACTCAGACCAGCTTACAGCAAAATTCAATGCCATACAAATTTAAAACATCTTAAAACAGCATGTCAAAATACATAAAAACAGAGATACATAAAACCACATTGCCATTAAAACCACATTCAGCTCGGTCTAAAAAAGTGGTCACCCATATCAGATTGAAATCAATCTCAGCTTATTCTGGGAAGGCCTCGTTCCACATACAAGTCTTCACTCGCCTCTTGAAAGACAACAGGGAGGGGGCAGATCTAACATCACTTGGGAGGGAGTTCCACAGCCGAGGGGCCACAACAGAGAAGGCCCTGTCTCTCGTCCCCACCAGACACGCTTGCGAAGATGGCCAGATCGAGAGCAGGTTCTCTCCGGAGGATCTTAATGTCCTTGATGGTTCATAGGGGAGAATTCGTTCGGACAAGTAAACTGGGCCGGAACCGTATAGGGTTTTGTAGGTTAAAACCAGCACTTTGAATTGTGCTCAGAAACTAATTGGCAGCCAGTGGAGCTGGCGCAACAAGGGAGTCGTACGCTCCCTGTGCCCCGCTCCTGTTAGTAACCTGGCTGCCAAGCGTTGGACTAATTGCAGTTTCCGAGCAGTCTTCAGAGGCAACCCCATGTAGAGAGCGTTGCAGTAGTCTATTCGAGATGTAACCAGAGCATGGACTACTGTGGTCAAATCACATATATACACATATACACATATACACAAATATATACACACAAATACAAAAATATATACACACATATATACATACACAGCAACGTGTGGCAGGGGGCAGCTAGTCTAATATAAAAACATTTATTGGGGCTTCACGAAAAGCTTTTGCTTCAAAAATGGCTCCCCGGTTGAAAAAGTTTGAGAACTTTTGGTGTACACCATTTCTGGTTTGGTAACCCATTCACATTGCCAATAAAAAGTATGTGAGAGTTTGCCTGATTTACTACTACTACTACATGTGAACCCAGGCTATGTTTTGTTTCTGGTTTTTTCCCCCAGCATGAACTCTGCCCAGCTCTGCCTTTTCCTCTTTCTGTGAGAATCCTCTCAGACGTGTCCGAGGGCCTGAATTATCTGCACAGTTTGCAGCCCCACGTCCTTCACTGCAACCTGAAGCCCTCCAATGTTCTGGTAGATCGGGACTACAGAGCTAAGGTGGGACTCTTTGAGTACATGCTGCTTCCTCCTTTTTTCCTTTCAATTGAAAACATACCTTATCAATACAGGTTGAACATGGTTTATATGGAATTCTAAAATGCCCACGCATGGCTCTTTTGCTTTCTGATGGATGAGTGAACACGCATCAGAAAGCAGGCAGAAAACTATATAAAATATTGCATACAATTGCCTTCTGTCTTATTGCTGAACATGACAACGGCAGTAAGAATGACTTATGCTTAAAGACGGAAAGACTCTCTCTCTCTCTCGGCATTACTTCGCGAATGAAGATTCTTAGGAAGGACTCATCCCACGCTTTTTACAAGCGCACTGATGACTAAAAAGGCCAATCTGAGATAGGCAAGTTCAGTTGCAGAAAGCACAGCAGAAAGTCTCCTTGGGTGATGTTGTTTCCAAGTTGCAGTTCTTTCTGCGTTGTCGTTTCTCTTTGAGACCCATTCGGCGTGTCTTCTCGAAAGAGGCCGCAGCATTGTGGATAGTGCGTCTCCATGCCTCCTGATGTGAGGCCAGGGTGGACCATTGCTGGTGATCAATCTGGCCGAGTCTGAGATGTTGTTTCAGGGAGTCCTTATATCTCTTTTTGGGGCGCCTCTCTTGCGCTGACCCGTGGCGGGTTCACCATAGAGTAGTATCTTTGGGAGGTGGTGGTCCTCCATCCTAGAGACGTGCCCTGCAACAGCATGGCCTCAACACTAGTGATCCCTGCTTGCTCAAGGACAGCAACATTAGTCACATAGTCGGTCCAGTGTATATTTAGGATTGTGCGAAGACAGCGCTGATGAAAGCGTTCGAGGAGTCGTAGGTGTTGGCGATAGGTGACCCATGTTTCAGACCCATAGAGGAAAATAGACAGTAAGATAGCTCTGTACACACTTATTTTGGTGCTTGGCCTCAGGTGCTTGTTGCTCCAGACTCTTTTGTGAAGCCTTCCAAATGCACTATATGCCTTTGCTAATCTGTGATCTATCTCTTTGTCAATTTTGGCGTCTGAAGAGATGATGCTTCCCAGGGAGGTGAACTGCTGAATGGACTTAAGCACAGATTTGCCTAAGTTGACGTGGGGATGATGTTGTTCTTCCTGTGGTGCGGGCTGGTAGAGGACTTCCCTTTTCTTCAGGCTGACTTCCAGCCCAAACAGCTCTGCAGCTGCTGCAAAGCAGGATGTTAGGTGCTGCAAAGCTGCTTCTGAATGGGCGACAAGGGCAGCATCGTCAGCAAAAAGCAGCTCACGGACTAGATAGTTTAGAGTCTTAGTGCGAGCCCTCAGGCGGCTTAAGTTGAACAAGCTACCATCAGTACGATAGCGTGTATATATGCCGTCTTCTTCTTCGAGGTCTGCCGTAGCCCTTTGGAGCATCATGCTGAAGAAGATTGTAAATAGGGTTGGTGCAAGAACACAATCTTGTTTCACTCCGTTAGTTATTAGAAAGGGCTCCGAGAGAGCATCGCCGAATCTGACTTGACCGTACTGAAAGACCTGATTATTTTAACACAAGACCATTTGCTCAGAGCACACAGGCTAAAAATCAATCCGGCAAAAACGGAGATCCTCTGGCCTGGCCGACCCGACTCTCACTCACCACTACCATTCTTTGAAGGCGAGCCCCTGTCCCCGGTTCCGGCGGTGAAGAGCCTGGGAGTGATTCTGGACGAGAGACTGACGATGGAAGCCCAGATCCAGGCTGCAGCCAAGGGCGCCTTCTTTCATCTTCGCAGGGCCCGACGGTTGGCCCCCTACCTATTATCAGAGGCGCTGAAGACTGTGATACATGCCACCGTGGTCTCGACTCGACTATTGCAATGCCCTGTATGCGGGTCTACCGCTGTCCACGACTCGGAGGTTGAGACTCGTTCAGAATGCAGCGGCCAGACTCATTTCCAGGGTATCGGCTAGGAACCATATTTCACCAATCCTAAAAGATCTTCATTGGCTGCCCACAGAGTTCAGAGTGATCTATAAACTCATGGCGCTAACCTTCAAAGCACGGCAAAGAATCGGACCAGCCTATTTGGGCGATCGGCTGACAGACCAACGCAGCGAAAGACCAGCGCGTGCAATAAATGGTGACCGTATAGCTATCCCAGGGGTGAGAGAGGCCCGGCTGACAGAGACCCGACGGAGAGCCTTCTCTGTGGTGGCCCCTATGATCTGGAACACGCTTCCGCCTGCTCTCAGGGCCACATCGGCCCCAGCCAGATTCCTGTCTGACTTGAAAACTTGGCTCTTCTGCCAGGCGTTTAGGGATTGACTGGATGGCCCGGAGGCTGGGCCCTCTATGGCTCTCTGTACCTGTGTTTTTAATTGATGTACCTGTGTTTTTTTAATGATGTAAGTCGCCCGGAGCACCAGCGGTGGAGGGCGACTCACAAGAAATAAAGTTATTATTATTATTATTATTATTATTATAGAAATTAGTAAACTTGCGGAAATAGGTAAGCCCTATGTTGGTTAAGAAGAGATCTCTAACTAACTTTAAGAAAGATTGGGCCCTCGTTAATGGCATATACCTTATCTTAAAATGGCACTTCCTTCTTGCAGATAACAGATTATGGCTTAGTCACATGGAGAAGCCAGCAAATCTATTCGCTCCTGCAGAACTGTAACAATGGAAGCAGTTGGGATTTGCTTTACCTCTCCCCTGAAATCCTTCAGGGAGGCTGCTTCTCACAGGAAGGTGACATGTACAGGTGAGTTTTTAATTCAAAATGGGATCATGTGAAACATTTCCTTTGTTTGTATTTATGTATGTATGTATATTTATTTATTTTATTTCTATTCCGCCCTTCTCACCCCGCAGGGGACTCAGGGTGGATTACAATGTACACATTACATTTAGATATACAAACGCACAAGACAGACAGAGGCAATTTAACATCTGGTCACCAGGGGGAGCTGTCACACTCCTTCGTTCCTCAGCGTGTTTCCTGGAGATCTTTTTATGGCCTCATAAATCAGTTAAATTTAGCCTCCCCACTAAGTGGTACCTTAATTTCCTACTTGACAGATGCAACTGTCTTTCGGGTTGCAAAGGTCGACAACAGGCGACACAATAGGTTGAGAGCTCACCTCGACCCAGGCAGGTCTCGAACTCATGACCTTCGGGTCAGTAGAAATCTTATGCAGCTGACACCCAGACAGCTGCGCCACATTCCCGGTAGTTGTACATTTTGCTATAGCTTTAATAATAATAATAATAATAATAATCTTTATTTGTACCCCGCCACCATCCCCCCAAGGGGACTTGGGGCGGCTTACATGAGGCCACGCCCATCAATACAGTAAACACAATATAACACAAAAGCACAACAGAAAACCAGAAAATAAAGTAACTTAAATAAAAAAACAATGTAAATAAAACAACACAACAATATGAAATCAGAACATTAAGGTACTAAAGACAATCACCATGGGCAGGGCCAAATTTATAGATTAACACTGGGAGATAAGGCAATGTAAAATATCAGGGAGGGGACCTGGGGGGATGAGTTAGGATTTATGTGCACAACCAAAAAATAAAGTGCATCTTAGGGCATTTTATGCAGAGTTTGGTCAGGAATTATCATACATTCAATCATTGAAGGCACATTGGAACAGCCAATCTCCTCCTGAAGATTGCCAGGGTGAGGGCTTGCCTGATATCTCTGGGGAGGGAATTCCAGAGTCATGGTGCCACCACAGAGAAGGCCCTCTCTCTCGTCCCCACAAGTCGTGCTTGCGATAATGGCGGGAGCGAGAGAAGGGCCTCTCCGGAAGATCGAAGAGGTTGTATGGGTTCATAGATGGAAATGCGGTTGCGCAGGTAGGTGGGTGCCAAAGCTTTCAGGGCTTTGTAGGTCAAAACATGCACCTTGAATTGGGACCGGAAAATAAATGGCAGCCAGTGGAGCTCCTTAAACAGGGGGGTTGACTGCTCCCTGTAAGTCACTCCAGTTAGTAATCTGGCTGCCGCATGTTGGACCAGTTGGAATTTCCGGGCCGTCTTCAAGGGCAGCCCCACATCGAGCGCATTGCAGTAGTCTAATCTAGAGGTAACTAAGGCGTGGACCACCGTGGCCAAATTCGACTTCATGAGATACGGTCGCAGCTGACGCACAAGCTTCAATTGTGCGAAAACCCTCCCAGCCACCGCCGACGCCTGAGCTTCAAGCGTTAGCACTGAATCTAGGAGGACACCCAGGCTGGGGACGATCTCAATGACGATCTCAAGCAATTCAGCCTAGTTAGCAGCAGCCACAAAAACAAAGTTTCGGGAGTAGAACAACTACTTTCAAAAGAAGGACCGTCCAATTAAACAGGACATAATGCTTTCAAACCTGGAACAGATTTTTTTTTCCAAATTATGTTACATAGTGTAATGAGATCGACTAATCCTCAAATCTGCAAAGGCTTAACCTGCAAATATGGAAACTAGCTGCAATCCCTGCCCTCTTTAATGCATCCTCCATGAATTCATTTGATCCTCTTTTAAAACTCATTGGAGGCCCCCCGTGGCGCAGTGGGTTAAACCACTGAGCTGCTGAACTTGCTGACCGAAAGGTCGGCGGTTTGAATCCGGCGAGCGGGGTGAGCTCCCACTGTTATCGCAGCTTCTGCCAACCTAGCAGTTTGAAAACATTCAAATGTGAGTAGATCAATAGGTACCGCTCTGGCGGGAAGGTAATGGCGCTCCGTGTAGCCATGCCGGCCACATGACCTTGGAGGTGTCTATGGACAACGCTGGCTCTTTGGCTTAGAAATGGAGATGAGCACCAACCCCCAGAGTCGGACTCTGCTGGACTTAATGCCAGGGGAAAACCTTCACTTCACCTTTACCATTGTTAGCCGCATCTTGTGATATCCAATGCCACTGTTTAAATATTCACAGTGTACAGGAGTCGTTTCTTTTGTCTGGCCTGAATCTCTCATCATGTGTCTAGTACTAAAGGGACAGGACAGGGTCAATCCTTGTTCCTTCCATGCCAAGTATAATTTCACCTACCTAGATCATGTTTCCTCTCTAATTCAGTCTGTTACCTGTCCTTTTTTTTTGTAAAAGTAAGGCCCCTTCTACACTGCCATATAAAATCCAAATGATCCACTTTGAACTGGATTATCTGGCCGTATAGACTCAAATAATCCAGTTCAAGGCAGATAATTTGGAAGATCTGTTTTGATTATCTGGATTATATGGCAACATAGAAGAAGGGGCCTAGGATCCTCGGCACATGTAAACTTTTGCAAATGTTTGTTTCTGTTGGAAATTCCATAACCTATTGAAATAAGGGCACCATAACCTTATTGAAAGAGGTAAACATGATGTCATATCCATTTGGCAAATGTGAATCTCCATGAACACGTGGAGACCACTTTTTGAAAACCACTTGTCAAGAAAAGCATGACCTTGTTAGAACTCAACCCCTGGAACAAGTGCTATTCACAAGCATCCATGTAATGGCACACAGGTACCTCCGCTTGTAAACTGAAGAACCATATCTTTATACTGCCAAGGATAAAGACACGCCACTACAAAAATATATTGGGTTAGCCAAGAATACGGCTCACCCAGTCATTTCTGATTTTAGATTGTAATTTGTATATTGTTTTTTTTATTTATATGTATGCATTTTTATTATGTTTATTGTTGATGTTTTGATTTTATTTTATTGTAATTTGTTGTTCGAGCTTAGCCTCATGTGAGCCGCCCCGAGTCCCCATCGGGGAGATGGTGGCGAGGTATAAATAAAGATTATTATTATTGTTTCTTTGAAGTTGAAATTGCCTATCAGACCTAGAAATGTCTATTCATGTCCTTGTGTTTTATGCAATTAAATGGTTTTATGTATGCTTTATAGTTTTATGTAAACCGCCCCGAACCTGCAGGGAGGAGCGGCATATAAAAGCGAATAGTAAATAAATAATTACATAAAATAATTATGGTTCTAAATGGTTCTAAAGTAATTACAAAACTAAAGTTCTGGTGGTGAACACTAGGTGGCGCTGGTGCTTTGCTTCTACAGTGCTGCTAAAGTTCTGGTGGTGAATACTAGGTGGCGCTGGTGCTTTGCTTCTACAGTGTTGCTAAAGTTCTGGTGGTGAACACTAGGTGGCGCTGGTGCTTTGCTTCTACAGTTTTGCTAAAGTTCTGGTGGTAAAAACTAGGTGTCGCTGGTGCTTTGCTTCTACAGTGTTGCTAAAGTTCTGGTGGTGAACACTAGGTGGCGCTGGTGCTTTGCTTCTACAGTGTTGCTAAAGTTCTGGTGGTGAACACTAGGTGGCGCTGGTGCTTTGCTTCTACAGTGTTGCTAAAGTTCTGGTGGTGAACACTAGGTGGCGCTGGTGCTTTGCTTCTACAGTGTTGCTAAAGTTCTGGTGGTGAACACTAGGTGGCGCTGGTGCTTTGCTTCTACAATGTTGCTAAAGTTCTGGTGGTGAACACTAGGTGGCGCTGGTGCTTTGCTTCTACAGTGTTGCTAAAGTTCTGGTGGTGAACACTAGGTGGCGCTGGTGCTTTGCTTCTACAGTGTTGCTAAAGTTCTGGTGGTGAACACTAGGTGGCGCTGGTGCTTTGCGTCTACAGTGTTGCTAAAGGTCTGGTGGTGAACACTAGGTGGCGCTGGTGCTTTGCTTCTACAGTGTTGCTAAAGTTCTGGTGGTGAACACTAGGTGGCGCTGGTGCTTTGCATCTACAGTGTTGTTAAAGTTCTGGTGGTGAACATTTCAGAACTCTAACAAAACTTTCAAAATTTTGTTATAAATGGCGGTTCCTAATTGGTTCAGTCTTAAAAATTGGCAATAATGAAATAGTAATGAAATTTTGAAATTTTGTTAAGAGTTCTGAAATGTTCACCACCAGAACTTGAGCAACACTGTAGAAGCAAAACACCAGTGCCACCTAGTGTTCACCACCAGAACTTTAGCAACACTGTAGAAGTAAAGCACCAGCGCCACCTAGTGTTCACCACCAGAACTTTAGTTTTGTAAGTACTTTAGAACCATTTAGAGCCATGATTGCCCAGGCCTATTGCCCATCTACTCTCCCTTAAGGTTTCCTTGTATTTGCTAATTTGCCAATTTATGTAGGCAACTATTCTGAACTAATATGATGATATCTTTTAATATTTGTGCCTAGCTTTGGAATGATGTGCTGGGAAGTTCTAAGCAGAGAGAAGCCCTTGAGAGGTAGGTAGGCGTTCGGGTGCTTTGCGCCATCTTTCCCCTTTAACTTTTAACAAGTGTTTTAAAACCTCTTCTTCTCTGATTTGATATTTTCCAGGATAGAATCAGGCATGAATCTTTTCCCTCTTTCTATTACATTAAGGAACATCTGTAAGAGTGTTTCAGATTCTTTAAAAATGTCTCCTTTCAGAAGAATAATCCATTCCATTGCTCCTTTCCCAATTTTCCTTTCCATCCTTAACAACCAGGCAGCGTGTTCAGCCCTCGTTTTCATGAAGGCCATACTTCTCTGCACACTTAATTTAATTGAATGCATTTACACCGGATATATATCAATATAAATAAAAATGTAATATTTGTTTGTGGGATTTACATAACTCAAAAACCACTGGGCGAATTCGGAACACGAGACAATATGGGAAAAAGTAATGAACTCAGAAAAAAAACAAAACTAAAATGCTTTACAATCAACTACTAGAATGGGACACCGAACAAGACCTGGTAAAAGAAAATATGATAAGATGGGCGAATGACTTGGGTCATCAAATTAGTCTAAAAGAGTGGGAGGACATCTGGAAGAAGAAGATCAAGTACTCAGGGCTCACGCCAGTGACGGAGAATTGGTACAAGATGTTCTTCCGCTGGCACTTGACACCTTCTAAATTAGCCAAGATTTACAAACAGGGGCGGTCCTAGCAATTACGCGGCCTACGCAACCGCGTAGGGCGCTGTCTTGGATGCGGCGGGGTGGGGCGCCATCATGGGACGCCGCCGTGTCGCCGTCCGTGCTGCTGCTGCGTCGCCCTCCACGTGCGTGCGCTGTCCCTACGGAGCTCTCTTGAGTTTCATAGGCACGGCGCATGCACGCGGAAGGCGGCGCGCATGTGCGCTGTTCCTATGGAGCTCTCTTGAGCTCCGTAGGCACAGCGCATCTTGGGCGGCAGCAGCAGCAGCACAGACGGCATCGCCCTCAGCGCGCATGCGCTGTGCCAACGAGCTCTAGAGAGCTCGTAGGTACAGCGCATGCGCACGGAGATAAGGCCTCTCTAGCGCTTCCTGGTGCCTGCTGCCGGCCCACCCACGGGCGCGTTGCAGAGGGCAGGAGCGCTCTCCCTTGCCCTGTGCAACTCCCCGTGGGTAGGGCTGGCAGGGCAAACCAGGAAGCGCTAGGAGGGGCCTTCGAAGGCCTTCGAATTGCACAGGGGAAGGAGCGGCGGCACGTGGGAGAAACAGAAGGAGCGCGCGCAAGGTACCAAGAAAAAAAAATTGGGGAGGGGACGCAAAAATAATGTTGGGGGGGGGGCGCCGAAATTATTTTCGCCTACCATGCGAAATTACCTTAGACCGCCCCTGTTTACAAACATGTAAGCAACAAGTGCTGGCGATGCCAAGATCATATAGGAACCTTTATGCATTGTTGGTGGGATTGCCCAAAAATAAAAAATTTCTGGAGGAGTGTCCATGTACATTTGCAGAAAATCCTGGATTATGAGATACAATTTAAGCCAGAACACTATCTTCTCAACATAATGGAAGACAATATTGGGAAAAACAAAGACAAGCTTTTCTTCTATGTCTCTGCCGCGGCCAGACTAGTTATTGCAAAAAACTGGAAAAACGAGGAACCTCCAAAAATAGAGGATTGGCTTCTGAAAGTAAGAGAACTAATGGATGCAGATGTATTAAAGGACTTAGTAAATGACCAATGCGAAAAGAATAAGATTGATTGGGAACAAGTAATCATGTATTTAAAGGAAGTTAAATTAAAGTAAAAATAAGGAACTGCCTAAGGGATTCCCAAATAGAAACAAAGACTAAGTGGCGTCAGACAGAGAATACAAGGGAAGACTTTAATTTACAAGTAAAAAATCTCCGAAGACTGGATTGGAAGATCGATATCAGCAGTTTTTCTGACTTTTGGACTTTCTATCACTTTATCTAGATCAGTGTTTCCCAACCTTTTTTGAGCCGCGGCACACTTTTAACATTTAAAAACCGGGGCACACCACCAACCAAAATGGCACAAAATGACACACTAACACAGTAAAGAACGGCTGGGGATGGTGGCCAGCTGGGAGCAGCTGCTGGGAGTGCCAAAGCCCCGCCCCTACCCCGGCTTCACCTCTCCCAGCAGCTGCTCCAGCCTTGAGGGTGCAGTGCCAAGCCAGCGGTGCCAGAGCCAGCACAATGCTGGTTTGGCACTGTCCCCTCAAGGCTGGAGCAGCTGCTGGGAGTGCCAAAGCCGGGGAGGGCAGAGCCAGGCCGCGCCATGCCCCGCCCCTCCCCCAGCTTCAGCTCTCCTACAGGCCGCACCATGCCCCGCCCCTCCCCAGCTTCAGCTCTCCTACAGGCCGCACCATGCCCCGCCCCCCTCCCCCCAGCTTCAGCTCTCCTACAGGCTGCGCCATGCCCCGGCCCCTCCCCCCAGCTTCAGCTCTCCTACAGGCCGCACCATGCCCCGCCCCCCTCCCCCAGCTTCAGCTCTCCCACAGAGGAGGAGCATGAGTGGTGGATGGGCTTCAGTGGGCGGGGCTCCTCCACGCGGCTTCAGCGAGCGAGGGCAAGAGTCATGGTGGGAGTCATGGCGGATTGGAGGCTGGCTGGGGAACGGCCGAAGGAGGCGGCGCCCGGTCCCTTCTTCTTTTTCTTCGCCACTGCCCGGCCTTCCTCCCCCAAGCAGCAGGAGTTCGCCAGGAGGGGGAAGGAAGGGGGCAGAGAGCTTTTCTCACGGCACAGCAGGAGGTCCGTCACGGCACACTAGTGTGCCACAGCACACTGGTTGAGAAAAACTGATCTAGATACTCTCCTCTTCTTAGATTTTTACTCTAATCTCTTTCTTTTTTTTCCTTTCTCTCCTTTTTTTTTCTTCTTTTTCCTGGTTTTCTTCCCACCCTTTCCCTTTTTTTGGTTTAACTTTTATTCCCCCTTTTTATTCCCGTTTTTTCCCCTCTTTCTCTCTTTCTCTCTCTTTTTTCTTCTTCTTACTAATACCCCCTTCTGTTTCCTTTCTCCTCAAACTTCTGAAGTTTTATATGTATATGTAAAAGCAACTCAATAAAAATATATATTTTTTTTAAAAAAAACCACTGGGCAAATTGATACCAAATTTGGGCACAAGATACCTCTCAGGCCAACAAGTGACCATCGCTCACAAAAACACTGAAAAACACAGCAGAAGAGACGTAAAAAGACAAAAAACCAAAAAGTACATTACATTATATGCGCATACATTATATGCGCAAAACCACATATATACACATGTACACACACACACACAAAAAACATATATACACAGACTGGGCCACAGCAACGCATGGCAGGGGATGGCTAGTGTGTGTGTGTGTGTGTGTGTGTGAACTGGATTATATGGCAGTGTAGACTCAGATAATCCACTTTAAAACTGATAACAATGATTATTTGCTCCCTCCTTTCTGCACCTGACCAAATGGTCAGGTGCGAAAGGAGGGAGCATCAATAATCGGCTGGATTTGGCTCGTTAGTGCCCAACTGGAAATAGCAACTTGGGTGTAGTAGCACCTTTGGCAAACTTAATTCTCTTTGAGCTTTGCACAAACATTAGCCAGAATCCCATTTTGCCTGACAGCTGGAGTAAAAAAGGCTGCAAAGTGACCATTAAGAAAGGCATCAAGCTCGAGAGAACTCGGCTACAGCTGGGAGCTGGCTGTTTTTGTCTGCCTTCCTTTGACACAGCGCCCTGGGACAAGTGGAGCAAACAGCATTGTGAATCAGTTGGGTTCTAACTACTGTCAGAATTCAGAGCGAATGCCAAAATCAGATAGAAAAATAACGGAAACGGCAACTTCATTCAATGCCGTGCTGCCCTCTCGTGGCCCTTGTGTGCTTTCTTTGGCAAGATCATTGACCTGTGTCATTCTCAGCATGGATAACATCCATGTTTTCTTTTCCTACCACAGGCAAGAAGACTTTGCTTGAAGCCATAACGGGAGTCTGCAGTGGAGTGCGGCCTGGGATGGAACCGCCGTTTGTCACAAGCAACCTGCCGCATCGTAACAAACTGGTGCAACTTATTGCTTTGTGCTGGCACCATGAACCCCTTAAGAGGCCAAATGCTGCAGGTAACCACGTGCACTTTCTACTTTCTGGCCAAGTCTTGATTCATTGGTTACTTGTTAAATGCCATTAAGTCATCTCAACTTATTGCTGTTCTATGAATGACAAAGTATTATTTGTTTGTTTGTTTGTTTATTTACTAGCTTGGGGACCCGGCGGTGCCCGGGTTATTTGAGAAAGGCATTGTGTGCCAAGGTTGGTCTTTGGTACTTCAAGTCCCATCATCCATGGTCCACCCTCCTGTAAACTGTAGAAGGATGGAGACTGGGTCACGGGGGCACAGGGTGCCAAGTGTAGTCTTTTTAGGTCTTTGTTCAGGGCTGCAGTGGTCTGTGGGAAATGAAGGCTTTGAAAGTACTACAAATCCCATAATCCATGGAGGTACCTCAAGTCCCACTCTTCTCCTTGTGTGTCAAGCTTGGTATTGCATTGGGCCTCTGTGTGGCAAGTGTGGTCCTGATCCATCATTGGTGTGGATCACTGTGCTCTAAGCAAGTGAGTTAAAGTACTGCAATTTCCGTCATCCATGGTGCATCCTACCTCAAACTGCACCAAGATTTAGAGTGCATCTTGGGGGGTCTGTGAGCCAAGTTTGGTCTTGTTCTGTCATTGTTGTGGACCTAGTCAGGATAATCAAGTAGAGGAAGCCTTACTGTCAAATCAGGTTGTGGCCTAGTCTGGGAAATTAAGTAGAGGAAGCCTTACTGGCAAATCAGGTTGTGGCCTAGTCTGGAAAATCAAGTAGAGGAAGCCTTACTGCCAAATCAGGCTGAGGCCTATTTTGTTAAATTGAAACGCTGGCACATATTCCTCCCGTCGCTCGGCCCACCCGCCCACCGCCCGCAAACACTGACTTTTATTATATGTAATAGATAGATAGATGACAAGATGCAGTTCGATCTTGCCTCCTGCACTGTGCTTATAATATAATTAATATAATATAATATATTGTATATACATATAATATTGATAGTATTATAATGTAATACAATATAATACTACTACTAATAATATGATATTATAATTATATATTTTATATTACATGTAATATTACTAATAATATTGCAGTGTAATGTTGTAGTACAATCTATTATATAAATGGGTTCACGTTATGTGATGTATACCTCAAACAAAGAAACCTTACAACGCAGAAAAACAATACTTGCCAACAGAAATAGGCCTCAAGCAAGGTACGTTTGTAGCAAAGAAACTCCCCCCCCCAAAACCTAAAAGGCCCCCAAAACAACGAGTAAAAGTAAAACTACATTTACCAGCATCCTCCAGGGCAGCCAACGACTCACCCAGCCTCTACATTCTGAACAACATGATTGGCTGCCTATAAGGGCGGATTTGCATAACTGCTGCACTGGCAAGCCAACATGAAAATTCCGATCCATAATAAACTGCCAAAACAGAATAAGGAAAAGGCCTGAGCCAATCCCCAACACAAATACCCCAATCACTTCCAACCGAAAATTTACACACCAAAAATCACAGACCACGCCCAAAATTGACAGTAAGGCTTCATTAACTTTATTTCCCTAACTAGCCCTCACTTACTGGGAAGCTGTTTACGCTCTGAACTGACAGTAAGGCTTCATTAACTTGATTTCCCTAACTAGCCCTCACTTACTGGGAAGCTGTTTACGCTCTGAATTGACAGTACGGCTTCATTAACTTGAGTTCCCTAACTAGCCCTCACTTACTGGGAAGCTGTTTACGCTCTGAATTGACAGTAAGGCTTCATTAACTTGAGTTCCCTAACTAGCCCTCACTTACTGGGAAGCTGTTTACGCTCTGAATTGACAGTAAGACTTCATTAACTTGAGTTCCCTAACTAGCCCTCACTTACTGGGAAGCTGTTTACGCTCTGAATTGACAGTAAGGCTTCATTAACTTGAGTTCCCTAACTAGCCCTCACTTACTGGGAAGCTGTTTACGCTCTGAATTGACAGTAAGGCTTCATTAACTTGAGTTCCCTAACTAGCCCTCACTTACTGGGAAGCTGTTTACGCTCTGAATTGACAGTAAGGCTTCATTAACTTGATTTACCTAACTAGCCCTCACTTACTGGGAAGCTGTTTACGCTCTGAATTGACAGTAAGGCTTCATTAACTTGATTTCCCTAACTAGCCCTCACTTACTGGGAAGCTGTTTACGCTCTGAATTGACAGTAAGGCTTCATTAACTTGAGTTCCCTAACTAGCCCTCACTTACTGGGAAGCTGTTTACGCTCTGAATTGACAGTAAGGCTTCATTAACTTGAGTTCCCTAACTAGCCCTCACTTACTGGGAAGCTGTTTACGCTCTGAATTGACAGTAAGGCTTCATTAACTTGAGTTCCCTAACTAGCCCTCACTTACTGGGAAGCTGTTTACGCTCTGAATTGACAGTAAGACTTCATTAACTTGATTTCCCTAACTAGCCCTCACTTACTGGGAAGCTGTTTACGCTCTGAATTGACAGTAAGGCTTCATTAACTTGATTCTCCTGACTAGGCCTCAGCTCATTGGACATTGTGTATGGCCTGAATTGACAGTAAGGCTTCATTAACTTCCTGTTCCTAACTAGGCCTCAGCTCATGGGACATTGTGTATGGCCTGAATTTACAGTAACCTACCTTGGCACACAGAGCCCCGACCATGCATGATGGGACTTGAAGTACCACCATGGAAAATGGGATTTGTAGTACTTCAAAACCCATCATTCCCCACAGACAACTGTGGCCCAGAACCAAAACCAATAAAGACCCAACTTGGCACACCATGCCCCCCATGACCCACACTCCATCCAATTGCAGTTTAGAGGAGGGCACACCGTGGATGATTGGACTTTCTCGCATCTCCTAAAAAGGGCACAGCAACGCGTGCCGGGTACAGCTAGTGTAATATATTATCCATTGCCTTTGGAGCCCCTGGTAGCTCAATGGGTTAAACCCTTGTGTCAGGAGGACAGCTGACTGACAGGTCAGTGGTCCGACTCTGGGGAGAGCGGGTTGAGCTCCCGCTGTCAGCTCCAGCTCTCCATGCAGGGACATGAGAGAAGCCTCCCACAAGGATGGTAAAACGTCAAACATCCGGGCATCCCCTGGGAAACGTCCTTGCAGATGGCCAATTCTCTCAAACTAGAAGTGACTTGCTGTTTCTCAAGTCGCTCCTGACATGAAAAAAAATCCATTGCCCTACTCAGTAGGCCTGGGCAATCATGGTTCTAAATGATTCTAAACTACTTACAAAACTAAAGTTCTGGTGGTGAACTCTAGGTGGCGCTGGTGCTTTGCTTCTACAGTGTTGCTAAAATTCTGATGGTGAACACTAGGTGGCGCTGGTGCTTTGCGTCTACAGTGTTGCTAAAGTTCTGGTGGTGAACACTAGGTGGCGCTGGTGCTTTGCGTCTACAGTGTTGCTAAAGTTCTGGTGATGAACACTAGGTGGCGCTGGTGCTTTGCGCCTACAGTGTTGCTAAAGTTCTGGTGGTGAACATCAGGTGGCGCTGGTGCTTTGCGTCTACAGTGTTGCTAAAGTTCTGGTGGTGAACACTAGGTGGCGCTGGTGCTTTGCTTCTACAGTGTTGCTAAAGTTCTGGTGGTGAACACTAGGTGGCGCTGGTGCTTTGTTCTACAGTGTTGCAAAAAGTTCTGGTGGTGAACATTTCAGAACTCTAACAAAACTTTCAAAACTTCATTATTATTTCATTATTGGCGATTTTTAAGATGGAACCAATTAAGAACTGCAATTTATAATAAAGTTTTGAAAGTTTTGTTAGAGTTCTGAAATGTTCACCACCAGAACTTTAGCAACACTGTAGACGCAAAGCACCAGCGCCACCTAGTGTTCACCACCAGAACTTTAGCAACACTGTAGACGCAAAGCACCAGCACCACCTAGTGTTCACCACCAGAACTTTAGCAACACTGTAGAAGCAAAGCACCAGCGCCACCTAGTGTTCACCACCAGAACTTTAGCAACACTGTAGAAGCAAAGCACCAGCGCCACCTAGTGTTCACCACCAGAACTTTAGCAACACTGTAGACGCAGCACCAGCGCCACCTAGTGTTCACCACCAGAACTTTAGCAACACTGTAGAAGCAAAGCACCAGCGCCACCTAGTGTTCACCACCAGAACAGCAACACTGTAGAAGCAAAGCACCAGCACCACCTAGTGTTCACCACCAGAACTTTAATGTTGTAAGTACTTTTGAACTATTTAGAACCATGATTGCCCAGGCCTACTACTCAGGTCTTGCAAATTCAGGTCTGTGTCTTTCATGGTTGAGTCTCTCCATCCGGGTTGCAATCATCTTCTTTTCCTTCCTCATCCTCACTTAGGATGGTTGCATACAGAATAAAAATGCAGGACAAATATGTGGGGCAAAGAATCACGGGACCTGACAGCAAAAATAATAATAATCATCATAATCCATCAATTGTATTCTGCCCTCTCTCCCTGAGCAATCCACACCAGGGTATACAAGCAAAATCACGTGTTTTCCTTTTTTTTAAAAAATATCTTTATTGAGTTTTTGTGCTGACTGCAGGAATGTGGTCATGTGAATATAACATTTTCAGCTGAAATCGGGTTTTAAGCACACCTTTAAAACACGTGTTTTTCCGCTGTTAATCCAAATCAGCGCATATTTTTGTGAAACGTCATTTAGCCGCTGCCACCCCTTCTATCCCAGTTTTGTCTGTGTTTTAGGGCATATGTAGAAGGGTTCTTACTAAGCATTGTTGTTGTTTCTAGATAGTCATCCCTTCTCGTGATATGGCCGCAGCACTATACGGAAACATCAATGCAGGTTGTGTGTGTGTTTCCTTTTACAGATTGCACAGCACTTCTACAGGATATTCTTAGCACATTCAGAAAGGAGATGATTTCAGATGCAATATACAACCTGATGCACGCAAAGGTGAGCTACTGTAGTCCATTGTATGTCACTCTGATGCAACATACTGCAAAATGCATCACGTTCAAAGTGCCAGGGGCAAACCTGTGTTCATTTTGGGTAGCCATGCCTGCGCTGACATTCTCTACTTCTCTCTTTCAGGATTGCGCCATAGACGCCGCCAAAGGCCCAGTTGCTTATGTCCTCGAAAGGGACAGGCACAATTTGGAGGTGAGCACAGGACCATTTGGAGTGGCGCCATTGTTCCTTCTCTCGATTTATTGTCTATCTTGACTTTCAATGGCTTTCCAGGGGTTTTTTTCCCTAGGGATGTGTGAAATCGCAGAAATCCATTCTGTTTTCGTTGTATTTTTGGGTGCGCCCTCCCCCCTCCATTCTGTTTTCAGGAAGATTCTGGGAGATTAGGATGGGAGGCGTTTGGATTCGTAATTTGGAACCGGGACTGTGGCGCAGCTGGCTGGGGAGTCAGCTGCATTAAGATCACTACTGACCGAAAGGTCATGAGTTTGAAGCCAGCCCGGGTCGGAGTGAGCTCCCGACCAAAATTGTGTAGCTTGTTGTCGACCTTTGCAGCCTGAAAGACAGTTGCATCTGTCAAGTAGGAAATTTAGGTACCACTTTGTGGGGAGGCTAATTTAACTGATTTACGAGGTCATAAAAATCTCCAGGAAGTATGCAAAGAATGAGGAAGCGACAGCTCCCCTGGTGGCCAGAAGCTGGAATGTTAAATAGCCTATGAGTGTCTGTCTATATATGTTGTGTGTCTATGGCATTGAATGTTTGCCATGTATATGTACATTGTAATCCACCCTGAGTCCCCTGTAGGGTGAGAAGGGTGGAATATAAATACTGTAAATCACTGATTCTCAAAGTGGGTGGTACCACCCCCTGGTGGATGGTGAGGCGATCCAAGGGGGTAGTGGGAGGCTCAGGGGAATTTGGGGGGTGGTGAACACCTTTAAGGGGGCGGTGAACGATTGGCCAAATAGGAGGAGTTGCACGGCCCTCTTCTTTGGCCCCGCTCCCTTCGCTTTGACCTATTAGATATTTGGATTAGAATTCGTAAGAGTAGCAAAATTATTTATGAAGTAGCAACGAAAATATGGTTGGGGGTCACCACAACATGAGGAACTTTATTTAGGGGTCACAGCATTAGAAAGGTTGAGAACCACTGCATTAATACATATATCTTTCTGTTTAATTGCTATTACATTTAAATAATAATAATTTCTAGGGGAGCGGTGAGTAATTTTTTTTCTGGAAAGGGGGCGGTAGGCCAAAAAAGTTTGGGAACCACTGCTGTAAATAAATAAATAATAATAACTTTGAATACTATTTCCTGAATATTCCCAGTGGTCTTTGGAAGTGAGGGAAGGTACTGGAAGTCCTATCATCCATGGTCCCCCATTCTCCAAATAGCACCAGGATGTATAGTGGGGCATGGGGCTCTGTGTGCCAAGTGTGGTCTTGATCAGTCATTGGATGAGGGTGGCAGCGGTCTCAGAAAGTGAGTGAAGGTACTTCAACTCCCATCATCTGTGGTCCGTCCCACTCAAAACTGCACCAGGATGCATAGTGGGTCATGGGTACTCTGTGTGCCAAGTTTGGGCCTGGTCTCTGATTTGTAGGGGCTGCAATGTTATGTGGGAAATGAATTGGGTGAAGGTACTGCAAATCCCATCATTTGTGAGCCATCCTGCCGTAAACCGCAGCAGGTTTGTAAAGTGGGCCATTGGGCCTCTGTGTGCCAAGTTTGGTCCTGATTTGACATTGGTGTGGGCCACAGTGCTCTAAGGAAGTGAATTAAAGTACTGCAAGTCCCATCATCATGGTCCATCCTCCCTCAAATTGCACCAGGATGTAGGGTGCATCTTGGGGGGTCTGTGTGCCAAGTTTGGTCTTGTTCTGTCATTGTTGGGGGCCTAGTCAGGAAAATCAAGTTGAGGAAGCCTAACAATATCCCATGAGCTGAGACCTAGTCAGGAAAATCAAGTTGAGGAAGCCTTGCTGTCAATTTTGGGCCTGGTCTGTGATTTATAGGGGCTACAGTGTTGTTTGGGAAGTGAATGATGTGGAGGTACCGCGAATCCCATCATTCGTGGCCCCTCCTGCCCTAAACCACACCAGGTTGTGAAGTGGGCCATTGGTCCTTGTTTGCCAAGTGTGTTCCTGATCCATCATTGCTGTGGGCTGCAGTGGCTGACTGCCTGAGGCCTTTTCTTTTCCCTCTGAGTCACTTTAGAATGTTGGAATGTGCTTGGCCAATTGGAGTCCATTATGCAAATACCATTTCACTGGCAACCAATCCCCTTTGTCTGGGGCCGTAGAATGTCGGAGTTCTGAGGCTGGCCAATCGGTGCCCTTTATGCAAATAATCCCACAGTTGCAGCCAGTCGAAATGCTGGCACATATTCCTCCCGTCGCACCACCACACCACCGCCCGCAAACACTGACTTTTATTACATACATAGATTTTAGTAGTTATACACTATTTTAAGTCTTTATAAACTTAAAATAAAGTGAAGGAAAGGAAGGAAGGAAAGGCCCTTCAAGGCTGGAGGGAGGGAGGACTGAGGAGGGAAAGCGCCTCAGAGAGTGGCGTAGCAAAAACCCGTGAAACAGTGAAAATACCACAAGATACATTTTAAATTTTTTTTTAAACCGCGAAACAGCGAGTCTGCTAAAAGCAAACCACAAAGTAACGAAGGAACACTGTATCACTATTTTCCTCATTGTTTGTTTCAGATCCTTTGTACTCACAACAACAATGGGCCCAACAAGGAAATCGATCTGCACTCACAGACTTGGTCAAACTTTTGCCCTGATAGCAGCGCAAGAGGCCCAGGAAGTGAAGCTGAGCCAACATTCCTTGCCAACAGTGATCCTCATCATGACGCATTGATACAAAGAGGTGATGTTTCAATTAGATCTTAAATGCATTGAAATGGGTGGAGAAAGGGATTTTCCCTTGAGGACTATGGGGCAGGAACAGGGCTTCAGTCCTTCACCTCTTATCAGGGGCAGTCCTACAAAGTAGGCCAAGTAGGTGGCCGCCTAGGGCGCCATCTGGGAAGGGGGCGCCATCCTGGTCGCATGGGGCGCCATTCTGGCCCTGCCGATGTTCCTCAGGCAGTGCCACAGTTGCCTGCTTTTGGGCCCCGGCCTTGTGCGCTCCGACACCGCTTCTGGGCATGCACGGAGGTTTTCGGGCAGGCGCAGTTGCTCCAGAACTGAAGATGAGCGCAGGAGCAACTGCACATGCGTGAAAACCTCCCCGCATGCCCAGTAGCTCCCTTGTGCAGAAGCCTGTAAGCAAAGCACTCCCTATCGGTCAGGCAGGGAGTGCTTCCCCTCTCCCTTTGTCTCCACCGCACGCACGTTTGCGGGGAAGGAGAAAAGAATCAGTGAAGGAAGTGTAAGTGAAGGATTGAATGAAGGGCTTTCCTCCTCCTCCTCTGAGACCTCTTCTCTCCCTCCTTCCTTTCTTCGGCTCTATTTCTGTCTAGACCTGAGGGGCCTGAGGCTATGAGGAGTTGTGGGAGTTGGAGTCCAAAACACCTAGAGGAAGGGAGGGAGGGCCCAAGTTTGCCCAGGCCGCGCTGCTTGTATTCGACCTCATTTGAACATTTTGGCTGTTTTTCTATTTACATTTACATTGGGATCCTAATTTTGGACTTATGGGAGACTCCTATGGATTATGAGTCGGGTGGTAGGTAATATATTCTGATTTTGATGCATTTACATTGCATTTCTTGTTGATTATTATACAGTTCTGCTTAATATTGTCATACAATATAATACAAATACAATATAACAATAGAATAATGATATATTTTATATTACCTGCAATATTACAAACAATATTGCAGTATAGTGGTATTGTACACAATAGTAATATATAATATTTTATTTTAGTTTATTTTGGGTTATTTGAGTTTTATAGGAGTAATGAAAATATTTGGTAGAGGATAATTTTATTGAAATAAATAATTTTATTTATTATTTTATAATAATAATATAATAGAATGTTATATTGTATTATAATGTCAATATATTATAATATAATTATATTGTAATGTAGTATAATATAATTATGATATAATATAGTATGAGTATGGTATAATATATTGTATATACATTGATACAATATAATACTACTAATGGTATTGTGATATTATAATTGTATATTTGTTTTACATGGGGGCAAAATTATGTTTTTTTGGGGGGGGGCACCAAAATAATGTTCGCCTACCATTTAAAATTACCTTAGACCGCCCCTGCCTCTTATATCACATCCCAATCTTTCTCGTGGTTGTGTGCCCTCAAATGATTTGGATTTATGACGTGTCCAAGGCTTTCATGGCTGGAATCACTGGGTTGCTGTGAGTTTTCTGGGCTATATGGTTGTGTTCCAGAAGCATTCTCTCCTAAGGTTTTTACATTACGATTCTTAGTGGCTTTTCTTCACGAACGGAGATTCAGATTCAGGAAGGACTCATCCCACGCTTTCTACAATCGCGTTGATGACTAAGAAGGCCAATCCGAGATAGGCAAGTCTGGTTGCAGAAAGCACAGCAGAAAGTCTCCTTGAGTGATGTTTCCAGGTTGCAGTTCTTTCTAAATTGTCATTTCTCTATGAGACTCGTTCGGCGTGTCTTCTCAAAAGAGGCCACAGCATTATGGATAGTGCATCTCCATGCCTCTCGGTGTGAGGCCAGGGTGGACCATATTTGATTATCAATCTGGCCAAGCCTGAGATGTTGTTTCAGGGAGTCCCTATATCTCTTTTTTGGGGCGCCTCTCTTGCGCTGACCCGTGGCGAGTTCACCGTAGAATAGTATCTTTGGGAGGCAGTGGTCCTCCATCCTAGAGATGTGCCCTGCCCAGCGCAGCTGTGTTCTCAATAGCATGGCCTCAATGCTGGTGATCCCTGCTTGCTCAAGGACAGCAACATTCGTTACATAGTCGGTTCAGTGTATATTTAGGATTGTGCGAAGACAGCGCTGATGAAAGCGAGCCGTAGGTGTTGGCGATAGGTGACCCATGTTTCAGATCCATAAAGGAGAATAGACAGTACGATAGCTCTGTACACACTGATTTTGGTGCTTTGCCTCAGGTCAGGGCCGTAGCCAGGATTTTGATTCGGGGCTGAATTTGGTTCGGGGCTGAAACTGGGTGGAAGAGGGTCTACCCTAGCAAACCTTTTGTATTGTTATCCCAATAACCCCATTAATGTGGGATATAATGAGCATGGTGATCAGATCATGATATGAATAAACATAACAGTTTAAATAATGTACCAGTAAGGCCTTTTCGCGGACCACCCTGAGAATTTCGGGGCTGAAGCCCCCTTAGCCCCCCCTAGCTACATGCCTGCCTCAGGTGCTTGTTGCTCCAGACTCTTTTGTGAAGCCTTCCAAATGCACTCTATGCCTTTGCTAATCTGTGATCTATCTCTTTGTCAATCTTGGCGTCTGAAGAGATGATGCTTCCCAGGGAGGTGAACGGCTGAACGGACTTAAGCACAGATTTGCCTATGCTGACGTGGGGATGATGGTGTTCTTCCTGTGGTGCGGGCTGGTAGAGGACTTCCCTTTTCTTCAGGCTGACTTCCAGTCCAAACACCTCTGCAGCTGTTGTAAAGCAGGATGTGAGGCGCTGCAGGGCTGCTTCTGAATGGGCAACAAGGGCAGCATCGTCAGCAAAAAGCAACTCATGGACTAGAAAGTTTAGAGTCTTAGTGTGAGCCCTCAGGCGGCTTAAGTTGAACAAGCTACCATCAGTACGATAGCATATATATGCTGTCTTCTTCGAAATCTGCCATAGCCCTTTTGAGCATCCTGCTGGAAAATATTGTAAAGAGGGTTGGTGCAAGAACACAACCTTGTTTCACTCCATTAGTTATGAGAAAGGGCTCCGAGAGAGCATCGCCGTATCTGACTTGACCAAGTTGGTCCTCATATAGCAGGATAATCATTTTGAGGAATTTGGGGGGACGTCCTAGACGTACCAGGATCTGCCACAGACCTTTCCTGCTCACAGTGTCGAAGGCTTTGGTGCAGGCGACAAATGTTACATAGAGTCCTTTGTTCTGCTCTCTACATTTCTCTTGCAGTTGTCTAAGGGCAAAAAACATATCTGTGGTGCTATATGGTTGTGTTCCAGAAGCATTATCTCCTGACGTTTTTACATTACGATTCATAACAGTAGCAAAATTACAGTTATGAAGTAGCAACAAAACATTGGTTTACACATTTCCCCCCAATACAACAATGTCCACTAGAGGGAGTGGGGCACATTTCCACCACATTTTGCGCTAAGTCAGGCTTTTCTGAAACAAGGACTGAATGAGAAATGACTTCCACTTTCTTCATCTTGCCAAATAAATACATAATAATAATAATAATAATAATAATAATAATAATAATTTATTTATACCCCGCCACCATCTCCACGAAGGGATTCGGGGCGGCTTACATGAGGCCAAGCCCGTCAAATACAAATGCAATTACAACAGTATATCAACAAAAAAAGCAAGCAAAAAACAATATAAATAATATAACTAAACAGAAAGCAATGACACAGAAGACATTTAAAAACACTATGGCAGGGCCAAATGTAATAAATTAATTTTTTTTAAAAAAAAACAATGGGCGTGTACAGAGTAGGCTATGTCTAGAAATGGGGGTTATAGAGAACGTAGGGAGATCAATCCAACGGGTAGATAAAGTGCTTCAGAGGACATTTTGCATGGATTGGTCAGAGCAGGGCATTGTTTCCTTTATTCTGGGAAAGCACACTGGAACAGCCACGTTTTCAGGCTCCTCCTAAAGGCTGACAATGTGGGGGCTTGTCCGATATCTTTCGGGAGTGAGTTCCAGAGTCGAGGGGCCACCATAGAGAAGGCCCTCTCCCACGTCCCCACCAATTGCACCTGCGGAGGGGGCGGGAGTAAGTGCAGGGCCTCTCCAGATGATCGAAGAGATCGTGTGGGTTCGTAAACAGAAATGCGGTCTCGCAGGTAGACGCCAAGATGGCCGTTTCGCGTAACCGCTTCCTCAGGGCGCTGATCCCTTCTGACCGCTCCCCCCAGTATTGTAGTAGACCAATTTAGACTCAAAGTCGAAACGAGAGATTTCGCGTTTCCGCGTTTCAATACAGATCGCTCTTGTGAGTTATCTCCCGGGCTGCAATCAGCGAAGTGAGAAGTGATCAGTGCCCTGAGGAAGCAGTTACGCGAAACAGCCATCTTGGCGTCGTCAGCTTACCTCCAGCCGTTGGCGCCTGCCCACCATAGCAGCCACCAGCTCTGCCACCTACCAAGGTCCCCCTATTGACTCAGTCGCAGGTCCATGGGTCACTACACCCAGGACTTCACTAAGGGTTACTCAGTGCCAAGTGGAATACTCCTTCGCCCAACCATGTATATGGGCTTGTGATTCATGCTCATACTGTGTATTAATCACATGATTGATTATTTGCATTACATTGTACTGTTTGTAATATTGTGCTGCTATTGAGCATATACTGCCATACAATATAGTGGTTTTTACCTATATATGCTATGTCTTGGTATTCCTTTGACACTGCCCCTTTAAACATTGTGGTTTAGCAGTGTGTATAGAAGTTGCAATAGTGATTACTTTGTCGTGTATTGAAGTGTATATCCCATATTGCCATCCTCAAGCCTGGAGAAGCTGCTGGTAGAGCGGAAGCCAGAGGGGGGCGGAGTCATGCCGTGCCAAGCCCCGCCCCCTCCCCTCTGGCTTTGGAGCTCCCAGCAGCTTCTCCAGGCTTGAGGATGGCAATGCCAAGCCAGTGGTGACATAGCTAGCACAAGGCTGGCTTGGCCCTGCCATCCTCAAGGCTGGAGAAGCTGCTGGGAGTGCCGAAGCCGGGGTAGGGGGTGGGGCTTGGTGCGGCCTGGCTCTGCCCCCTCTGAGAAGCACCCCATCCGGCTGGGATCGACCTCCTTCGGTCCCGGGATCGACTGGTCGATCGTGATCGACTTCCTGGGCAGCCGTGGTCTAGGAGGACACCCCAGCTGCGGACCTGTGACTTCAGCGGGAATGCAACCCCATCGAGCACAGGTTGCCACCCTATACTCTGATCCGGCTTACAATCGACCAGGACCTCTGTCTTGTCAGGATTGATCTTCAGCTTATTCATCCTCATCCAGACAGCCACAGCGGCCAGGCACTCATCCAGCACCCGCGGGGCTTCCTTGGAATTAGTAGTAGAGTTGGGCGTCATCTCATAGAGATGGCGCCCACCTCCAAAACCCCGGATGACCTCCCAGCGGTTTCATGTAGATGCAGGCCCGCATCAGGCCCTTTTGGCGCCCTAGGCCAAAGGGTCTGCCTCCGCCCCGGCTCCGCCCCTCCCCGACCCTGGCCCCGCCCCTGGCCCCGCCTCTTCCTCCTCGCCAGGAAGGAAAGTCCCACCCCCGGAGCCTCCCCTTGGCTCCTCCCTCTCTCCTAAAGCGACATGCCGGGCGGCCTCAAGCGGGCGAAATCGTCGCTTCTGAGGCCGGCGTGACACTTTAGGAGGGAGGGCGGAGCCATGGGGGCTCCCAAGGCTCCCCTCCCTCCTAAAGCGTCACGCCGGCCTCAGAAGTGGCGATTTCGCCCGCTTCTGAGGCCGCCCGGCATGACACTTTACGAGGGAGGGCTGAGCCTTGGGGAGCAGAGCAAAAGGGGGGCTACCATGGATGGCGCTTGTGCCGCCGTGCGCATGCGCACTTTTTGGGGGATTTTTTTTAAAAAAAATTAAAAATTATTTTATTTGGGGGTGGGTCCCGATCCGCTGCCCCCCCCCCAATCATGCCGCCCTAGGCCTAGGGTGGCCTTATGGATAATCCGGGCCTGTGTAGGTGTTAAAAAGCATGGGGGACAGAATGGAACTTTGCGGGACCCCACATAACTAAACAATAGATCACTACTTGAGTGAAAATTGTCCAGAAAAGCCTCCAAATGTGGCATTTGGGGACAAGACAATGAATGCATTTTTGTTAGGAGCAGATAAGGTGGAGATTGATCGGCCCCGTTCCCTGTCCTCTTGCGCATTTCAGAGCGGGAAATACCCCTTTGCTGTGATCATTCCATTCCGTTTCAGCGACACAGGGTTGCGTGCCCCTGTCTTCACCTGATGTGGATTAAATCTGTTTGCTTTGTCTGCTACTGATTGTAAAAGCAGTCTGTATCTCCATGTCACACTGTGGGGGGTTCTCTGAATCCCAACCTGACCCTTGGATGAATAATCCCTCTTCTCTGTGTTTTGATGCTGTGCCGAGATCCACTTCCATTTACTTAAAAAGAGAAGGGCGTAATGGCAATTTTATTTATCGTGACCTAAGCGAATTGAGAATATAGTTACAATGTATAGAGCAGTGGTTCCCAACCAGTATGCCGTGGCACACTAGTGTGCCGTGAGCGATCATCAGGTGTGCCGTGGGAAATTGGAACCTCCCATACCCTTTCTTCCCCCTCCTGCCGAACACTTTTTCTTCTCCACTCGGGCTCCCTTCTTCCCAGCCTCGCTCTGCTCACTTTGCTCACACTGCCACCATTTTGATCCGAGTGGGCAGCGTGAGCGTGTCCAGGAGATGAGGGGGGGAGGGAGGAAGACATGGGGCGAGTCTGCGCAGTAGCGCCCGCACGGGTCACGTCTTCTTTCCTCCCCCCTCCCCTCCTGAAGAAGGGAGCATGAGTGTAGAAGAAAAAGTAAGTGATCGGCAGGAGGGGGAAGAAAGGGCGCAAAGGGGAAGGGGGAGGAAGAGGTCTCTGTCGAAAGCTGGCATGGGCAAACTTGGACCTTCCAGGTGTTTTGGACTCCAACTCCCACCATTCCTAGCAGCCTCAGGCTCTTTTTCCCCCTCAGCCACTTAAGCCTCAGGCTGTTAGGAATGGTGGGAGTTGAAGTCCAAAGCACCCAGAGGGCCGAAGTTTTCCCATGCCTGTTTTAGGGACCTTAAAGTGGTGAGCCTCCTTCCAACATTGTGATTCTGGATAGAAAAAAAACAACAACATAACATAACATTGTTTGAGTCCACAGTACTCTCTGGGTGTAGGTGAACTACAACTTCCAAACTCAAGGTCAATTCCCAAGCAAACCCTGTCAGTACTTTCTGTTGGTAATGAGAGTTCAATATGCCAAGTTTGGTTCAATTCCATTGTTGCAAGAGTTCAGGATGCTCTTTGATTGTGTGTTAACTATACATCCCAGAAACTGTAACTCCCAAATGTCAAGGTCTATTTTCCCCAAAGTCCATCTGTGTTCACATTTGGACATATTGAGTATTCATACCAAGTTTGGTCCTGATCCAACATTGTTTGAGTCCACACTGCTCTCTGAATATAGGTGAACTACAACTCCAAAACTCAAGGTCAATGCCCACCAAACTCTTATAGTATTTTCTCTTGGTTATGGGAGTTCTGTGTGGGAAGTTTGATTCCATTCCATCATTGGTAGAGTTCAGAGTGCTCTTTGATTGCAGGTGAACTATAACTCCCGGCTGTTGAGCAAAACCTTCGTGTGTGTCTTTCTGCCATTCCTGGCAGGATATCTATGTTGTGTTCATCGAAACAGGCCCAGGTTTCACACTGAGTGTATAAATACATTTAAAAACATATTAACTATATGTATTACTGTCTTAGAGTGTCATTTTGTGTCATTTTGGTTGGTGGTGTGCCCCAGGATTTTGGAAATGGAAAAAATGTGCCGCGGCTCAAAAAAGGTTGAAAAACACTGGTATAGAGAACTACAAAGTTTAAAATTTGGCATTATAATAAATTTCCATTGACCAGAAGCTGGCCACTTGTAGTGCCTCTGGTGTCGCTGTGGGAAGGTCCTCCCTTGTGTATATGACAGGGCTCAGACTGCATTGTAGTAAGTGGTCTGTGGTTTGCTTTTCTCTGCACTTGCACGTCATGGGCTTCACTTTGTAGCCTCATTTCTTAAGGTTGGCTCTGCATCTCGTGGTGCCAGAGCGTAGTCTGTTCAGCGCCTTCCAAGTTGCCCTGTCTTCTGTGTGCCCAGGAGGGAGTTTCTCATCTGGTCTCAGCCACTGATTGAGGTTCTGGGTGTTAGCCTGCCACTTTTGGACTCTTGCTTGCTGAAGTGTAATTGTGAGTATCTCTGTAGATCTTAGGAAGCTGTCTCTTGATTTAAGGCATTGGCATGCTGGCTGATATCCAAACAGAGGATGGGCCGGAAATGCCAATGTCTTGGTCCTTTCCTTACTGGCTACTGCTTCCCGATGGCTGTCAGATGGTGCAATACTGGCTAAGCAGTATAATTTCTCCAGTGGTGTGGGGCATAGAAATCCTGTGATAATGCGACATGTCTCATTAAGAGCTACATCCACTGTTTTAACTGTACACAGATGATGTCCAACTCTGTCACTCCTTCCCACCTGCTACTAAGGAGGCTGTTCAAGTCCTGAACCGGTGCTTGGCCGCTGTAACGGACTGGATGAGGGCTAACAAATTGAAATTAAACCCAGACAAGACAGAGGTACTCCTGGTCAGTCGAAAGGCCGAACAGGGCATAGGGTTACAGCCTGTGCTTGACGGGGTTACACTCGCCCTGAAGGCGCAGGTTCGCAGTCTGGGAGTGATCCTGGATTCATCGCTGGGCCTGGAGCCCCAGTTCTCAGCGGTGGCTGGGAGAGATTTTGCACAGTTAAAACTTGTGTGCCAGCTGCGCCCGTACCTTGGGAAGTCTGACTTGGCCACGGTAGTCCATGCTCTGGTTACATCTTGAATAGACTACTGCAATGCTCTCTATGTGGGGTTGCCTCTGAAGACTGCTCAGAAACTGCAATTAGCCCAACGCTTGGCAGCCAGGGTACTAACAGGAGCGGGCACAGGGAGCATTCAACTCCCTTGTTGCACCAGCTCCATTGGCTGCCAACTACTTTCCGAGCACAATTCAAAGTGCTGGTTTTAACCTACAAAACCCTATATGGTTCTGGCCCAGTTTACTTGTCCGAACAGATTCTCCCCTATGAACCATCAAGGACATTAAGATCCTCCGGAGAGGTCCTGTTCTCGATCCCGCCATCTTCGTAAGCGCGTCTGGTGGGGACGAGAGACAGGGCCTTCTCTGTCGTGGCCCCTCGGCTGTGGAACTCCCTCCCAAGCGATGTTAGATCTGCCCCCTCCCTGTTGTCCTTCAGGAGGCGGGTGAAGACTTGGATGTGGAACGAGGCCTTCCCAGAATAGGCTGAGATTGATTTCAATCTGAAATGGGTGACCAGTTTTTTAGACCGAGCTGAATGTGGTTTTAATGACAATGTGGTTTTTATGTATCTCTGTTTTTATGTGTTTTAATATGCTGTTTTTAAGATGTTTTAAATTTGTATGGCATTGAAATTTGCTGAGTCCCTCCATGGAGGTGGGAAGGTCGGGGTGCAATTTTTTAAAATAAATAAATAGTGAGATGTATTCCACACTGGGCATGCATATTCAGCAGCAGAGTGGCAAAGCGCATGGGCAGACGTCTTCACTCTGTCTGGTTATGATCCTCAGGTTGTGCCAGTTCGCTTTTGTATGATAATATTTCTAGCACCCACTTTTTGCTTGGTAATCTGCACATCGGATATTTATATTACGATTCATAACAGTAGCAAAATTACAATTATGAAGTAACAACGCAAATAATTTTATGATTGGGGGTCACCACAACATGAGGAACTGTATTAAAGGGTTAGGCCTATTTATTTATTTATTTACAGTATTTATATTCTGCCCTTCTCACCCTGCAGGGGACTCAGGGCGGATTACAATGTACATATACATGGCAAACATTCAATGCCATAGACCAGGGTGCTCAACTAGTCGATCGCGATCGACTGGTCGATCTTCGGTCCTCATCCAGTCGATCTTAGGGCCTCACCTGCCATGATCCCGCGCGCTCCCGTCGCCGCACGCGCTCCCGCCTCCGCCAGCGCAGCGCCTCCTCCACCCGCGGGGCACTGCAGGAAGGAGGAAGCGGCAGCGGAGGCTATGCAGCTGCCCCTGGAGGAGAGAGAGGCAGGGCACTCCCTCCGAAGGCCCCGCATCGCGCTCCCTTCTTCCTGTAATGCCTTGCGGGTGGAAGAAGCGCCTCCCAGGCGGAAGGCGCGCTCCTGCTGCTGCCTTCCACCCGGATCGGTGCGGCGGGGCTCTGGCGGCGATGGAGAGGCCTGCAGGGAGGCGAGGCCTGGCGCGGCTCCCTTCCCCTGCCGCCAGGATCAAAAAGGGAGCCGCGCCAGACCTCGCCCCCCCCCACCCCAGTAGGCCTCTCCATCGCTGCCGGAGCCCCACCACGCCAAACCGGACGGGGCTCCGGCGGCAATGGAGAGGACTGCAGGGGAGGCAAGGCGCTCCTCCCACCTCTCTCTTGCCCAGATCCGCCATGGAGCCCGGCAAGAGAGGGGCGGGCGGAGAGGAAGGCTGGGCCTCCGCAGGCCCCGCCTGGCACTCATCCCACCTCTCTCTCGCCCGGATCCGCCATGGAGCCGGGGCGAGAGAGGGGCGGGTGGAGAGGAAGGCTGGGCCTGCGGAGGAAGGTGCGTGCGTGCGTGCGCACGCTCGTGCAAGGTGCACTGCGCAAAAACTGCGTGTGTGCACGAAGTGCGTGCATAAGGTAGGTGGTCGTTTTGACTTGGTTAATTTCACAAGTAGCTCGCATGCTGGAAAAGTGTGAGCACCCCTGCCTTAGACACACAACATATATAGAAAGACACTCAGAGGCTATTTAACATTCCAACTTCTGGCCACCAGGGGAGCTGTCGCTCGTTCTTTGCATACTTCCTGGAGATTTTATGGCCTCGTAAATCAGTTAAATTAGTCACGGCATTAGGAAGGTTGAGAAACACTGCTATAGGACTACCCTTCCCAGGTTTGCATAGCATTGAGTCCTGGCAATTAAAGTGCATTCAAATTGCATTCATTCTGCAGTGCAGAGTCTCCCTGAGATATGCTTCCAGTGAAACAAGTTGAGGAGGAAGGAGAGCAGGGTAATCGTCAGGAAAGCGGCCAAAGCAGTATGACCAATGTAGCTTAGGCCGAAAAGGCCAAGAGCATCATGCAACATCCTTCCTCTGGAAGGACAAATGCTGAGTGCTCCTCTTTACTTGGTTCGAGGAAGGAGAAATGCCTGTCAGCAGGAGCAGATCCACTCCAAAATCTCCGCATGCAGCTGAAATCGGGCTGCTCTGCCCTGCTGCATTGTTTTCCCAGCAGGATCCCCAACCTGTCAGCAGGATGCAAAACAAGTCTGAACAAACAAGTCTAAAGGGTGAAGGTCACCTTACGAGTGGCTTCCCATATCACTTCTCCCTTGTTTCGAGTGTTTAAGACATGTCCGGAGGACCGGGGAACCAGACAGATGAGCACACCTTTCTGGAAATGTGCGTTTTAAAGAAGAACGAATAAAATAAGTGCGTCTCCAAAAAAAAGCTCTTTAAAAGATGCTTAATAAGAACTTTGGGAGAGCACACACATGTCAACAACATGCAAGCAGTGAATGTACAAAGTGGCTGAACAACATGATTTTGGCGGCAGATCAAGTGACGTTTTTGCACGTTTTGTGCCACCTATATTAGTAGGGCAAGTCAGAACTGCAAAGGAATTATGTAAGAGTAGCTGTACCTTCCATGTGGCCAACCTTCCTTCCCTCTTTCTCTTCTTTCTTTCTCTCCTTCCATCCCTCCCTCTTTCCTTTCTTTCTTCCTTCCATCCCTCCCTCTTTCCTTTCTTTCTTCCTTCCATCCCTCCCTCTTTCCTTTCTTTCTTTCTTCCATCCCTCCCTCTTTCCTTTCTTTCTTCCTTCCATCCCTCCCTCTTTCCTTTCTTTCTTCCTTCCATCCCTCCCTCTTTCCTTTCTTTCTTCCTTCCATCCCTCCCTCTTTCCTTTCTTTCTTCCTTCCTTCCTTCCCTCTTTCCTTCCTTCCTTCCTTCCCTCCCTCCTTCCTTCCCTCCCTCTTTCCTTCCTTCCTTCCCTCTTTCCTTCCTTCCTTCTCTCCCTCCCTCCTTCCTTCTTCTCTTCCTCCCTCTTTCCTTCCTTTTCTCCCTCCCTCTTTCCTTCCTTCCTTTTCTCCCTCCCTCTTTCCTTCCTTCCTTTTCTCCCTCCCTCTTTCCTTCCTTTCCTCCCTCCCTCCCTCTTTCCTTTTTTCCTTCTCTCCCTCCCTCTTTCCTTCCTTCCTTCCCTCTTTCCTCCCTTCCTCCCTTCCTTTCCTCCCTCCCTCTTTCCTTCTTTCCCTCCCTCCCTGTTCCCTTCCTTTCTTTCTTTCTCTCCTTCCTTCTTTTCTTCTTCCCTTCCTTCCCCTCCGCACCTTTTCTTTCCCTTTCTCTTTCTCCCCTCTCTTCCTTCTCTACCTATTTTTGGACGGCAACTCCCAGCCGTCCTCCTAATTGATCTATGTATCTACCTACCTACCCCTACCTACCTATCTCTATCTAATCTATCTATCTGGAGAATTCCTGGGAGTCCAGGAATAGGAAATGGGAAATATGCCGGGATTGGGATGCTCTCAAAGAAATCCAAGGAGAAGAAAACTTACAGCTTGGAAGCAGTGCATTTGGATCATCCTCCTTTCCTAAAGGGCCTGGTCTAGGGGATGCTGGGAGCTGTAGTCTGGAAGGGAGTGTGGATATGCTATTGTGTGTTTTGTTTGCCAAGGGGAGTCATTTTTACGCATGTGCTGTAGCATCTTTTTGCTTTTTTTGGCTTTTAAGCCCCTTCCGCTGTGTTTTTCAGTGTTTTTTTAGAGTGATGGTCACTCATTGGCCTGAGAGGTGTCTTGTGTCCAAATTTGGTGTCAATTTGCCCAGTGGTTTTTGAGTTATGTTAATCCCAAAAACCAACATTGCATTTTTATTTATATAGATGCTTAAACGTGTTCTGGGAATAGGGTTCGGCACATTAGGCACCTCTTCTATAGTTGGGATTAAAAACCAGAGAGGATTTGCTGTCCTAATGAATAAACAGAAGTTAAGTTTAGGTAAAGGTTTTCCCCTTCAGTCCAGTCATGGCTGACTCTGGGGGTTGGTGCTCATCTCCATTTCTAAGCTGAAGAGCTGGCGTTGTCCGTAGACACCTCCAAGGTCATGTGGCCAGCATGACTTCATGGAGCGCTGTTACCTTCCCATTGGAGTGGTACCTAATGATCTCCTCACAATTGCATGTTTTCGAACTGCTAGGTTGGAAGAAGCTGGGGCTGACAGAGGAAGCTCACCTTGCTCCCCGGATTTGAACCGCTGACCTTTTGGTCAGCAAGTTCAGCAGCTCAGCGCTTTAACCCACTGTGCCACCGCGGGCAGTTATTTACTCTTAAAACACTGTAATATGCAAATAGACTCTGTCACTTAAAAAGTAAATAAGGTCGAAGGTTAAGCACAAATGTCTGAATTGGGAATGCATTTTCCTTCCGCACCATAAAAGATTAACACAAATTTCGTTAAGACAAACAAAGCAGGGTTTTTTTTTAGTCATGGACACCCCTAGAAGACATATTAACATTCCCCTTCATTTCCCAAAGCTATCCAACTATTCTCTAATTTCTCTAAGCCTTACTAACCACTTCAGACTGGAAGTCAGCCTGAAGAAAACAGGAAGTTCTCTACCAGTCCGTGCCACTGGAAGAACACCATCATCCCAACATCAGCATAGGCGAATCTGTGCTTAAGTTCGTCCAGCAGTTCACCTCCTTGGGAAGCATCATCTCTTCAAATGCCAAGATTGACAAAGAAATAGATCACAGATTAGCAAAGGCATGGAGTGCATTCGGAAGGCTTCACAAAAGAGTCTGGAGCAACAAGCACCTGAGGCAAAGCACTAAAATTGGTGTGTACAGAGTTATCATACTGTCTATTCTCCACTATGGGTCTGAAACATGGGTCACCTATCGCCAACACCTATGACTCCTCGAACTCCTAAATATACACTGGACTGATTATGTGACTAATGTTGCTCTCCTTGAGCAAGCAGGGATCACCAGCATTGAGGCCATGCTATTGAGAACACAGCTGCGCTGGGCAGGACACGTCTCTAGGATGGAGGACCACCACCTCCCAAAGATAGTACTCTATGGTGAACTCGCCACGGGTCAGCGCAAGAGAGGCGCCCCCAAAAAGAGAGATAAGGATTCCCTGAAACAACATCTCAGGCTCGGCCAGATTGATCACCAACAATGGCCCACCCTGGCCTCACATCGGGAGGCATGGAAACGCACTCTTCACAATGCTGCGGCCTCTTTCGAGAAGACACGCCAAACGGGTCTCGAAGAGAAACGACAACGCAGAAAGAACCGCAACTTGGAAACGACATCACCCAAGGAGACTTTCTGCTGTGCTTTCTGCAACCAGACTTGCCTATGTCAGATTGGCCTTTTTAGTCATCAACACACTTGTAAAAAGCATGGGATGAGTCCTTCCTAAGAATCTTCGTTCGCGAAGAAATGCCGAGAGAGACTAACCACGCAATGTTAATCATTTCCATGATAATCTATGCCTTTTCTTCAACATGGACAAAGCTGGATAGATTATCTCATATTTTAATTAGTTTGCCAATTACTAGCTTCAGTTGTATGGGAAGTCCATGTATGACCCACTGTTTCTTCTCTCTGGTGGCATCTAGCTGTGTGCATCCACTCTGGGTTTTAGTCCGAACTTTCCAAGATTCTGAAAGCTAGGCCCAAAGTAGATTTAGGACTTTGGCTACAACTTTTTACAGTTTGGAGGATACCTGGAATGGAATGGATGCAGGTGAAACGTCATGAGAGAATGCTTCTGGAACATGGCCGTGCAGCCCAAAAAACTCACAACAACCCAGTGATTCTGGCCGTGAAAGCCTTCGACAATACATTGAAATGGATTCATTGCCCCATCAATGATTCCTATATTTACCTTTGTATCCTTTGTTTTTGTTTGTGTGTTTGTTTGTTATTCATTTCTCCAGGTCGTCCAGTTTGCAACAGTGAGGGATCTGGATCGCCTCCACACTCCTTATCCTCTTTTCTCAACCCTGATTCGAGTGTGAATGGCAGGAGCACCTTACCCTTTTGCAAAGAGTCAGAATTCCGGCGGCAACTACCGCCAAAATTAGTACAACACTCTGGCCATCGTCTAACCTATAGCAACTGTCAGAAGAGTTGGTCAGAGAATAAGTTAAAAGGTGAGATTACTGTATATACTCGTATATAAGCCTATTCTTTCAGTCCCTTTTTTAGGCTGAAAATGCTCCCCTTGGCTTATAGTCGAGCCAAGGTTATTTATTATTTTACTCTGTTATAAGTATTAATTTTATTGCATGTATTTACTCTGTTTATTATTACATTTACATTATTTTACTATATTATTATTTTTATTAAATTTATTCACTCTATTTATTATTACATTAACATTATTTTAGTCTATTATTATTTTTATTACATTTATTTACTCTATTATTACATTTACTTTATTTTACTATATTTTTATTTTTATTAAATTTATTTACTCTGTTTATTATTAAATGTACATTATTTTACTCTATTATTATTTTTATTACATTTATTCACTCTATTTATTATTACATTAACATTATTTTAGTCTATTATTATTTTTATTACATTTATTTACTCTATTATTACATTTACTTTATTTTACTATATTATTATTTTTATTACATTTATTTACTCTGTTTATTATTAAATGTACATTATTTTACTCTATTATTATTTTTATTACATTTATTTACTCTATTTATTATTACATTAACATTATTTTACTCTATTATTATTTTTATTACATTTATTTACTCTATTATTACATTTACATTATTTTACTATATTTTTATTTTTATTACATTTATTTACTCTGTTTATTATTACATTAACATTATTTTACTCTATTATAATTTTTATTACATTTAATTACTCTATTATTGCATTTACATTATTTTACTCTATTATTATTTTTATTAAATTTATTTACTCTGTTTATTATTAAATGTACATTATTTTACTCTTATTATTTTTATTACATTATTTACTCTATTATTACAGTAACATTATTTTAGTCTATTATTATTTTTATTACATTTATATACTCTATTATTACATTTACTTTATTTTACTATATTATTATTTTTATTAAATTTATTTACTCTGTTTATTATTAAATGTACATTATTTTACTCTATTATTATTTTTATTACATTTATTTACTCTATTTATTATTTCATTAACATTATTTTAGTCTATTATTTTTATTACATTTAATTACTCTATTATTACATTTACATTATTTTACTCTATTATTTTTATTAAATTTATTTACTCTGTTTATTATTAAATGTACATTATTTTACTCTATTATTATTTTTATTACATTTATTTACTCTATTTATTATTACATTAACATTATTTTAGTCTATTATTATTTTTATTACATTTAATTACTCTATTATTGCATTTACATTATTTTACTCTATTATTATTTTTATTAAATTTATTTACTCTGTTTATTATTAAATGTACATTATTTTACTCTTATTATTTTTATTACATTATTTACTCTATTATTACAGTAACATTATTTTAGTCTATTATTATTTTTATTACATTTATTTACTCTATTATTACATTTACTTTATTTTACTATATTATTATTTTTATTAAATTTATTTACTCTGTTTATTATTAAATGTACATTATTTTACTCTATTATTATTTTTATTACATTTATTTACTCTATTTATTATTTCATTAACATTATTTTAGTCTATTATTTTTATTACATTTAATTACTCTATTATTACATTTACATTATTTTACTCTATTATTTTTATTACATTTATTTAATCTGTTTATTATTACATTTACCTTATTTTTTACATCATTGTCTCAAGGCAAGCAGTTAGATCAAATCAAAACACACCAGAGTCTTTATCTGTAGTTAGCATGGCAAAGAGACTACAAAGCAAAGAGATCACACACATGTATGTTACTTACTCTTTTACCCAGGACCACAGAAAATGATACAATTCTTGTCATGGTTGTCACATGGTCATGAATCAGCTGTCCCTCTAGATCTACATGACAGTGTAAATGAGGGCAAACAAGTTGAAGTTGAATCCAGACAAGACAGAGATCCTCCTGGTCAATTGCAAGGCCGATCAGGGTATAGGGTTACAGCCTGTGCTGGATAGGGTTGCACTTGCCTTGAAGGCGCAGGTTTGCAGCTTGGGAGTCCTCCTGGACTCAGCCTGGAACTTCGGGTTGCGGTGGCCAGGGGGGCTTTCACACAATTAAAACTTGTGTACCAGTTGTGCCTGTATTTCGGGAAGCCAGACTTGGCCACGGTGGTCCATGCTCTTGCTACATCCAAGATAGACTACTGCAACGGACTCTACACGGGGTTGCCTTTGAAGACTGTTCGGAAGCTTCAAATAGTCCAACGGGAGGCAGCTACGTTAATAACCGGAGTGGTATACAGGGAGCACACAACTCCTATGTTACATCAGCTCCACTGGCTGCCCGTTTGCTACCGGGTACAATTCAAAGTGCCGGCTTTGGCCTATAAAGCCCTAAATGGCCCTGGCCCAGTTAATCTGTCCAAACGCATCTTCCTTTATGAACCACCACAAAGACTAAGATCTTCTGGGGAGGCCCTGCTTTCGGAGAGCTGCGGGGGAGGGAGGAGGAGGAAGAGGAGGGGGCCAAGCCGAGGCTCCCCCCCTCCTCTCCCTCCTCTTCTTCCTCGGAGGACCCTGGGACCTCAGAGGAAGAGACTACTTCATCCCTGCTTCATGGTTTTTCACTTATTGTGGATGGCCATGAAACATAACCCTCTCGATAAGTGAGGGAACACTGTATTTATAGTTATTTTATGTCCTGGCATGGAATGCTTGCCATATATATGTTGTGCTCCACCCTGAGTCCCCTTCAGGGTGAGAAGGGCGAAATATAAATGTTTCAAATTCTTTAATTAAATTATTTATTTACCTTATAGTTTTCGTACTATAAATAGCCATGCCCATCCAAATTTTAGGGTGTAGCCCTCCAAATTAAGTCAAGCACATTTCACGAATGCTTGTGGATAACACTTGTATTGATATTTTTATTATTGTCATGGTTTTAATTGATATGCCAATGTTTTTAATTGTTTTAAATGTTTTTTATGATGTTGTTGGCATTGAATTGTCACCTCCGGGCTAAATAAATCTATGTATATAATAAAAGTCCGTGTTTGCAGCGGTGCGGAGGGCGGGAGGTGTGGAGGGCGGGAGGTGCGGAGGAATATGTGCCAGCATTTCGATTGGTTGCCACTGTGGGATTATTTGCATAAAGGACACTGATTGGCCAGCCTCAGAACTCCGACACTCTAAGGCACCAGACAGAGGGCATTGGTTGCCACTGAGGAACTATTTGCGTAAAGGACTCTGATTGGCCAGCAAAACAGAATGTAACTGAATGCTTGAGTTAGCCAAATGACAGTTTTTTTCCCATTGGAAATGGAATGTTCATTTTCTGGGAGGTGCGGAGGTGCCAAGGAATATGCGACAGCGTTGCGATAGGTTGCCACTATGGGATTATTTGCATAAAGGACTCTGATTGGCCAGCCTCAGAACTCCAACATTCTACGGCCCCAGACAGAGGGGATTGGTTGCCACTGAAATCGTATTTGCATAAAGGACTCTGATTGGCCATCCACATTCCAACATTCCGAGGTGACTCAGAGGGAAAAGGAAAGGCCTCAGTCAGTCAGACACTGTGGCCCACAGCAATGATGGATCAGGACCAAACTTGGCACACAGGGGCCCAATGGCCCACTTCACAACACGACCCTCACCCAATGACCAATACAGACCAAAATTAGCACACAGAGCCCCCTTGACCCACTCAACACCCTGGTGCTGTTTCAAGGAGGATGGACCACAGATGATGGGACTTGAAATACCTTCACTCACCTTCACTCACCTTCCTGCAACCCTCATCCAAAGAATGATCAAGACCAAATGTGATACACAGAGCCCCCATGACTCACTCGACATCCTGGTGCTGTTTGGAGGGGGATGGACCATGGCCAATGGGACTTGCAGTACCTTCACTAAGTTCCTGAGACCACTGCAAGCCACATAAACATCTGATAGGAACCAACCTTGGCACACAATGCCTTCCTCAAATAACCCGGGCACCGCCGGGTCCCCAAGCTAGTAAATAAATAAATTCAAAGAGTTGACTTCTAACAAGGTCATGGTTTTCAAAAGATGATCTCCACATATTCGTAGAGAGTCACGTTTGCCAAACGGATGTGACATCATTTTTACTTTTTCAATAAGGTTATGGTGCACTTATTCATTCTTAACTCCTTTATGTTCCAGGGTCCTGGTATCAACAGAAGAATTGCTCCATCCTGGTCTGTGGGCGAGAGACCATCCTGCACTGCATGACCGAAGGGCGCTTAAACCACCTCCTGGATGTCCTGCGCTCCCAGCAACTCTTGTCCCGGACGGACTACGAGAGCATCACCTCCTTCCCCACCTTGACGGCCCGTTCCCGGGCTTTGCTGGACACTTGCCTTGGCCTCGGTGAAAAGGCTGCCCACACCGTGGTGTCCGTCTTGTCCACTAGCAAATGCAGCCCTTTGCTACAGAGTTTCCGGACAAATGCGGTGAATTAAACCATTTACCTTTTGGCATTTCAAAAGAAATGAAAACATGCCTCTGCCAGCTGGTAATTTGCAACAGCGCCGATTTATCGAGCCTGCGTTGCTCGCTCTCGCAGATGAGAACCTCGCACGGCTTCTGCTCAGCGACTTTCATCCGCTTAATGAAGGAACGTGAGTTGGATTACGGGCCTGAGCTGCCCAACGCCTGCAGTAATCACTTCAATATGCTTTTAATATTGACGGTCATACAGTTGGACGCTTGAGCTGTTGGGACTGCGGTCAAGCTTCAGTCCCGAGCCATCTGGGCAAAACAAGACAGACTGTGGAGCTGCCCTTGTTTTCATACTGTTTGACACGGGAGTTGCAGAGACTTGGCCGAGAGAACACAAAAGGCACTTAAGGGGCCCTCTTGCTCCCACGAAGCGGGAAGAAAAACCGGTTGAGGGTGAGGCTGAACTTAAGGAGAAGCACAACTGAGTGCCTTCTCCACAAACAAAAGGGGCAGAATGTAAACATCGAATCATTCAGCGAGGTGTTTGTTCAGTCTTGGTTCAGAACAACCTTTACAACAAACACAAACCCACTACAAGTACATAAATCACAAAAGTGGAGGTTTTTAAGTAGCTTAGATCAGAGTTTCCCAACCTTTTTTGAGCCGTGGCACATTTTTTACATTTACAGAATCTTGGGGCACACCACCAACCAAAATGACACAAAATGACACTCTAACACAGTAATACATATCGTTAATATGTTTTTAAATGTATTTATACACTCAGTGTGAAACCTGGGCCTGTTTCGATGAACACAACATAGATATCCTGGCAGGAATGGCAGAAAGACACAAACTCCCCACACAGAACTCCCATAACCAAGAGGAAATGCTATAAGAGTTTGGTGGGCATTGACCTTGAGTTTTGGAGTTGTAGTTCACCTATATCCAGAGAGCACTGTGGACTGAAACAATGTTGGCATGAATACTCAATATGCCTACATGTGAAGACAGATGGTGTTTGGGGAAAATAGACCTTGACATTTGGGAGGAAGGCTGGCGAGGGAGTTCCTCATGGAATCCCGCCTGCCTTTCCTTCCTCTGAGGGCCCTCCTGCTAGGCCCCGACCCTTTCTCCCCGCGAAAGAAGGCCCCCTCTCCCCTTTGGGGCCCTTCCTCCCCGAGGGGCTTATGGGGGGGCAGGCCGAGGGGAAATGCGCCCCGGGGCCTCACCTGGGATGCAGCAGGGCTGAGCTAGGTCATCTCCAGAAGCAGCTGGCTCCTTCGCTTCCTTCACCGCCACAGGAGGAAGGTGAATGTGTCTGCCACCCCTGGGACCTAGTGCACATGTGCCCAGACAAGCGCACTTTCACTTCTGCTTCCGTCCCCCGCCCTCCCTTGATTGGAGGCTGGCTGGCTGGGGAAATGGGCAAAGGAGGCGGCGCCCCAGCCCCTTCGCCACCGCCCGACCCTTCCTCCTCCTTTTCCTCCTCCCCCAATTAGCAGCAGCAGGAGTTCGGCAGGAGGGGGAAGAGAGGTTTTCCCGCGGCACACCAGGCGATCGCTCACGGCACACTAGTGTGCCGCGAAACAGTGGTTAGGAAACACTGGCTTATATAATATAATGTTAAACATATATCCAACTTATATAATAGAGCATTGAGCAATATATAAGGAACACAAAACTGTTATTTATATAGTGATTTTTACATCAGTCACAAAAGTAGAGTCTATCTTGCTTTAAGTAAACTTTTCTTAAGGGCATAAGATCCCTTTTGGTTGGAACTTCCAGTGCCTTGTAAGAGGATATCCACATAGAGGATTTCCAGACCGGTTTCGACTGAACGTCTTCCTCAGCTGGAGAAATGTAAAGAGTATAATAAAGTGGACATCAAGTGTGGCGCCCCCATGAGGCTGGTCTTATATTTGTACTGTGTACCTATTTGCCTTTACCTGCAAGGCCTTTGTCCCATTGTCTTGCCATGTGGGCACTTAGGGTCGGAGTTGTGTCTTAGCTCCAAACCTGATGTCACCGCCCTTAACTCCTCCTCTTCCGGAGTTTACCTGAGAGGCAGGACTTCCTTTCTGGCCTCATTCCAAGCATAGAACATGGACGAAGCTGGCGGAAATCTGGAGCCAAGGCTCAGACAAAGCACCTACGTTCACGTATAGCCTATCCAACGCTCTCAAGCCAGGATTGCAGTGATAGGAAGGCCAGCCCTTCACCCATAGACTGTAATCTCTGGGGACCCACGGACTTCGTGCGCCAGAGTACCATTTGAGGAGCAACTGGAAACCTGGAACCAAAGAGAGGAACCTTCACTCTGCAAAAGACAAGTAAACACGATCCCTTTTCTCAAAGGACCTTTTCTAGCAACCAACAGCGAGCTTTTTGGGCCACCAGCACTTTTACTGGTTGTTATTAAATAAACTTGTTTTGAGTTCACCTTTTCTGAGTCCTGAACTCATTGCTTAGAGCAGTGATTTTCCACCAGTGTGCCGTGGAACACTAGTGTGCCATGAGAGATCATCAGGTGTGTCGTGGGAAATTACAGTGGAGAGAGAGAGAGAGAGAGCCTAGCAGGAAACTTCAGGCAGCGGAAATGAGGCTTTCCTGGCCGAAGCAGCAATGCCAGCCAGCCTGGCTGCAGTCAGGGAGAGCCCTCGGTGTCCAGAACTTTCCTCCCTCCTCTCTCTCTCCTTCCCTTCCTTCCTTCCCTCCCTCTGCGCGCCAAGGGCTACCTGGCCGGATGCAGCTCCTCCTACTTCCTGGCTCCTGGGCGCTCATCTGCCATCCTCCCCTCTGGCAGCAAGGAGGAGGAGAGGGAGGAGGAGTCCGCGGGAGCTGCCCCCGTCCGACCCTGTTCCTAGAGGCTCAAGGCAAGGCTTTCTGCCCTCTAGCCCTTCCGCGCTGGGGAAGGGGATCAACCCCTCATCTCCTGGCCTCTCCTGGCTGGGCTCCGGGTTTGCTGCAGAGCAGAGGCCGACATGCGCAGTTCCACAGCCCAGCTTGGTTCCTTCCCGATTTGGCCCCAAGGCGACAGCAGGGAAGCCGAAGGGACACGGGGGAAGGGAGGCCCTCCTGGGGGGGCTGAACCCCTTTGGGAAGGAGAGCTGGGGGTGGCGACGGCTGCGAGCCTCCGCCGCAGTTTGTTCCGAGGCTTGGAGCCACCCTTTGTGCTCAATTCCTATTCGTCCTGTTCAGCCGAGCCCGCGTGCGCTTCAGCCACTCAGCGCAGCCTTCCCCCGAAAAGGGGCGAGTCGCGCAAGATGCCGGGCATGCGCGCCAGGGCGGGAGGCAGGCCGGGGGATCGTCTCCCTAGCTCTTGCAGCGGCCGTGCCGGGAGGAAGGTCAGCCCGGAGCTTACCTTCCTTCAGCGCGCCGCTGCAAGAGCTAGGGGACACGGCGGAGGGCGGCTCGCCGATCCCGCCCTGGCGCGCAAGCCCGCGAGCGGCCCTGCGCGAGCGAGGAACAGGCGGGCAGAAGTCCCGCCCCTAGGGCATCTGACGTGGCTTCCCTCCGCCTCCTCACTCGCGTCGGCCCCGCCCCTCCTCGCGCCCCCCCCCCCAAATTGTAAAAAAATAAAAACTGATGTCTTGCAGGGGGTTAGGGGGCCGTAGGGAAGGGGCTCGGGGGCCGTGTACGGCCCCTGGACCAACAGTTGGACAGCCCTGAGCTAGAACATGTCCCCAAAGGAACAAATATTTCCATATATTGCTAACATGTAAGACATAATTAACAAGAGAAGCATAGATACTTACAATAGGTTCTCCTCAACAGTGCTCTGCAATAGTTTGATTCTGTAGCAAGCACATAGCCAGCAGGTAGGAACTAGTATATGAAGTGAAGCAATTGAAGGGGCCCAGAACAATTAGAATATGTGATCAAAGTGTTAAAGTGCTATATACTAAGGCTTACAGGAAACATTGGCATGAGATGGCGCCATTTAGACCCTTGGGATGTATAGTTTTAAGGGTAAAAATCCACAGTCACCTACGTACCCACCGCCAAGACACTACACTTGGAGGACCATCATCCTCGGGCTATGAGGGATCGCCTAAATAAGTATGTAAGTAAGTAACCTGCACATGCAATGCACAATCAAAATGTGTGCAGGTTACTTACTTATTTAGGCGATCTCTCATAGCCCGAGGATGATGGTCCTCCAAGTGTAGTGTCTTGGCGATGGATCTGTAGGTGACTGTGGAGACCTTTTCTTGATCCGCATGTTCCCCCGCAGTGAGGACATCAGTTTCCAGGTGGAAGGCGGTCCCGGTCAAGGTTGGCTTCACGCGTCTTCCTCTTGGCATGTTTCTCCTGTTCACCCTCCATTCGTGCCTCTTCGAATTCCGCAGCACTGCTGGTCACAGCTGACCTCCAGTTAGAGCGTTCAAGGAACAGGGCTTCCCAGTTCTCGGTGTCTCTGCCAAAGTTTTTAAGGTTGGCTTTGAGCCCATCTTTAAATCTCTTTTCCTGTCTACCAACATTACGTTTTCCATTCTTGAGTTTGGAGTAGGGTAACTGCTTTTGGAGACAGTGATCAAGCATTCAGACAACATGCCAGTCGAGCGGAGTTGATGGCATAGGAGCATCGCTTCAGTGTTGGTGGTCTTTGCTTCTTCCAGCACACTGACATTTGTCTGCCTGTCTTCCCAAGAGATTTGCAGTATTTTTCGGAGGCAGCATTGATAGAAACATTCCAGGAGTTGAGAGTGATGTCTGTAGACCAGGGGTGCTCACACTTTTTCAGCATGGGAGCTACTGATTAAAAAACCAAGTCCCAAAGATCACCTGCCCAGAAATGTAAAACGTATAACTATTTTCTTATTTATTTATCTATTTATATTTATTATTCATTTTATGTACCACTCCTTCCAGCAGGCTCGGGGCAGTTTACATAAAATTAAAGTTATGTAATAAAGTTATAAAACATCAACGTTTCAATTTAATAACAACAATATAAAACAGAGCATAAAAATACACCCAACCACCCCATTTCTCCCACACTGCCATATTACCACACGTATTATCAGCCAGAAAGTAAGAAGAGAGGCTTTTGAACTGCAAGGCCATTTAATACTCAGCAAGGTAAACAAAGGGGCATGCAAAAATACATCCAACCACCCCATTTCTCCCACATTTCCATATTCCCCAACATATATTTCTCAAGGAACAAAGCAAGCAGAGAGGCTTTGGAGCTAAAAGGCCATTTTTAAACATTGAAAATAAACAAAGAGACATGCCACAGAACAATCAAGCACCCACCCCAAAGTAAAAAGACCGACCTTTGAGATGCGGTAAGGAAATGACCCCAAAGCGTCCTTCTTCTTCTCCGTCGTTGCTCCTATTTTCACGCCGCCAGCATGCGTGCCACCTCCAAGAGCTCACGAAAAGTCCGAGAGGCAGAATGGGCGTTTCTGCGCATGCGCGCGGGGCCAGCCATGCATCGCGTCATCCAGGCACGCCCCCTTTGGTCTCCTACGACTCTGAGTACCTGGAGAAGGACGGAGGGAGGAGGAGGAATCCAAAAGAGGGGCCCCATTCTGCCTCTTGGACTCTGGAGCTTTTGCAGGCAGTGCGCGAGCAGGGAGCGGGGAGGAGCAACGGCGGAGGACTTCTTTGCAGCGTGCAGGGGCGCGTGAAGAGGACCAACAGCAAAAAACCTGGTCAGGGGCCTGAAGATCACCAGGATGAGGCCCGAAGATCACCCTGGTGATCGAGATCACCATTCTGAGCACTCCTGGACTAGGATGCCCCCCCAAATTCCTCAAAATGATTATCCTGTTACATGAGGGCCAGCACGGTCAAGTCAGATATGGCGATGCTCTCTCGGAGCCCTTTCTCATAACTAATGGAGTGAAGCAAGGTTGTGTTCTTGCACCAACCCTATTTACAATCTTCTTCAGCATGATGCTCCAAAGGGCTACGGCAGACCTCGAAGAAGAAGATGACGGCATATATATACGCTACTGATGGCAGCTTGTTCAACTTAAGCCCCCTGAGGGCTCGCACTAAGACTCTAAACTATCTAGTCCGTGAGCTGCTTTTTGCTGACGATGCTGCCCTTGTCGTCCACTCAGAAGCAGCCCTGCAGCGCCTCACATCCTGCTTTGCAGCAGCTGCAGAGCTGTTTGGGCTGGAAGTCAGCCTGAAGAAAACGAAAGTCCTCTACCAGCCTGCACCACAGGAAGAACACCATCATCCCCATGTCAGCATAGGCACATCTGTTCTTAAGTCCGTTCAGCAGTTCACCTATCTGGGAAGCATAATCTCTTCAGATGCTAAGATTGATAAAGAGATAGATCACAGATTAGCAAAGGCATATGGTGCATTTGGAAGGCTTCACAAAAGAGTCTGGAGCAACAAGCACCTGAGGCAAAGCACCAAAATCAGTGTGCATAGAGCTATCGTACTGTCTATTCTCCTCTATGGGTCTGAAACATGGGTCACCTATCGCCAACACCTACGACTCCTTGAACACTTTCATCAGTGCTGTCTTCGCACAATCCTAAATATACAGTGGACCGACTATGTGACTAATGTTGCTGTCCTTGAGCAAGCAGGGATCACCAGTATTGGGACCATGCTATTGAAAACACAGCTGCGCTGGGCAGGGCACGTCTCTAGGATGGAGGACCACTGCCTCCCAAAGATACTACTCTATGGTGAACTCGCCACGGGTCAGCGCAAGAGAGGCACCCCCAAAAAGTGATATAAGGACTCCCTGAAACAACATCTCAGGCTCGGCCAGATTGATCACCAACAATGGTCCACCCTGGCCTCACATCGGGAGGCATGGAGACGAACTATCCACAATGCTGTGGCCTCTTTCGAGAAGACACGCTGAATGTGTCTCGAAGAGAAACGACAATGCAGAAAGAACCGCAACTTGGAAACGACATCACCCAAGGAGACATTCTGCTGTGCTTTCTGCAACCAAACTTGCCTATCTCAGATTGGCCTTTTTAGTCATCAGTGGGCTTGTAAAAAGCATGGGATGAGTCCTTCCTAAGAACCTTCGTTCACGAAGTAATGCTGAGAGATTATTATATTACTTTGTGGAGAGGTGGCTGCCAAGGAAGTGAAAATGGCAATGGACATCGATGCAGCGGTGCATGGGCATTTTGTTCCACATTTGTATTTTGTTCCACATTGCATTTCCATAAGAAGATGTCATTGTGCAACTGTTACGGAACTCTGTGTCCCATGAAGTTACATTCTGCTTCCTCTGCATAAGATCTCAGACTATGTTTTGCTTCGTTGTGTGCCTTCAAGGCATTTCCAACTTAAGTTGACCCTAAAGCAACCCTGTCATGTGGCTTTCTTGGCCAGATTTGTTCAGAGATGACTTGCCATTGCCTTCCTCTGAGACTGAGAGAATGTGACGTGATGAAGATCACCCAGTCTCGAACTTTGATTTCCTACTACGTCTTGCTCCAGTAATCAAACCGCTTTGCCTCGACCTGAACCTGAAATATGGGAAGAGTGAAACCAGTGGTTCCTAAATAACATTTGCATGAGCAAAGAGGGATGGTGTTCTGGAAGCAACTTTATCTATTCAAATTCGTAATATCTATTAGCTTTGGCAGGCTGCAATGCTTCCAAATATAGCGAGAAGCCACACAGATAAGCTTGCTTGCAAAAGATAAATAGGTTTTTGTCCTAAGGATAATTTGGGAAACCTGTGATAAGATGCTTTAAGCTATTTGTGTGTGTGTGTGTAGACACACACACACACACCATTCTTCAGAGGGATGTACAAAACCATTTGGAGAAACTGGGCAACTAGGAACTAGGCCTGGGCAACCATGGTTCTAAATCAGGCCCGGGCAAACTTCGGCCCTCCAGGTGTTTTGGACTCCAACTCCCACAATTCCTAACAGCCTACCGGAGTTGGAGTTCAAAACACCTGGAGGGCCGAAGTTTGCCCGGGCCTGTTCTAAATGGTTCTAAAGTACTTACAAAACTAAAGTTCTGGTGGTGAAAACTAGGTGGCGCTGGCGCTTTGCTTCTACAGTGTTGCTAAAGTTCTGGTGGTGAACATTTCAGAACTTTAACAAAACTTTCAAAATTTCATTATTATTTCATTATTGGCGATTTTTAAGACGGAACCAATTAGGAACTGCCATTTATAATGAAGTTTTGAAAGTTTTGCTAGAGTTCTGAAATGTTCACCACCAGAACTTTAGCCACACTGTAGAAGCAAAGCACCAGCGCCACCTAGTGTTCACCACCAGAACTTTAGCAACACTGTAGAAGCAAAGCACCAGCGCCATCTAGTGTTCACCACCAGAACTTTAGCAACACTGTAGAAGCAAAGCACCAGCGCCACCTAGTGTTCACCACAAGAACTTTAGCAACACTGTAGAAACAAAGCACCAGCGCCACCTAGTGTTCACCACCAGAACTATAGCAACACTGTAGAAGCAAACCACCAGCGCCACCTAGTGTTCACCACCAGAACTTTAGCAACACTGTAGAAGCAAAGCACCAGCGCCACCTAGTGTTCACCACCAGAACTTTAGCAACACTGTAGGAGCAAAGCACCAGCGCCACCTAGTGTTCACCACCAGAGATTTAGCAACACTGTGGAAGCAAAGCACCAGTGCCACCTAGTGTTTACCACCAGAACTTTAGCAACACTGTAGAAGCAAAGCACCAGTGCCACCTAGTGTTCACCACCAGAACTTTAGCAACACTGTAGAAGCAAAGCACCAGCGCCACCTAGTTTTCACCACCAGAACTTTAGCAACACTGTGGAAGCAAAGTACCAGTGCCATCTAGTGTTCACCACCAGAACTTTAGCAACACTGTAGAAGCAAAGCACCAGCGCCATCTAGTGTTCACCACCAGAACTTTAGCAACACTGTAGAAGCAAAGCACCAGCGCCACCTAGTGTTCACCACCAGATCTTTAGCAACACTGTAGAAGCAAAGCACCAGCGCCACCTAGTGTTCACCACAAGAACTTTAGCAACACTGTGGAAGCAAAGCACCAACGCCATCTAGTGTTCACCACCAGAACTTTAGCAACACTGTGGAAGCAAAGCACCAGTGCCATCTAGTGTTCACCACCAGAACTTTAGCAACACTGTGGAAGCAAAACACCAATGCCATCTAGTGTTCACCACCAGAACTTTAGCAACACTGTAGAAGCAAAGCCCCAGCGCCACCTAGTGTTCACCAAGAGAACTTTAGTTTTGTAAGTACTTTAGAACCATTTAGAACCATGATTGCCCAGGCCTACTAGGAACACAAGAGGTCGGATTGCAACTAAGGCTCCTTCTACACTGCCATATAATCCAGATTATCAAATCATATAATTCACATGATCTGCTTTGAACTGGATTATATGAGTCTACACTGCCATATAATCCAGTTCAAAGCAGATAATCTGGACTTTATATGGCAGTGTAGAAGGGGCCTAATGCAGTTATACTTAAATCCCATTGAAATCTATGAGACACACAAGTCATGAGTCAATTATTTGATTTCCAAAGGAGCTAACAGTACTCAATAGTTTGGTTGGATCCAGATTTTAGGATCCTGAACTGGAACAGTCACCCTTACAAAAAGGAGGTGCAAGAATTAAAGTTGTGCTATGGGGAGCCAGTTCGTAACAGGGCTTGTTGTTTGTGCTTTCCGTTATATCATGCCAATATTTTGTGTGTAACTGTCAGAAAAGTATTTATAAATAAATTAAGTCGTTTGACCTTAGGCTGTAACAAACTTACATAAGCAGGGACACGTATGGCTGAAAGCATAACTGAACTGAATGAAATAAGCAGTTTCAACTGTAGCTTGGCCCACTTTTGGGAGTAAACAGAAACTCAGTTTCTCCAACTGATGTGTGGTAAGATCACTTTTCCTCTGGGTGGATCTATATTTATTATTTGTAATGTTATTATTTATTATTTGTATGTATAATGTGCCTTTGAATTTTGCCATAATCTGTCAGCTGTTCTGAGTCTCCTTTGGAGTGAGAAGAGAATGGCATAAATATAGTGAATTAATAAGCAAATACATACTCAGACAAGGGGCCCCTTGCTCTTCGCCTTGCTTTGCTTTGCTTTTGCTTTGCACAGACAAGAGTTCTTTCTCCCACCTTGGACATTATTCCACAGGTATATACGCTCCACTTGCTTTACTGCCAACAGAACCTCTGAAGATGCCATTAGCCACAGATGCAGGTGAAACATCAGGAGAGAATGCTGCTGGAACATGGTCATATAGCCCGAAAAAATTATTTATTTTTTTACATCATTTATATTCCGTCCTTCTCACCCCGCAGGGGACTCAGGACGGATCACAATGCACATATACAGGCAAACATTCAATGCCATTGACATACAACATATATAGACAGACATAGAGGCAATTTAACATTCCAGAAATCAGTTAAATTTAGCCTCCCCACAAAGTGGTACCTAAATTTCCTACTTAACAGATGCAACTGTCTTTCGGGTTGCAAAGGTCGACAACAAGCTACACAAATTGGTCGAGAGCTTACCCCGACCTGGGCAGGCCTCGAACTCATGACCTGGTCAGTACAGATCTTATGCAGCTGACACCCAGCCAGCTGCGCAACATTTCCGGTGGCGCCCATATCTTGGGAGGTTTGGTTACATCCCGTATAGATTACTACAATGCACTCTACGTGGGGTTGTCTTTGAAGACTGTTCAGAAGCTTCAGCTAGTCCAATGCTTGGCAGCCAGGTTGCTTACTGGAGCAGGTTACGCCGGCTCCACTGGCTGCCTATTAGCTTCCGAACACAATTCAAAGTGCTGGCCTTGACCTATAAAACCCTAAATGGTTTCGGCCCAGTTTACCTGTCCAAACGTATCTCCTTCAAGAAACCCCAAGGACCTTAAGATCATCTGGAGAGGCCCTGCTCTCGGTCCCATCGCAGTCGCGTTTGATGGGAGCAAGAGACAGGGCCTTCTCTGTGGTGGACCCTCAGCTGTGGAAATCCCTTCCCAATAAGGTTAGATACCGGAAGAAGACCTGGTTATGGGATCAAGCGTTCACATAAGGCCACCTACCCCCAGTGCATACTGGGAGGAAGGAACTTTGCCTCCCTCTCTCGGCCGAAAGGGGAGGTTCCGGATGGAACCTTCCTGCAACTGGGGCATGGCCTTCTCCACCGGAAGGCAGTCCCAGTTGCTCATTCTGTTCCTTGAAGCTGACCCACCACTCCTGCCCATTAACAGTATCGGTTTGGTTGCCCGTTGGAGCCGGGGAGGAATTTTTCCCCCTTCTCCGCCATTTGGGAAAGGGGTTTTTTTTCACCTACCCCCACCCCCTTTACTGTTTAGGGGCTAGAGGGGAGGGGGATATAAATAGGCTTAGCGGAAATAGATAGGGAAATTCCCATATCTTGGTGTGCACCTAAGGCACCCCCCTTTAGGGGTGAAGACTATTATGTTAATACTCACCTAAAGTTCAAGTTGATGGGTGAAATGCAGTTAAATAGCCTGGAATGGGAGGAGGCTGGTCTCAATATCTTGGGACCAGACCTCGCACTCATTTCCCTTAACGCAGGGCTGTCCAACAGGCGCCCCGCGGGCCGTACACGGGCCCCGAGCCCCTTGCCCACGGCCCTCCTCTCCTCCGTAAAAAAAAACAAACAAACAAATTTCCGAAAAAAAATTCAAAAAAATTCAAAAAAAAAAAAAGTGCGCATGCGCACGGTTTCGCCTGCTTCTGGCGCTGACACTTTGGGAGGGAGGGCGGAGCCATGGGGAGCCCCCAGTGGCTCCTCCCTCTCTCCCAAAGCATTACGCCAGCCGCGGAAGCCGGCAAAATCGCCGGCTTCCGCGGCTGCCATGATGCCTTGGAAGGGAGGGGGTCCCCCGCGGCGCCTCCCTTCCTCCCAAAGCGTCACGGCAGCCGCTGAAGCCGGCGAAAACACCAGCTTCCGCGGCTGCCGTGATGCCTTGGAAGGGAGAGGGGGTCCCCCGCGCGTCTCCCTTCCTCCCACAGCGGCATGGCAGCCGCTGAAGCCGGCGAAACCACCGGCTTCCGCGGCTGCCGTGCTGCCTTGGAAGGGAGGGGGGTCCCCTGCGGCGCCTCCCTTCCTCCCAAAGCGTCATGGCAGCCGCTGAAGCCGGCGAAACCACCGGCTTCCGCGGCTGCCGTGATGCCTTGGAAGGGAGGGGGTCCCCCGCGGCGCCTCCCTTCCTCCCAAAGCGTCACGGCAGCCGCTGAAGCTGGTGAAACCACCGGCTTCTGCGGCTGCCGTGATGCCTTGGAAGGGAGGGGTGGTCCCCCGCGGCGCCTCCTTTCCTCCCAAAGCGTCATGGCAGCCGCAGAAGCCGGTGACGCCACCGGCTTCTGCGGCTGCCGTGATGCCTTGGAAGGGAGGGGGGTCCCCCGCGGCGCCTCCCTCTCTCCCTAAGCGTCAGAACAGCTGTTCTGATGCTTTGGGAGAGGGGGCGGAGCTGCGGAAGGCTCCCCGCAGCATCTCCCTCTCTCCCAAAGCATCAAAACAGCTGTTCTGACGCTTTGGGAGAGGGGGTGGAGCCACGTGGCCGGGGCGTGGCCGGGGCGTGGCCGAGTGGCCCCCCAGGTGATCACTCACCAGAAGTCCGGCCCTTGAGCCGGCAGAAGTTGGACTGCCCTGCCTTAACGGGTTGCCTTGGTCGGATAGCCAGGGAATCCAGGTGTTTCGCCCGTAAATTACTATTGAAGCCGGGTAGGTAGGCTACCTGAATTGGATACACCAAATTCCTGACACCCCTTGAGTTAAGGTTAAGGACAGTTAAATAGGTAACAATTAAAATAAATGTTGCCCAATTTGAACCCAACCACTGTTGTCTTGTCTCTTATTTCGGGGGTGGGCAGGCAATAGATTGTTTTAACGGACTGCTTTTAGCTGAAGGCAATGGATTGATTGGAAGAGGAACTGTTTTAATATATCTATAATTGTTTTTAATGTAAGCTAAGTTTATATTATGCTTTGTTTTTATTTTTCGGCACCAAATGGTGCCTGTTGGTAGCCGTCCTGAGTCTCCCTTAGGAGGTAAGAAGGACGGGATAGAAATACCCAGCAGTTTTTCACGACCCTTGATGCCTCTCCCTGACTTCACGTCACTCTCCCTCAAAGACATTGTGATGCCTTGCAGCAAATATTACATTGTCTTAGGCTTAAGTGGATGAGGCAAAAAGCTGGATCTTGTTCTGGCCCTCGATAACATTGTCATCGTCTGTAATGGATGCCTAAGATCCCCTATGGATTTGGCCAGCGTTATCTTCAGAAGGAAACGTTATCTCTTGCAGGAGATTTAACACTTGAGTGTCTTTTCCTCTCCCCGAAATGAGATCTCCTAATCAAAAGATGGTTCAAAACATCTTGATTAAGGGCAGGAAGGTTGGGAAGGAAGGGCTGAAGGAAAAGGAGGTTTTAATTTGAAAATCCATCTTGTAACTATTGTCTTCTGAAGTAAACCTATTCCGAGCTCAAGCTGTCCTTGTTTATATGAGTTGTTGCCAAACAAATCAGGTGTGTGTTGCGTGTTTTCCGGGCTGTATGGTCATGTTCCAGAAGCATTCTCTCCTGATGTTTTGCCTGCATCTATGGCATAGATCAGTGTTTCCCAACCAGTGTGCCGTGGCACACTAGTGTGCCATGAGCGATCATCAGGTGTGCCGTGGGAAATGGAAACCTCCAAGACCCTTTCTTCCCCCTCCTGCCGAACACTTTTTCTTCTCCACTCGGGCTCCCTTCTTCCCAGCCTCGCTCTGCTTGCTCTGCTCACGCTACTGCACAGACTTGCCCCATGTCTTCCTCCCTCCCCCCTCCCCTCCTGAACACGCTCAGGCTGCCCCCTCGGATCAAAATGGCAGCAGAAGCGGCAAGAAAAAGTAAGTGTTCAGCAAGAGAGGGAAGAAAGGGCGTGAAGGGGGAGGAAGAGGTCTCTGTCGAAAGCTGGCATGGGCAAATTTGGACCTTCCAACTCCCACCATTCCTAGCAGCCTCAGGCTCTTTTCCTCCCCCCCCCCCCTCAGCCACTTAAGCAGGAAAGGGCCGCAGGCTGTTAGGAATGGTGAGAGTTGAAGTCCAAAGCACCATGCCTGTTTTAGGGACCTTAAAGTGGTGAGCCTCCTTCCAACATTGCGATTCTGGATAGAAAACCAACAACAACATAACATAACATTATTTGAGTCCACAGTGCTCTCTGGGTGTAGGTGAACTACAACTTCCAAACTCAAGGTCAATTCCCAAGCAAACTCTTTCAGTACTTTCTGTTGGTAATGAGAGTTCAATATGCCAAGTTTGGTTCAAATCAAATCAAATCTTTATTGAGAGACCATCAGTCATATGCTCTTTGATTGTGGGTGAACTATAAATCCCAGAAACTACAACTCTCAAATGTCAAGGTCTATTTCCCCCAAACTCCATCTGTGTTCACATTTGGGCATATTGCGTATTCATGCCAAGTTTGGTCCTGATCCAACATTGTTTGAGTCCACAGTGCTCTCTGGATATAGGTGAACTACAACTCCAAAACTCAAGGTCAATGCCCACCAAACTCTTATAGTATTTTCTCTTGGTTATGGGAGTTCTGTGTGGGAAGTTTGATTCCATTCCATCAGTGGTGGAATTCAGAATGCTCTTTGATTGCGGGTGAACTATAACTCCCAGCAACTACAACTCCCAAATGACATTTTGTGTCATTTTGTGGTGTGGTGTGCCCCAGGATTTTGTAAATGTAAAAAATGTGCTGCGGCTCAAAAACGGTTGAAAAACACTGCCACATAGATCCAGGATGGGTGCTCCTCTCTAGTTCAAAGCCAAAGAGCCGTCGTTGCCCATAGACACCTCCAAGGTCATGTGGCCGGCATGAATGCTTGTCTGTCCTCACTTCTTTTTTTTTTTCTTGGGCCCCCTCATTTGCTATCTCCTACTCCTATCTCACCCAGGGTTTTTATCATTTTATCGTGCCCACTTGGCTTGCCCATCCTATTCGGTACTTGTCTGTGAATTTTCTGTATAATTTCATTTGTTATTGTAAGTGTGTGTGTGTGTGTGTGTGTGTGTGTCTTCTTTTTAATTATTATTTCTGATGTATTTTGTTTTGTTTGGTATTTTGTATTTTACTGTGTTGTATTGTATTTTAGAAGGGCTTGGCCTCGTGTTAGCCACTGTCGCAGCAGACGCCAGTTCAGAGAGCCAAACCCAATTGAAGTGTAAATAGTTTGTTTTCATATTCACAGAGTCTCTGGAGAGAAGTATTTGCGAAACAAAAGCACTTAATGGTCAGTGAAAATGCTAACAAAAGGAAGTCTTAACCGGCATGAAAACAAACAGGGAGAAAAAGCCTGCCTTCAAAACACCAAAACTCTTTAGCAAAATCAAAGCAAAACGAACAGAGAAAGGCACGCTGCGGGCAGCAGAGAAGATGTCGTCGTCAGAATCAATCCAAGGTCATCAGCACTGAAGTCATCAAAGGGTTGTCCAAGAAGGTATCCAAAGGGGCGCAGGAGAGACGTAATCCAGGAGCCAGGCCAAGGTCAAGGAGAGGAGATAGACGTAGAAGCGAAGACACAACCCACAGTCCAACTGGGGAGCAATCCAGTGGAGTTCAAACCCCACCACAGGAAGCAGCAGAATCCGTCTGGAAACAAGGCTACAAGATGACAGGATGCAAGAGTCCTAGGATCCAAAGGCAACTCCTTGCTAGACACAGAGGTTTACCCCAAAATGGCCACCTTTTAAGCTCACTACAAGTCAAATCCACTTGATGAGGTCGACGCCCTATCTCATCCTCAGGTGTTACTCTCCCAGCAGCTGCTGCCCTTTGACTGATCCTCCAAGATTTCCACCTGTGGTTAAGACTTAGAACATCCCCCCACCCATTGTCTGGGGCAGGGGCGGATTTACCATTAAGCAAAGTAAGCACTCGCTTAGGGCGCCACGTAGTCAGGGGCGCATCTGGCCGCCAGGTTCCACGCATGTGCCATTGCTGCAAAGGGACTCCAGCTGGACTGAGACGCCAATCGCCCAAAATGCTCCGGCTCCGTCCCGGCTGCAAAAAGTTCCTCCTTTTCGGCCTCACTTAGGGCGATTGGTATCTCAGTCCACCTGAAGTCTCTCCGCAGCAATGGCACACGCGCAGAACTAGCTGGCCCAGCGCATGTGCGCCCAGCGTGCATGCGCATGCTCCACGAGGCCGGAGAGCGGGGGGGGGGCCAAAATAATGTTCGCTTACCATTTTAAATTATCTTAGTCCGGCCCTGGTCTGGGGACTCTGAGGGCCAATCCTGATCATCAGAGAATCCTACCCAGGTGTCTGAACTTGTGGGCTTCTCACAAGCCCAATGAATTTCTCTTACTTGAGTCCACTCCATTTCAGTAGAAATGGCCTCTATACTCTGACTCCCATCATTCCCAGAGAATCCCTCAAATGCCTCAGAGTCTGTAGGTGCTTTAATTATTTACTTGACTCTCTTGAGTTGCAAGTGATCCTCTTCACTTGACTCACTTGACTCATGAGTAAGCCTCTTTTTGCAAGCACCAGTACTTCTGTTACAAACAGCCCCACCCAGTTCCATACTCTCCCCAGATGCTGAGCCATCAGAGTCTTCTGAATCACTACTATCAGTAGGAGCTGGAGGCTCAATCACAACAGCCACCCTGAATCCCCTTTGGAGAGATGGCGGTGGGGTATAAATAAAGATTACTATTACTATTATTATTATTATTATTATGGAGTGCCGTTACCTTCCTGCCAAAGTGGTACCTATTGATTTACTCACATTTGCATGTTTTCAAACTGCTAGGTTGTCAGAAGCTGGGGTTAACGGCGGGAGCTCACCTCGCTCCCCGGATTTGAACTGGCGACTTTTTGGTCAGCAAGTTCAGCAGCTCAGCGTTTTAACCCACTGCGCCACCGGGGGCTCCATTATTATTATTATTATTATTATTAATTGCTGTGGAATTTACATAACCCCAGTGTTGTAGTAGTAACAATAACAGCAACAGCAACAGCATCCAGAGCAATCACAGTCCAACCTCATTCTTTTGTGCTGGAAAAGCACAGTCAAAGCACTCCCAAGAGATGGCCATCCAGCCTTCTCACCATCATCATCATTACTACCACCATTACAACCTCTGAGAATGCCTGCCATCAGGGCCGTAGCCAGGATTTTGATTCGGGGGGCTGAGTTTGGTTCGGGGGGCTGAGACTGGGCGGAAGAGGGTCTACCCTAGCAAACCTTTTGTATTGTTATCCCAATAACCCCATTAATGTGGGATATAATGAGCATGGTGATCAGATCATGATATGAATAAACATAACAGTTTAAATAATGTACCAGTAAGGCCTTTTCACAGACCACTCTGAGAATTTCGGGGCTGAAGCCCCTTAGCCCCCTGGCTACATGCCTGCCTGCCATAGACGCAGGTGAAACGTCAGGAGAAAATGCTTCTGCAACATGGCCACACAACAACCCAGTGATTCCGGCCATGAAAGCCTTTGACAATACAAACCAGGTGCGGCCAAACAACGTCACAATATTCTCAGAATGGCTTTTGCTGCAGGGAACTGACACGGCTCTTATTGGGCAATATTCCCTTCCGGACATCTATAGGGAAATAAATGAGAGGAAAGAGTTGGCAATGCCCTTTTAAACACAGGCTCCAGCATGCTTAACAATACTGAGAAAGTTGACGGATTGTCATCAAAAGTAAACACACTCCTCCGCCTCTCGGCCTCCCTTTTCCTCCTCTGAACTGCATGGGCCGTGACACGGTTCATATAAGGACAAAGGCAGAATGTGTGCAATTGTTTTAATGTCTTTCCTCCAACTCTAAGCTGGAAGGAGGGGGAAAAACTTCCAGTATGGGCACAAACTCGCCAATCCTGGGATTGTTGTTTATTTAGGCATTCATTCATTTTATGTATTTCCTGTGGAAAGAATGATCGTTTTACAAATTTCCTGTTGTTGTTGTTGTTGTTGTTAATGGAGCAGTTAAATTTAAGCTGCTGCTGTATATCCAGACAGTTATCTAAAAGTAGGGTTTAGTCGTAACCAGCAATTCTCAAAGTATGATCCGCTCTTCCTTCCCCCTCCCACTCTTCAATTATTATTATTATTAGGTTAAGGCAGTGTTTCCCAACCAGTATGCCGTGGCACACTAGTGTGCCGGGAGCGATTATCAGGTGTGCCGTGGGAAATTGGAACCTCCAATCCCCTTTCTTCCCCCTCCTGCCAAACACTTTTTTTCTCCACTCGGGCTCCCTTCTTCCCAGCCTCGCTCTGCTCGCTTTGCCTCGCTTTGCTCTGGGGCGAGTCTGCGTCTTCCTCCCTCCCCCCTCCCCTCCTGAGCATGCTCACGCTGCCCCCTCGGATCAAAATGGCGGCAGAAGCGGCAGTGTAGAAGAAAAAGTAAGTGTTCGGCAGGAGGGGGAAGAAAGGGCACGCGAGGGGAGGGGAAGAAGAGGTCTCTGTCGAAAGCTGGCATGGGCAAACTTGGACCTTTCGGGTGTTTTGGACTCCAACTCCCACCATTCCTAGCAGCCTCAGCCCCTTTTCCTCCCCCCCCCCCCCTCAGCCACTTAAGCAGGAAAGGGCCTCAGGCTGTTAGGAATGGTGGGAGTTGGAGTCCAAAGCACCCAGAGGGTACTTTCTGTTGGCAATGAGAGTTCAATGTGCCAAGTTTGGTTCAGTTCTATTGTTGCAAGAGTTCAGGATGCTCTTTGATTGTGTGTTAACTATAAATCCCAGAAACTGTAACTCCCAAATGTCAAGGTCTATTTTCCCCAAACTCCATCTGTGTTCACATTTGGGCATATTGAGTATTTATGCCAAGGTTGGTCCTGATCCAACATTGTTTGAGTCCACAGTGCTCTCTGGATACAGGTGAAACACATGCCAAGTTTGGGCATGTGGAGGTCTCCGACAGGGGTTGTACATGTTCATGGTGTTTGCTATAAGCTGCAATGTCATTGGAGGGAGGGCCTTTGGTGGTCCTCATAGGTGGGGATCATAGCTGTTTGTGGAGGCAGGAGCTTGTCTGTGTAAGTGGACACCCTAGCCACATACACACATACATATTTTCACTTTTATTATGTGTATAGAACAGTGTTTTTCAACCTTTTGTTGCGGCACATTTTTTACATTTACGAAATCCTGGGGCACACCACCAACCAAAATGACACAAAATGACACTCTGTGTACAAGTAGTAAGGGCAAACCATATACTACATGGGCAATGAATGCAATAGGAGCATACAATATGAACAGGGTGAGTGCACCTCTAAAGAAAAAGAATTGGTAAACAAGAGAAGCTTCTTCAAATATATGTAAACGTTTATCACACACACATGTGTATAGGCAGTTGAATTGTTACAAAGAATGCAAAGCTCCATGCATTATGCACAAATGAAAAACTAGCAAACATATACAGATATATGCGGGAGTAATAAGGAGCAGGAATATGCATCACTTGAGGAGCAGTGTGAGGTATCACAAATAGTTCAACACATAGTAATCGTTCTGCACATGGGATAGTTCAACACATGGTAATAGTTCAGCACATATAAGTCGTTCAACACATAATAATACAACACATCACACATGGTAATAGTTCAGCACATATTAGCAGGTCAACACATAATATTACAACATATGATAATACATATGAGTAAGGCTACGCATGTAGATGTGAGGGGAGACGCGCCAGACCGGGTGTAGGCCTGGGGATGCAGTGCGGGCGAGCCGCGGCTTCTCAAACGCCAAATGGAGAGAAAAGTTCTTCGTTAGTAAAAAGGTGAGGCACAGTCGCGTTTGCTGTGTCTTGAGGGTGCGTGTAGAGTTGGAAATCCAACAATTCAAACTATGTACTCACTCTGGAGCGCGGGGAAGTCCGTGGGGAGATGAACCGCGGAGTCCGGGATTCAATGGCATATAGCCGTAAAGTGCAAATACAGTCGCAAAGCTGCTGCAAGCGAGGTTTCGTTGCATGAATGGCACTAGGAAAGCCTTTGCCGGGGTGGTGAAGCCTACAGGGCAATGACGCTTCCCACCGAGGTGGGAGCCTTGCCAACGGCTTGGAGTGACTTGGCACCAAAGCGTTTCGCCGTTTCGCGGTTTAACCCGTCAGGGCAATTCTAGGGTGGCTACACAGGAATCTAGCAGCGGGCGTTCCATAAGCTTGTCATCAGGGCAGCCTGAAAGGCTCTTCAATCTATGAAGCCCTGATGACAAGCTTATGGAACGCCTCCGCTGCTAGATTCCTGTGTAGCCACCCTAGAATTGCCCTGACGAAGCGAAACCGCGAAACGGCGAAATGCTCCTGTAGGCTTCACCACCCCGGCAAAGGCTTTCCTAGTGCCATTCATGCAACGAAAACCTCGTTTGCAGCAGCTTTGCGACTGTATTTGCACTTTACGGCTATATGCCAATTGAATCCTGGGACTCCGCGGTTCATCTCCCCACGGACTTCCCCGCTCCGAGTGAGTACATAGTTTGAATTGTTGGATTTCCAACTCTACACGCACCCTCAAGACACAGCGAAACGCGACTGTGCCTCACCTTTTCCCAAGGAAGAACTTTTCTCGCCATTTGGCGTTTGAGAAGCCGCTGCTCGCCCGCACTGCATCCCCAGGCCTACACCCGGTCTGGCGCGTCTTCCCTCACATCTACATGTAGCCTTACTCATATGTATTATCATATGTTGTAATATTATGTGTTGACCTGCTAATATGTGCTGAACTATTACCATGTGTGATGTGTTGTATTATTATGTGTTGAACGACTTATATGTGCTGAACTATTACCATGTGTTGAACTATCCCATGTGCAGAATGATTACTATGTGTTGAACTATTTGTGATACCTCACACTGCTCCCTCAAGTGATGCATATTCCTGCTCCTTATTAATCAGGCATATATCTGTATATGTTTGCTAGTTTTTCATTTGTGCATTATGCTTGGAGCTTTGCATTCTTTGTAACAATTCAACTGCCTATACACATGTGTGTGTGATAAACGTTTTACATATATTTGAAGAAGCTTCTCTTGTTTACCAATTCTTTTTCTTTAGAAGTGCACTCACCCTGTTCATATTGTATGCTCCTATTGCATTCATTGCCCATGTAGTATATGGTTTGCCCTTACTACTTGTACACATCCTTTGTGCAAGCACCCCCGCTTCGTGCTTTGTTGTATCCACAAAATGACACTCTAACACAGTCATACATATAGTTAATATGTTTTTAAATGTATTTATACACTCAGTGTGAAACCTGAGTGAGCCTGTTTCGATGAACACAACATAGATATCCTGCCTTGTGTGCTTCGGACTGGGTCGTCTGGGCCGACGCTGCCCTATCATCACCACCCGGTGCTTCAAGGCCACTGCTCACCTGGGTTTCCCTCAGGCAGGGAGGGAGGCACAGGGGCAGGCCGCTCCCTTCCGAAGCCGAGAGGCAGGCCACAAAGGAAGGAAGGAAGGAAGAAGGCCGGAGAGCAGGAGAGGCCAAGGCAGTGCCCAGGCCAGGAGAGGAAGAAGGGAGGAGGCCCCGGAGCTGCCTTGGTCCCAAATCTCGAAGGAATCCTGAGCCAGCTGAGAGGAAAACAAAGCCCAACGCTCCTCTCAGGAAGCTCTCCGCCTCCTCCAGAAGTGACCTCACAGGGAAAGGCGCTGCCCAGCCCCTCCTCTCCTCAGCCACCAACCAACCACTTCTCCAGGAAGCCGAGGCTCCGCCCCCTCCCCTTTCTCGGGATCCACCCTAAACAGACATGGTGGTGCTGGGCTGGAGACACTTAGAGAGGCGGGGCTTGCTTCTTGGCCGGCGTCGATTGGCCCTGCTGGCACCCCAGAGAGAGAGAGAATGACGGAGAGACAGAGTGAGAGGCAGAGCGAGAGGCAGGCTGCCCAGATGACTCCTGGCGGGGTGGTCCGTTCTTCCACGGCACACCTGATGATCGCGCACGGAACACTAGTTTTTTTTAGTTTTTTTAAAAAATAGTTTTTATTGATTTCCATTCTTAAAAAGGTGACATAACATACAAGATTTGGTGGGGCGTTCCCACCCACATATAACGTACAGTCTAACAGTAACTAAAGGTTCTTAAGGGAGAGAAGTCGGAAAGGGGAGACACAAGGGAAAGGGGGGTTGGGTAAGAGAAAGAGGGGGGAAGGGCAAAAGGGTGATAAAGTAAAAAAGTGCACGAAGTACAACAAAAGTGAATAGGGCTCAGCAATTAACTTCCTGTTGTTGCCCGCAAAATTGTTATTCTTCCATTCTTCATAACTTCCCAATAGCCTATAATAAGATAAAATGAAATGAGAGGTGGCACAAATGAGATTCTCTCTCTCTTATATCTTTGTGCCTATAAACAGTCTATCTTCTTACATGTCCGTTAATCTCTTACATCTATAGTAATGTTATATTTCTTACTACAATATTTGGTAAACAATTTGTATTTGTCCTCATAGCAACTTTCATTTGTTGCATTTTCTCTTATCCTTTCTGTTAACCTCTCCATTTGTATGTTATCTATTACCTTCAGTACCCATTCATCCGTGCTCGGGCATTTATCAGATTTCCAATACCTTGAAAAGACCATCCTGGCTGCTGTTATTAGGAGGAGGAATATTTTTTTTTCTTTTTTGTCAAATTCTGTTCCCATGATTCCCAATAAGAAGAGGTCTGGTTTCCTTATTATATTTTTCCCAAATATCTTTTCTATTTCTTTATGAATCTCGAGCCAAAATTTCCTTGCTTTCTTGCAAAGCCACCACATATGGAACAATGTTCCGTTTGTGTCTTTGCAATGCCAGCAGTTCGGGCTGGCATTCTTATAAATTTTGGCTATTTTTTCAGGTGCTAAGTGCCACCTATATATTAACTTTACCCAGTTCTCTTTATAATTTTGGCTACACGAGCTATTAACATTATTTTTCCAAATTACTGTCCAGGTCTCTGGTTTTATTTTATAACCTATATTTCTTGCCCATTTTTTCTCGTAGTCTTTCTGGTGCTTGCCTTCCTTATCTAAGTTTTGGAGTGCTTTATAGAACTTACCTACCAATTTTTCCCCTTTATTTATTAAAAGTTCCGATCTCATTATATTTATATTCAAAGCCGACTTTTTTGTCCTCTTTGTAGATATCAATTATTTGTCTATATGGAAACCAGTTAATATTTTTGTTTTCCTCCAATAATTTCTGTCTTGGCTTCAGACTATATTCTACCCCGTCCCATTGCAGTAGATCTTTATATGTCAACCATTGTTGATCCTCAAGTTGTCTTAATCGGAAAGCTTCCAATGGGGAAAGCCAAAATGGGACCTTTGGATTTATCTTTTTATAGTATTTATTCCAAACTTTGATGAGCGAGTTTCTAATATAATGATTCTTAAAACTTGAGTCTACTTTGGATTTCCCATAGCCCAAATAGGCATGTAGGCCGAACTTAAGATCTGAACCCTCCAAATTTAACAGTCTAACCTCCTCAAGTTTGCACCAATCCCTTATCCATGATAAACAATTGGCCTCATAATAGAGTTTGAAGTTTGGAACGCCCAGGCCTCCTTTGTCTTTAGGATCTTGAATGTATTTCAGTCTAACTCTGGGCTTTTTGCCTCCCCATATAAATTTAGAAATTACTTTGTTCCATGTATCTATTTGGGATTCTTTTTTGATAATTGGTAGGAACACTAGTGTACCACGGCACAGTGGTTGGGAAACACTGGTATAGAAGATCAATGTCACAAAAACAAACAAAATATTGCACTACGTGATAATAGCAGCAAGGATTATATATGCATAGTTTTGGAAAAAGGCTGACTTCCTAACACTAGAAAAACAGATAAAGTTTTCAAAACAGCAGAAATGGGCAAATTAGCCATGATGATCAAAGGGGAAAAAACACACAAATATATCTATCTATCTATCTATCTATCTCAAGACTGGGAGCCATTTCTAGACTCTGCAAAAACTGCTTCCCACCTTCTTTGTGTCAAAGTCCACTTTAATACCAAACCATCGAAACCGATATGAGAATGATGACAAATTCCTGGAGGGATTAGACAGGCCAGTTTGCTCTGGGGAAAACAATGGAGCCCTGAGGTATTTTCAAGGTGTATTGCAGCAAAGGCTTTCAAGAGCCCAACTTCCTTTCATGTTTTTATCAGCAGTGGGGCCAAAAGGCGCAAGATTCTTAAGCAATGCTCAGGTGGACACCAAAGACCAAGGGAAGGGTTAGACGTTAACAGGCTGGACACAGGTAGGGAAAGGCAAGTGGCGGACGGGAAAGCCACCTTCCTATGGCAGCTCTCCCAGTTCCTTGCAAACATTACACATAGGGGAAAGCAAAGGGTAGGAGACATTCTGGATTAATTCTCAAATCTTCGGCTTTGGCCTTTTGCTAGGTTTCAGGGGGAGGAATCCCAGGGTGAGAATGCCGCCTAGAAAAGTGTGCGGACTGGATATACCTTCTCTTTTGTTAGACTTTTGTTTTATTTGAATGACGTGCTGCGAATAACTCTGGACAGGCATGTAGCCAGGGGGGGGCTAAGGGGGCTTCAGCCCCCCCGGAAATTCTCAGGGTGGTCCGCGAAAAGGCCTTACTGGTACATTATTCAAACTGTTATGTTTATTCATATCATGATCTGATCACCATGCTCATTATATCCCACATTAATGGGGTTATTGGGATAACAATACAAAAGATTTGCTAGGGTAGACCCTCTTCCACCCAGTCTCCCCCCCCGAACCAAACTCAGCCCCCTCCAAAACAAAATCCTGGCTACGGCCCTGACTCTGGACGATGGTTTGCTATGCCACACTTGGTTATTTCTAACTTGCAGCAAAGCGAGGGAAGTAGAAATGATAGAAGGAAGCAAAGACAAAAGGGAGGGAAGGATGAAAGGGTGGAGGGGAATGGAGGGAGAAAGAGGGAGGGAATGGAGGGAGGGAGGGAGAAAAGAGAAGGAAGGAAAGACAATAGGGAAGGAAAGAAGGAAGAAGGAGAGAGGGAGGAATGCAGGACAAAAAGATGGAAGGAAAAGGAAGGAGGAAGGAAAGAGAGAAGGAAGGATGAAAGGCTGGGAAGGGAGGGAGGGAGGAAGGAAAGAGAGGGAAGGAGCGACAACAGGGAAGGAAGGAAGGAAGGAGAGAGGGGTGAATAAAGGACAAAAAGGTGGAAGGAAAAGGAAGGAAAGAGAGAAGGAAGAACAATTGGAATGGAGGGAAGGAGAAAGAGGGGGGGAAGGTGGAAGGAAAGAGAGAAAGGAAGGGACGAATGAATGGGAAGGGAGGAAAGAGAAGGAAGGAAAGACAATAGGGAGGGAAGGAAGGAAGAGAGTGGGAGGAATGAAGGACAAAAAGGTGGAAGGAAAGGAAGGAGGAAGGAAAGAGAGAAGGAAGGAAAGACGAATGGCTGGAAGGGAAGGAGAAAGAGAGAGGGAAGGAGGAAGGAAAGAGGGAAGGACAAAGGGGTGGGAAGGAAGGGAGGAAAGAGAAGGAAGGAAAGACAATGGGGAAGGAAGGAAGCAAAGGGGAGAGAGGGAGGAATGAAGGACAAAAAGGTGGAAGGAAATGAAGGAGGAAGGAAAGAGAGAAGGCAGAAAGGACGAATGGGTGGAAGGGAATAAGACAGAGGGAGGGAAGGAAGAAGGAAAGAGAAGGAAGGAAAGACAATAGGGAAGGAAGGGGGAGAGAGGGATGAATAAAGGACAAAAAGGTAGATGAAAAAGGAAGGAGGAAGGAAAGAGAAGGAAGGAAGGAAAAAAGGGTGGGAAGGGAGGGAGGAAAGAGAAGGAAGGAAAGACAATAAGGAAGGAAGGGGGAGAGAGGGAGGGAAGAAGGACAAAAAGGTGGAAGAAAAAGGAAGGAATGAGAGAAGGAAGGAAGGACAAATGGGTGGAAGGGAAAGAGAAAGAGAGAGGGAAGGAGGAAGGAAAGAGAGAAGGACAGGATGGTGAGAGAGAGGTGGGCCTGAGAAAAGAGCCCAAGGGTTGTGCAAAAGACTGATTGCAGGAATTGGCTTCAACAAAGTGCCAACGTTGTGCAAATGTGGCAAGGTGTTAAAACACTATGTCTCCATTTGATTAAACAACACGATTGCAATCAGAAAGCAGGCTTGTGTGATAGAGCCCTAAGGCCATTTTGGTGCTGCACCCTCGCAAAAGAGTGGTGTGTGTGTGTGTGTGTGTGTGTGTTTGTGTGTGTGTGTGTGTGTTTGCAAAAGCTTGTTTAAATTCCTGAAAATCAGTGGAGGAGTGAAACATTCTGAAACTTGGCAGGCTAACAGTGGTAAATGTGTCCTATAAGCGCCCCAAGTTTTAACCTGATAGTCATAAAAATGACAAATAAACAAGCCTCTAAAATGGGTCTACACAATCTGCTTCCCCTCAAAATGTTTGAAATTGTTCAACCATCATTGCGTTTGTGTTATTTCTCCCCCTGCCTTCTGTTTTTGTCAAACCAGCCTAGTTCTAGCACAAGCTTTAGCATGTTGCTGTTGGCTTGCATGCCAATTATTTGCCTATTGCATGGAGATTGCCCTAGGACAATACGGTTGGGCCACATACGGTTGGGCCAAATCAAAATGGGTGAAGGTTCAATGTGGATGAATTGTGTTTATGTTAGTTTAGGTGGTGTTGCACTCCAGGACAGGAATAGCCCTCTGATTTTAAAACACCACACATTGAGGAGGGAAAAAACAATCCTTTTATTGAAGAAAAGTAAAAGCAGCAAAGTAAACAAGAAACTCTTTAAAGCAGGGGTGCTCATACATTTTCAGCATGCGANCTACTCTTAAAGCAACCAAGTCCAAAAGATCTACCTGCCCCCGCCGCCGTGTGCTCCCGCGCACTCCCGCCGCGGCGCGCTCTTGCCACCGCGCGTGCTGCTGCTGTTTTCCGCCCGCCGCCTGTGGGGCATTGCAGGAAGGAGAAAGCACAAGGCGGGGCATCCAGAGGGAGCGCTCCGCCCTGCCTGTCTCACCGGCAACGGAGGCTGCACAGCTGCTTCTGGACGAGAGAGAGGCAGGGCACTCCCTCCAGAGGCCCCGCCTCGTACTTCCTTCTTCCTGCAATGCCCCGCAGGCGAAAGAAGCACCATCTGGCTGGTGAGGCCTGAAAATCTATTAGAACAAGTCAGGGTTGGAAGCAGCAATATTAAAAAGAGGTCAGCACAATAGTATCATTCAAAATATATATATATCTATTATTCATATGCAAACAATATAGTATATTACACATAAGTAGAAGTCAAAATCACAATTGGAACACATCCAAATTGCGATTTTGACTTCTACTTATGTGTAATATACTATATTGTTTGCATATGAAGACTAGATACTGTATATATTTTGGAATGATACTACTGTGCTGACCACTTTTTGATAGTGAGGCCTGAAGATCACCTGGAAGAGGGCCAAAGATCTACTAGTAGCTCCCGATAGGGCCGTAGCCAGGATTTTGATTCGGGGGGGCTGAGACTGGGGGGAAGAGGGTCTACCCTAGCAAACCTTTTGTATTGTTATCCCAATAACCCCATTAATGTGGGATATAATGTTCATGGTGATCAGATCATGATATGAATAAACATAACAGTTTAAATAATGTACCAGTAAGGCCTTTTCGCGGACCACCCTGAAAATTTCGGGGGCTGAAGCCCCCTTAGCGCCCCCCCCTGGCTACATGCCTGGCTCCCGAGCTACCTAATGAGCACCCCTGCTTTAAAGGAATAGGAAAATCCAGTTAGGGAAGAAGAGAAGCAAGAACAAATTAGACCAAGGTAAGGTTCAGCAACGTCCCAAAAACAAAGTCCACTCTTCTCTAACAAAATCCAAGGAACTCAGGGCATGAATATGCAATCGCCAGAGACCAAGTGTCAAACCATGGAATGAGAAATCCTTACACATGAATCTTCCAGGCAAAACTTCCATGAGGCAAGAACCAGAACTTAACAGGATACCAAAATGATGCTTCATCTGACTATATTTGCCACGCTTGGAACTTTATATCCCCTCGTTAAGCTATACCAAGCACTCAGAAATTGGTTTTGTTTTCTCTGAATGCCTCTCATCTTTATCTGTCGAAGCCTGGCAGAACGGCGGGGGCCTTGGCTGAGCTGTCTGTTTTGGCTAATTTCCGCCCACCTGTCTATATGCTCATTAGTTTCTGCAGGTGCCAAATTGTTTTCAAGCCCCAAATCCTGGGAACTCTCTGGGAGCAATTCAGGGAGTAAACCATCATCCCTATACCCGGTACCTGTATCAGCGGTCGATACCATTACTGATGTTCTTAGATGTTAAATATATGATTTGCTAATTTCCAATTGAGAAGCCTCAGATATATCTGGTTTATGATGCCCTGAGGAAGTTCAGTTGTGAACGAAACGGGCTGGATCCATCCACCTGTACCTGTAAGCGGCCTGGGCTTCGGTATGCTGTTTGGACGACTGTTAGACACACCCTGTGGATTCCCCAAGGTTTCGAGTATCGGTTGCTCCCATGAGACGCGGTAGTACTTTTGCCGGATTCTTGAGCAGCATTGGCTTCTTTTGAACAGCATTGGCTTTTTTTGCCACTACTTGCAACATTCACCACAATTGCATGATTGAACACAGAGCGAGATATTCAAATGTTTGAGATTGTTCACTCATATCCCTCCTTACTACCTGAACTGAACGCGACTTGGTAGTGTGAGTAACTCTAACCGATACTTTTTACGGACTATGAACTTGTTTGATATGGATTGCGTATACCCAGGGAGTCTACCCTCCAACACTGTTTGATATTGTGAATTTGTGATAATATTTGTAATTATTGTTATAAATTGTAATGAAAGATACACATTTGAGACATATTCATATATTCTTATGTGTCATTAAGACGTGGTGATTCTCTCCCAGTCCTCTTTCCCTACTTGTTAGTAGTACATACGCAGCGTTATTTATAAATTGTTGACTTAGTGATAGAAGGTTTGCCAGGCCAGGCCTTGGTCAGGCCATCTTCCAAAACCCGACTGATATTCCTTGGGACTCATACAGAATACTCAACATATCGGAAGGTTGGGTGACGCTGAGGAGTCCCAAGCGCCTTCAACCAATCATTTTGGCATCCAGAGGAAGGCTCCGTGCCTTCAGCATAGGCCATTTGACTGGGGCCTTGAGTGTCCTTACCTCGAGGCCACAAAGAAAGAAAAGACTTGGAGAGCCATCCGGCTAAAGTTTCCTGGAGTAAAGCTGAATAGAGATAGTACAGTAAGATCTTTCCTACTTTATTTTGGGAAAACCAAGCTGAATGCCCGAGTAATTCAACTCTTGTTGTGGACAATAAAGCATTTTGAGTTAACTAGAGAGTCCAGCTTGGTCCTTGGGAGCCCCAAGCCTTTAAAGCAGGGGTGCTCATTATGGTGATCGGGAGCACCTAGATGATCATCGGCCCTCTTCCAGGTGATCTTTGGGCCTCACCAGCCGGATGCCGTGCTCCTGCACGTGCACTTCCGCCGCCGCCTTCGCGGGGCTTCTTTTGCCAAAATGAGGCTTTATTGGGCGGGCCCTGGCGCTCGTCTTGCCATGCACGGTGTGGTGACATGACCGCCCATTGGTTGCTGCTGGGGGGGGGGGGAGAGCAAGGCGAAGGCATGCGCATGGATAGGATGCGAGGCTGTGGGAGGGATGGAGGGAATGTGTGTGTGTGAGAGAGAGAGAGCCAAGGAGAGAAGAAAGAAATCCGGAGAACTTTTTCGGATCCTTTTGGCAGGCAGGCGGGCGCTGGAAGGAGAGAGGGAGAGAGAGAGAGAAAGAGGCGAAGGAGGCCGGGCAAAGTGGGGCAAAGCCAAGCAAGCCCCGCCGCAAACCCTGCTGCTGCCCTCGGGACTCCCATTCCAAGGCGAGACCTGGGCGAGTGAGCTGTGTGGGGCTGGTTTCTTTCCTTGGTTGGGGGCGAGGAGGGAGGGCTCCGCTGTGTTCCTGGGGCTGAACCCGAGGAGGAGGGGGCTGCGGGGATGGAGACTCCACTTGCTGCTGCTGCTGCTTGTGCCCTTACCGCCTTTCTCTGCCTCGCCCTCCCTTGCCCTCGAAGGAGAAAGGCAGCGAGACCACGGGAGAAAGAGGGGGGGGGTGGCTCTTCAGAGCCGGCTAGGAAGAGCCACCTCTCTCTCTCTCTCTCTCTCTCTCTCTCTCTCTTTCTCCCATGGGCATGGACTGCCACCAGTGGGAGGGGTCCTCCTTCCTGCCAGCCATCCACTTGGGCGTCCTTTCTGAGTGACACCCTCGAAAGGAAGGAAGGCCCCCCCCCTGCATCTGTCACTTTGGGGACGCACCTCTTCCACTCTTCCTTCTCCTGCCCTGGTAAGGAAGCCTCGAGGGAGGGGGGAGGCTGCCGGGGGAGGCTCCAGCCTCACGTGGGTCCCTCTCTCGGTTGAGTTTCCCGGCCCAGGCAGCAGCCAGGCGGCCCCTCTTCCCAGCCCTGCACCTTCTGAGCCACCACCGAAGCCATATCTGGCCGAAGCGCTGGCGGGTGTGCCTATAAATACCCTCCTGCTGTGTGCGTGGGAGGGGCCTGCTGTGCACGCAAGAAGCAGGACGGGATGGGGACTTCCTGCTTCGCGAAAGCACGCAGCAGGAAGGAAGAAGGCAACGAAGACATTAAGAGAGAGCGCATGCGCAGGCAAGGAGGATCCCCTTCCCGGGTGCGCGCGGCGGCGAGTTTGTGGGCAGGCAAGAAAGAAGCCCCGTGCGGACGGAAGGCTGCAGTAGGAGCATGCGCGCGCATGCGCGCACACTCTCACATGCACAACAGGTGATCTTTTCAACTTGATTGTTCATATAGTAGCTCGCATGATGAAAAAGTGTGGGCACCCCTGCTTTAAAGGAAGGCAAGAGCAATCCCCCGGTATAGAGAGATCACGTCCTTCCCTTTTACTAGGCACTTACAGCACAGGTGCGACTCCACACAAAGCACCTTGATCTTGAAACACAATCACAGGCTGATTCCAACAGGTGGAATCACTGCCAGGTTACTGCAATGGATCAACAACTCAGGATGATCACTTCTTTATTCATGAAAACCTGAGTCTACATCACACAACAGAAATGGCTTTGGGTAGAAAGCAAAATACGGCCCTCAGGTAGTTTTCTCAACACAATGGGCATGAGCTGAGACAACACCTCGACCAGTTCATTGAAAAAGTGTGAGCTTACTTGGATACTGGGATGTATATACATATAGTCTACTTATATCAGTGTTTCCCAAACAGTGTGCTGAGGCACACTAGTGTGCCGTGAGCGATCAGCAGGTGTGCCGTGAGAAATTGACACTCTTCCCCCTCCTAGCAGCTCTTTCTCCCTCTTTCCCTCCCCAAAGATCCTCCCCGAGGCAAAGGAAGGGCTCCACCGAATGTCAGAAGCTGGGCAGTGAGCGGGCCTGGGAACCTGGAGAGGCTGAAGCATTCACAGGTTTCAAGAAACAAATTGAGTCTCTCCATTTGGAAATGGTTTTTTTTACTATTTTACTGGATTTTTGATAATTGCCCCAGGAACTGTTTATAACAGCTTCATGGCATCCATAGTTATCTGGAAGCAAGTTTCACTCAGGGTGAAATTTCACAAGGGTCTGGAGAACAAGCCCTATGAGGAGCGGCTTGAAGAGCTGGGCATGTTTAGCCCGAAGAAGAGAAGGCTGAGAGGAGACATGATAGCCATGTATAAGTATGTGAGAGGAAGTCATATATATGTTGTGTTCATCGAAACAAGCCCAGGTTTCACACTGAGGGTATAAATACATTTAAAAACATATTAACTATATGTATTACTGTGTTAGAGTGTCATTTTGTGTCATTTTGGTTGGTGGTGTGCCCCAGGATTTTGTAAATGTAAAAAATGTGCCGTGGCTCAACAAAGGTTGAAAAACACTGACTTATATTATGAAACTGAACTTTCAAATGTAACTCCCCCCACCCCTCCTTTCCTTCTCATTGATCTTTGATGCTCAAAATATTTGAAGGAACCTGGAAATATCAAATATGGAGTAATAATGGCTTGTTATAAAACGCCCTGCCTTCCTTTTTAAAATGTGATCCTAGGCCTGTTTTCTAGCTCTGTGTTTACAAATCATCATGGCAATGATTCCAAACCCCAGAGTGTTGCCTTTTGTCCACTGATGAAACTTTGACTGGTTTCTTCACTGCTAGTTCATACTGGTTCTCCTAAAAATAAAGTGCCGGTGGTTGTAAAATAGCTTAAGTTTGATTTGTTTGGTTGTAAATGGATAACTACATGGTCACGGAGTTATATCAGGTGTTGTTGTGTACCTTCAGGTCTTTTTCTATTTATGGTGATTCGAAGGCAACGGAACCATGGATTTTTAATTTATTTATTGAGGGCTGAGAGTGTGTGACTTTCTCAAGGTCTCCCAATGGTTTTCCATGAACAAGTGTGATATCAAAACCTGGCATTTAGAGTCATAGGCCCCTTCTACACTGCAATATAATCCAGAGTATCAAAGGAGAATATCCACTAGATCAGTGTTTCCCAACCAGTGTGTCAGGGCACACTAGTGTGCCGTGAGCGATCATCAGGTGTGCCGTGGGAAATTGGAACCTCCAGGAAAAAAAAGGGGGGGGGAGTCTAGTGTGTTGAAGTATAAAAACCCTAAGAAACCTACCTCGAAAAGGCACACAAACATCCCCTCCCCACCCGTTGTCTACTTGGTCTCTCCCTCTCCATGCATTGGGAAGGCCCGCCTCCCTTTCCCCAAGTAGAGACCTCCTCTTGCCTCCTGGGGGTTCTGTGTGGGAAGTTTGGCCCAGTTCTATCATTGATGGGGTTCAGAATGCTCTTTGATTGTAGGGGAACTATAAATCCCAGCAACTACAACTCCCGAATGTCAAGGTCTATTTCCCCTGAACTCCATCTGCATTCACATTTGGATATATTGAGTATTCATGCCAAGTTTGTTCCTGATCCAACATTGTTTGAGTCCACAGTGCTCTCTGGATATAGGTGAACTACAACTCCAAAAACTCAAGGTCAATGCCCACCAAACTCTTATAGCATTTTCTCTTGGTTATGGGAGTTCTGTGTGGGACGTTTGTGTCTTTCAGCCATTCCTGCCAGGATATCTATGTTGAGTTCATTGAAACAGGTCCAGGTTTCACACTGAGTGTATAAATACATTTTTAAAGCATATTTTAAAAACATATTAACTATATGTATTATTGTGTTAGAGTGTCAATCAATCAAAAACTTTATTACGGTCACAGACCAGCACAAAGCGGGCACAAGCGCCCTAAGAGGAGAAGGACAACTCCCCAGTAAACAGTTATTTAAAATCAGACTAGAAATCAGTATAAAAATATATTTTAAAAGACAGGATATTGTTGCCTTACGATGTCAATCATCACCCGTCTGATATTAAGAGCAGCAGCACAGAACTTAGCAACACTGTAAGTCATTGCAGTGCTAGAGTCCGAAAGCAGCAGGGTGGAATAACATCTTTCACTGCGCCCCGGGTACTTTAAAAGCCATGGTCCAATGAGATTGGATCTAAGATCTCTGTAGAACATGCATTGAAGATGCACGTGCTCAGTTGTTTCCACATGACCAGACCCACAGGGGCATAGTCTCTGCTTGAAGGGGGTCTTCCGATACCTCCCCTCCAATACAGCCGATGGGAGGGCATGGCATCTTGTGTTTCTTTCTGCCATTCCTGCCAGGATATCTATGTTGTGTTCATCGAAACAGGCCCAGGTTTCACACTGAGTGTATAAATACATTAAAAAACATATTAACTATATGTATTACAGTATTAGAGTGTCATTTTGTGTCATTTTGGTTGGTGGATTTTGCAAATGTAAAAAGTGTGCCACGGCTCAAAAAGGTTGGGAAACACTGCACTAGATTATGTGAGTCTATTTGGTTGTTTGAGGAGGATTTTGCAAATGAAATGTAATTGCTTAATTGAGACCTTTGGAATGATGACGATGCAATGGACACCGATTTCAATAATGAGAGGCTGAGATTTGTATTTTATATTTTTAACTTTGAATTTTTGCTTTTATATAGTTGTTTTATTACTTGTTATGTATTTTATCTGTGGGCATTCGTTGCCATGTGTGCACTGCCTCGAGTCGCCTTTGGGCTGAGAGGGGCAGTATAAAAATATAGTAAATAAATAAATTTATTTATTTCTCTACAGTATTTATATTCCGCCCTTCTCATGCCACAGGGGACTCAGGGCAGATCACAACACACATACACAAGCAAATATTAAATGCCATAGACACACAACATATATACAAAAACACAGAGGCTATTTAACTTTCCAGCTTTATGAGGGTATGCTTCGAATTCCAGTCACCGGGGGAGCTGTTGCTTCACTGTCCACTTGTGACACTGATGGAGTACTTCCTCATTCTTTTGCATGCTGCTGGAGAGTTTTATGGTGTCGTAAATTAGTTAAATTAGCCTCCCTGCATAAGCGGCACCTTAATTTCCTACTTGACAGATGCAATCGTCTTTCGGGCTGCAAAGGTCAACAGCAAGCTAGACAAATGGTTTGGAACTTACTCCTACCTGGGCTGGCTTTGAACTCATGACGTTTTGGTCAGTAGTGATTTTAATGAAGCTGACTCCCAACCAGGTTCTACAGTGCTAGTTCAAAACAAATAACCTAGGGCAGGGGTGCTCATTACGGTGATCGGGAGCACCTAGGTGATCTTCGGACCTCTTCCAGGTGATCTTTGGGCCTCACCAGCCGGATGGCGCACTCCTGCCATGCGTACGCACGTGCGCTCCCGCCGCCCGCCAGCGGGGCTTTTGCCAACATGAGGCTTGAGTGGGCGGGCCCTGGCGCTCGTCTTGCCACACACGGTGTGGTGACATGACCGCCCATTGGTTGCTGCGTGGGGGGGGGGCGGGAGCAAGGCAAAGGCATGTGCACGGATAGGATGCGAGGCTGTGGGAGGGATGGAGGGAATGTGTGTTTGAGAGAGAGAGAGAGAGAGAGAGAGAGCCAAGGAGAGAAGAAAGAAATCCGGAGAACTTTTTCGGATCCTTTTGCAGGGAGGCAGATGGAAGGAGAGAGGGAGCGAGAGAAAGAGGCGAAGGAGGCCGGGCAAAGTGGGGCAAAGCCAAGCAAGCCCCGCCGCAAACCCTGCCACTGAAGCCATATCTGGCCGGAGCGCTGGCGGGTGCGCCTATAAATACCCTCCTGCAGCGTGCGTGGGAGGGGTCTGCTGTGCACGCAAGAAGCAGGACGGGATGGGGACTTCCTGCTTCGCGAAAGCACGCAGCAGGAAGGAGGAAGGCAACAAAGACATTAAGAGAGCGCGCGAGGCAAGGAGGATCCCCTTCCGGTACGCGCGCGGCGGCGAGTTCGTGGGCAGGCAAGAAAGAAGCCCCATGATGGAAGGCTGCACAGCGGGTGATCTTTTCAACTTGATTGTTCATATAGTAGCTCGCATGATGAAAAAGTGTGGGCACCCCTGACCTAGGGTTTATATGGCAGTGTAGAAGGGGCCATAGACAAACAAACCACTGCAGCATGCTAGCTCTCATACTAGAGTGCTTTCCGATTGGCTGGTGGGCACCATAGTCTTGCTAGCTGACTATGACATAAGCAGAGCTCAATTGCTAAATACGTGTACAATACAGTCGAACCCCCTGTCAATCAGTAAATATGAGAACAAAGAGGCAATGCGATGAGAAGTCAAACATAAATCACTGTTGTATTATAAACATCAGCATTGTGATACATGAGTATCTAAACATCAACAAATAATAAGGTGTAATCCTCTCACTTTAAGAAAAATCAACGGCCGTTGCATGCAAGCATCCCCCATGTATATCATAACAAAATACAAAAAGGCAATACTGGGAGTTCCCAGCAAAATAGTCAATGGTGCTTCAGGACACTAAATGGGTCCTTACAGTAAAAATAAAAATAAACAAGCCCCCCGTGTGACCTGTGGCTGAATATTTATTTTTACTGTAAGGACCCATTTAGTGTCCTGAAGCACCATTGACTATTTTGCTGGGAACTCCCAGTATTGCCTTTTTGTATTTTGTTATGATATACATGGGGGGATGCTTGCATGCAACGGCCGTTGATTTTTCTTAAAGTGAGAGGATTACACCTTATTATTTGTTGATGTTTAGATACTCATGTATCACAATGCTGATGTTTATAATACAACAGTGATTTATGTTTGACTTCTCATCGCATTGCCTCTTTGTTCCCATAAGCAGAGCTCACCCAATCATGGTGAAGATGGGTCCAGCTGGGACGGGAGCGGGAAATTGGACTACTGCAATGCACTCTACGCAGGGCTGCCCTTGAAGACGGCCCAGAAACTTCAATTGGTCCAACGATCGGCGACCAGGCTGCTAACTGGAGCAAATTACAGGGAGCAGTCTACTCCCTTGTTTAAGGAGCTCCGTTGGCTGCCTTTCATTTTTCGGTTCCAATTCAAGGTGCACCTACAAAGCCCTGAACGGTTTGGGACCCACTTACCTTTGTGAACGCATTTCCTTCTACTAACCTACACAATCTCTTTGGTCTTCTGAGGAGGCCCTCCTCTTGCTCCCACCTCTGTCGCAAGTGCAAATTGCGGGGATGAGGAGAGGGCCTTCTCTGTGGTGGCTCCTCAGCTCTGGAACTCGCTACCTGGAGAGATTAGGCAAGCACTCACTTTGGCAGCCTTCAGGAAGTGCCTCAAAGCCTGGTTGTTCTGATGTGTTTTTGAGGAATGAATAACAAATCCCCAGACCATGACAGTCTCAGTACAAAATGTCCTTTTCATGCACTTTATCTCATCCCTTAGTGAAATTAAACTCTTTATTGTATTGCTGGGCTTGGCCTCATGTTAGCCACCCCGAGTCCCCTTGGGGAGATGGTAGTGCGGTATAAATAAAGTATAATAATAATAATAATAATATTCAAAGGATTCCTTCTATAAAATATATGTTTTGCAATGTATGGTATCTCAGCTTCCTTCTGCAGCTTACCGCAAGCTGGCGTCCTTTTCAGATGACTTGAATCAACTACCTTGATGGCTTCTTCGTCAACTTGGTGAGATTTCTTGATTGATCTTGTGTTCTTTGTCTCGCCAAGCGCATGGATCCACTTATCAGAACTCGGTATCCACAATTTGGGTTTCACTATCCACAGACCGGATCTCACTATCCGCCGTTGCTTAAAGCAGTGTTTCCCAACCAGTGTGCCGCAGCACACTAGTGTGCTGTGAGCAATCATCTGGTGTGCCGTGGGAAATTGGCACTTTCCCCCCCTCCTAGCAGCTCTTTCTCCCTCTTTCCCTCCCCAAAGATATTCCCCGAGGCAAAGGAAGGGCTCCGCCGAATGCCAGGGCCAGGCCCGCCTTGAGGAAGCCTTCAGGAGCCTCGACTCACCATGGCTCCAGCTCCCGCTCAGGGCTGCTTCAGCCTCCCGATGCTCCAAGGTTCGCTCACTGCCCAATTCACTGATGTGGAGCTTCAGGCTATGGCTGTTCTCGCGAGAAATCCAAGCCAACGTGAAAACGCCAACTCAATCACTTCCGCTTAGTGCTCTGTTTTTGTGGAGGGAGGAGGGTGGCAGTGAAAGAGGCCACACAGATCTATGAAACTTATAGAGTCTATACGTTTCATAGATTTTTTTTATTATTTTACTTGATTTTTGAGAGTCCCCCGAACTAGTATGTGAGAGTATGTGAGAGGAAGTCATATCTATGTTGTGTTCATCGAAACAAGCCCAGGTTTAACACTGAGTGTATAAATATATTTAAAAACATATTAACTGTATGTATTACTGTGTTTGAATGTCATTTTGTGTCATTTTGGTTGGTGGTGTGCCCCAGGATTTTGTAAATGTAAAAAATGTGCCGCGGCTCAAAAAAGGTTGAAAAACACTGGCTTAAAGCAACCGCAGATAGTGAGATCCGAGCCGCGGATAGCAAAACCTGAAGTTATTTTGATTATCTGGATTAAAGTTGGTCGATTTCAATAACTTGGGGACTGTAGTAGAAAAGATGATTCAACCTAGAAAATGCTAGGTCAGGACCAGACGAAGGTAAAAAAAATTATAGTAAGCCAAACATTTTTGGCGCCCCCTGGGTCTTCAGAGTGGTGATGATGGCATGTGCGCATGCGCCGGAGCATGCATGCATGCAAACAGCTAGTTTCGCGCATGCGCTATTGGGAGCGAGCGCTTTTGGTGGAGGGAGTAGCGAAACACACTCCCAAGAGCAGGGCTGCCCAGGAAGTCGATCGTGATCGACCAGTTGATCCCGGGACCGAAGGAGGGCGATCCCAGCCGGATGGGGTGCTTCTCAGAGGGGGTGGAGCCAGGCCGCACCAAGCCCCACCCCCTCCCACAGCTTTGGCACTCCCAGCAGCTTCTCCAGGCTTGAGGATGCCAATGCCAAGCCAGTGGTGGCATAGCTAGCACAAGGTTGGCTTGGCACTGCCATCCTCAAGCCTGGAGAAGCTGCTGGGAGCTCCAAAACCAGCGGGGAGGGGGTGGGGCTTGGTGCAGCCTGGCTCCGTCCCCCTCTGGCTTCAGCTCTACCAGCAGCTTCTTCAGGCTTGAGGATGGCAGTGCCAAGCCCGCCTTGTGCTGTCACCACTGGCTTGGCATTGGCATCCTCAAGCCTGGAGAAGCTGCTGGGAGCTCCAAAGCCAGAGGGGAGGGGGCGGGGCTTGGTGCGGCCTGGCTCCATCCCCTCTGGCTTCAGCTCTACCAGCAGCTTCTCCAGGCTTGAGGATGCCAATGCCAAGCCAGTGGTAGCATAGCTAGCACAAGGCTGGCTTGGCACTGCCATCCTCAAGTCTGGAGCAGCTGCTGGGAGCTCCAAAACCAGTGGGAGGGGGCAGGGCTTGGCATGGCCTGGCTCCGTCCCCCCTCTGGCTTCAGCTCTACCAGCAGCTTCTCCAGGCTTGAGGATGCCAATGCCAAGCCAGTGGTGGCATAGCTAGCACAAGGCTGGCTTGGCATTGCCATCCTCAAGCCTGGAGAAGCTGCTGGGAGCTCCAAAACCAGTGGGGGAGGGGGCGGGGCTTGGCACGGCCTGGCTCCGTCCCCCTCTGGCTTCAGCTGTACCAGCAGCTTCTCCAGGCTTGAGGATGCCAATGCCAAGCCAGTGTTGGCATAGCTAGCACAAGGCTGGCTTGGCACTGCCATCCTCAAGCCTGGAGAAGCTGCTGGGAGTGCCGAAGCCAGAGGGGGGCGGAGCCAGGCTGTGCCAAGCTCCGCTCCCTCCAGCCTTGAGGAGGTAGGTAGATCTTTCTGACTTCTGCCCAAGAGGATTAAAAGGAAGGGGGGAACATTTTGCAGCTGGGGCGGCATGATGTGCCGAAGCTGGCGGCCGCGGCCGGACGCGCCCTTGGCCATGTGGCGCCCTGAGGCAGCTGGTTACTTTGCCTCCACTAAGATCCACCACTGTACTAGGTGCAGTTCTCTTCCTTAAGGCCATAGCAGTGGCAGTTGGATCTGAGTAATGGACTGTTTTTCTTCTGCTAACTTTGAAAACTGTGTTGAAACATGATGAAGATTTTTTTTAAAAGACTCCTAACGTTTCCTGTTGGCAAACGATGACCTATAAACGCATCGACGCAGCACCTGTTTTACTTGTAGGCGCAAGAATCCAAACAAACTCGTGTTATCTCTTGGCATGAATTTGGCATTGTGTCCGCTCTTGGCACCAAACGGAAAGCGAGAATCAAAGGGAAACACGAGGAATCATTTTATCTTCGGGAAAATGTATCCCAGTGGATTGTTTTTAAACTTCTGGAAGGAATCAATGGGCCTGCTACTTCATTGGAGACATTTTCTTACTAGAATAGCTACAATGTAGTTTGAGACATGAATGGCTTGTTTAATATGTTGCTCCGTTGTGTTTTTATCTTATTTTGGAAACAATGTGAAAAATGCCAGACTCAAGACAGTAAATAAAGAACATTACCCAGAAACAGGGGAACTCCAGACAGCAAACATTAGAGTGTCAAGCTGGAATGTGTCCAGAGGAGGGCGATTAAAATGATCAAGGGTCCGGAGAACAAGCCCTATGAGGAGCGGCTGAAAGAGCTGGGCATGTTTAGCCTGAAGAAGAGAAGGCTGAGAGCAGGCCCGCATTGACCCCTTTTGGCGTCCTAGGCCACACTTTGGAATTACGCCCCCAAACCGACCTCTACCACACACCCCTCACCCCCTCCTCCTCAGGGGCCTCGGGGGTGGGGCTTACCTCTGCCTCCTCCTCCTTGAGTCAAGGAAGGAAGGCATGAGGAAGGAAGGGAAGCAGGCCCGGATTACCCATAAGGCAACCCTAAGCCATGGTCTAGGGAGGCACCCATGGGGGGGGGGGGCAGCAAGTCCGGACCCCCCCAATTTTTTTAAAAAATCGAAAAAAGGGCGCATGCGCGCAGTGGCGAAAATGCCCCCTCCTCGCTGCTCGCGCCGCCCCCGCCCTTTCCTTCACTAGAGGGGCTAGGCCAGCGCGAGCAGCGAGGAGGGGACCTAGGACTTCCCTCCGCCCCCTCCTGACACAAGATAGAGAGGAGGGGCAGAGGAAAGTCCCGCCGCCCCTCCTCGCTGCTCACGCCGGCCCCGCCCCTCTTCCTTCAGTCAGTGAAGGAAGAAAGGCGGGGCCAGCACGAGTAGCGAGGAGGGGGCCTAGGACTTCCCTCTGCCCTCTCCTGACGCGAGAGAGAAAGGAGGGGGCGGAGGGAAGTCCTAGGCTCCCTCGTCGCTGCTCGCGCCAGCTCATCCCCTCTTCCTTCAGTGAAGGAAGAACGGCAGGGCCGGCGCGAGCAGCGAGGAGGGAGGGCCCCCCCGCAAGCGGCCCTGCCCCCCACAAGCGGCCCCGCCCCCAGGAGCGGGGGCGGCACTTCAAGAGTGTGGCCTAGGGCGCCACAATCGCTTAATCCGGGCCTGAAGGGAAGCCGCCGGGCACTCGTGGCGCACCCTCCTTCCTTGATTCAAGGAAGGAGGAGGCGAAGAGGCGGAGGGAAGACCCGTCCCTCGGGGCCACTGCCAGGCATGTGCAGCAGGAGGGTGAGAGCGTCTCTGCCTCCTCCTCAGCCATGTTTCTGGGTGCTGCGCATGCCCGGCAGCGGCCCCGGGGGCGGGGCTTCCCTCCGCCTCCTCCTCCTTGCGCACTCCTTCCTTGACAAGGGGGCGGGGGCGATGGTGAGGCATCATTCTCTCCTCCCCCACCCCCTCGCAGCGCTCTCCCCCACCCTCCCCCGAGAGAGAGATGGAGAGAGTCAGCTCCATGCTGCGCATTGCGGTTTTGTTTCAACATATTTTTTTGGTCCGTGTGAACTGCGCCCCTCTTGGCTTGCGCCCCTAGGCCATGTGTGGCCTTATGAGTAATCCAGGCCTGGCTGAGAGGAGACATGATAGCCATGTATAAATATGTGTGGGGAGGTCACAGGGAGGAGGGAGCAAGCTTGTTTTCTGCTGTCCTGGAGACTAGGACGCGGAACAATGGCTTCAAACTACAGGAAAGGAGATTCCACCTGAACATTAGGAAGAACTTCCTGACTGTGAGAGCCGTTCAGCAGTGGAACTCTCTGCCCCAGAGTGTGGTGGAGGCTCCTTCTTTGGAAGCTTCTAAACAGAGGCTGGATGGCCATCTGTCGGGGGTGCTTTGAATGCAATTTCCCTGCTTCTTGGCAGAATGAGCTTGGACTGGATGGCCCATGAGGTCTCTTCCAACTCTATGATTCTATGTCTCTGGAGGGTGGTGCCCACCTCAATTTCCAAGCCAAAGAGCCGGCATTGTCCATAGACACCTCCAAGGTCATGTGGCCAGCATGACTTCTTGGAGTGCTGTTACCTTTCCACAGAAGCTGTACCTATTGACAGGCCCGGATTAGAGTCTTTTGGCGCCCTAGGCCAAAAGACGCCCGGCGCCCCCAGGGTGTGGAAAGCCCCGCCCCCAGGGCACGAAAAGCCCTGCCCCCAGGGTGCTGCTGCGCATATGCAGCAGCAGCCCCGGGCGTGGGGCTTCCGTCCGCCTCTTCCTGCGACCGGAAGTTGGTCGCGGGAGGAGGTGGTGACCGTGCAGCTTCCGTCCGCCTCCTCCGGCTCCTCGCGCCCTCCTTCCGGTCGTGGGAGGAGGAGGCGGCTGGTGCCATGTGGCTTCTGTCGCCTCCTCCTCCCGCGACTGAAAGGAGGGCGCGAGGAGGCGGCGACAGAAACCACACTGCCCCGGGGCTTCCGTCCACCTCCTCGCGCCCTCATTTCAATCGCGGGAGGAGGAGGAGGCGGATGGAAGCCCCACGGCCGATGCCATGCGGCTTCCATCGCCTCCTCCTCCCGGGACCGAAAGGAGGGTGAGAGGAGGAGGAAGGGAAGCCCCGCCCCCAGGGTGCTGCTGCCCCGGCCGTGCGGCTTCCGTCCGCCTCCTCGCTGCCTGGCCCAACCCCTTGCAAAGGAAGGAGGCGGCGAGGAGGAGAAGGAGGAGGAAGGGAAGCCCGCTGGTGGGCATGCGTGCGCATGCATGCATGCCCGCCAGCGGGGCGGGGCTTCCCTTCCTCCTTCTCACTGCCTCCTTCCTTTACAAGGGGGTGGCCCAGGTGGGCGGTGGCGAGGGGAGGGTGCCATTCCCTCCTCCCCGCCCCCCTTGCAGTGCTCTCCTCCCGCCCTCTCCCGATGAAAGCGCTGCAAGGGGGCGTTTTTTTATTAATTTTTTTTTAGTTTTTGGGGGTCCGGATCTGCTGCCTTATAGGGTGGCCTTATAGGTAATCCGGGCCTGCCTATTGATCTACTCACATTTGCATGTTTTCATACTGCTAGGTTTGTGTGTGTCAACTGTAAAATAGGATGCGTGGAAGGGCCCTGGGTTATCTGAGGTCCTTTCCAGACAGTTGAATAAAATCCCATGTTATCTGCTTTGAATCGGATTATATGGCAGCAGGCCCGGATTACCATCTTCGGCCGCCCGAGGCCAAGCCGCCCCGTGCCGCCCCCGTGGGACCACGCCCCCAGCGCACGGGAAGCCACGCCCCAGGATGTGCGACAACATCCCCAGCCGTGTGGCTTCCGTTGCCCCCTCGCGCCCTCCTTCCGTTCGCGGGAGGGGGAGGCGGCGGTCGGTGCCGTGCGGCTTCTGTCACCTCCTCCTCCCATGACTGGAAGGAGGGCCCGAGGAGGTGAACGGAAGTCGCACGGCGCCGGCCCCGCAGCTTCCGTCCACCTCGCGCCTTTCTTTTGGTCATGGGAGGAGGAGGTGGCCGGAAGGCGCACGACACTGCTTCCGTCTGCTGCCTCCTCCTCCTCCCGCGACCGAAAGGAAGGCGCGAGGAGGAAGGGAAGTCCCACCCTCCTCACCGCCTGGGTCACCCCCTTGCAAAGGAAGGAGGCGGCCAGGAGGAGGAGGAGGAAGGGAAGCCCGCTGGCAGACATGCATTCCCGCCCGGCGGGGAGGAGCTTCCCTTCCTCCTCCTCGCCGTCTCCTTCCTTTGCAAGGGGGGCTGCCCAGGCGAGGGGAGGGCGCCATTCCCTTCTCCCCGCCCCACGCAGCGCTCTCCCCCGCCCCTCTCCCGAGGTATGATGACTCTCTCGGGAGAGGGCGGGGGAAAGCGCGCGACGGGGCGTTTTAAAAATATACGTTTTCGGGGCCGAATCCGCTGCCCCCAAAACCTGCCGCCAGGCCATGGCCTAGTCTGGCCTTATGGGTAATCCGGGCCTATATGGCAGTGTGGACTCAGAAAACCCAGTTCAAAGCAGATACTGGGTTCTGTGTTTCACCTTTTTGTAGTGGAGAGGTAGATCATTTTGACTTGGTTGTTTTGTAAGTAGCTGGCATGCTGGGAAAGTGTGAGCAGCCCTGGACTAGATGGCCTTTGGGGAGCCCTGGGAACCCTGAGAGCCTATCCCAGTCCTTCTCAACCCAGTGGAGAGCCGCAGAGTCTTAAAGGGGAGGTCTCTGGGAGGCAGAGGCGGGGCGGCTGCAGGGAAAAACAAACCGGGAGAAGAAAGAGAAGGAGGAGGAAAAGGAGGAGGAGGGGAGAAGGGCTGGAAGTCGGCTCTGTGTCTGGCTTTAGCATCCCTCCTCCTTGGAAGAAGGAGACGGAGGAGACAAGCCTAGCCTCAGTTTCACTTTGGGAGGAGAGGACAAAGCGACATGGTGCGGCCTTAAGGAAGAGACTCAGCATCTCAGGTGAGCCCCCCCTTGCTTGATCATTGACTAGCTCTTAGGTCTGGGCCAAACTTGGGCCCTCCAGGTGTTTTGGACTTCAACTCCCACAATTCCTAACAGCCCCTGCTGAAAAAATTACCAAATCATAGTAAGTTGCTTTATAAAAATAAATGGAAGGAATAACACCGACATGATTTCATTTTTTCCCCTTAACCCTAACCCTTTGGGCTGTTAGGAATTGTGGGAGTTGAAGTCCAAAACACCTGGAGGGCCCAAGTTTGGCCCAGACCTGAGCCGCAATCTAGAATTCAGTCTGGATCAAACATTATTTATTTAGTGATTTATTTACATCATTGATATGCCGCCCTTCTCACCCCGAAGGGGACTCAGAGCGGCTTACAAGTAAAATGTAAATACAATATACTGTATTATTGCCATAGCACAGTGTTTCTCAACCTGGGGGTCGGGACCCCTATGGGGGTCGCGAGGGGGTGTCAGAGGGGTCGCCAAAGACCATCAGAAAACACCATATTTTCTATTGATCATGGGGGTTCTGTATGGGAAGTTTGGTTCAATTCCATTGTTGGTGGAGTTCAGAAAGCTCTTTGGTTGTAGGTGAACTATAACTTCCAGCAACTACAATTCCCAAATATCAAGGTCTATTTTCCCCAAACTCCACCTGTGTTCACATTTGGATATATTGAGTATTTGTGCCAAGTTTGATCCAGCTCTATCATTATTTGAGTCCACAGTGCTCTCTGGATGTAGGTGAACTACAACTCCAAAACTCAAGGTCAATGCCCACCAAACCCATACAGTTTTTCTTTTGCTCATGGGAATTCTGTGTGCCAAGTTTGGTTCAATTCCATCATTGGTGGAGTTCAGAATGCTCTTTGATTGTAGGTGAACTATACATCCCAGCAACTACAACTCCCAAATGACAAAATCACCCCCCACAACCCCACCAGTATTCAAACTTGGGTGTATCGGATATTTGTGCCAAATGTGGTCCGTGAATGAAAATACATTTTACATGATGATTCATAACAGTAGCAAAATTAGAGTTATGAAGTAGCAACAAAATGATTTTATGGTTGGGGGTCAACATGAGGAACTGTATTAAGGGTCGTGGCATTGGGAAGGTTGAGAAACACTGCAATAGCACAATGTTAATATTATACATTATATTGTACTATAGCATTAAACTGTAATGTTATTAGTAATATTTCATGTAATATAAAAATACATAATTATTATTTTATGCACGTAAAATATCAATAAAAATAATTTTAAAATTAAAATTACATTTTAAGTATAATATATAATATTATAATAATATATAATTATAATATCATACCAGGGGAGCTTTTGCACAGTTAAGACCCGTGCGCCAGCTGCGCCCGTACCTTGGGAAGTCTGATCTGGCTACGGTCGTCCACGCTCTGGTCACATCCCGAATAGATTACTGCAACGCACTCTACGTGGGGCTGCCTTTGAAGACAGTTCGGAAATTACAACTAGTCCAACGGGCGGCAGCCAGATTACTAACTGGAGCTACATACAGGGAGCATTCCACCCCCTGTTGTGTCAGCTCCACTGGCTGCCTGTCCATTTCTGAGCTCAATTCAAAGTGCTGGTTTTGACCTTTAAAGCTCTATACGGTTCTGGCCCAGCTTACTTGTCCGAACGCATCAGCCTCTACGTCCCACCTCGTAATTTAAGATCATCCAGGGAGGCCCTGCTCTCATTCCCGCCAACTTCTCAAACGTGGTTGGTGGGGACGACAGAGAGGGCCTTCTCGGTGGTGGCTCCCTGTCTGTGGAACGCGCTTCCAAGCGACATACGATCAGCCCCATCTCTCCTGGCATTCAGGAAAAAAGTGACATCTTGGCTGTGGGACCAGGCGTTTGCACATTAGCACAATGCAGCACTTTGGACTGGATTTGTAATGGCAAGTTGATGGATATGGCTCAATGCTCCTGTTATGGACGAAATACTGTCTTAACTTAAGAGAATGTGTATAATGTATTTATGTTAATTGTATTTTAATGCTGTATGTTTTTGGTTTTTATATTGTATTTTACTGTGTGGGTATCAAATTGTGCCTTTTGTTAGGCCGCTCTGAGTCCCCCCTCGGGGTGGAAATGTTGGAAATAAGTAAATAAATAAATTATTAGTAGTATTATATTGTATCACATCATAATAACATTCATTATATATATATATATATATATATATATATACACAATATATTATATTATTTAAAATATATAATTATTTTATGCACGTAAAAATAAATTTAATTTTAAATAAATTTAAAATAAAATATATCATTATAATATCATACCATGATTAGTAGTATTATATTGTATGACATCATAATAACATTCATTATTATATGTATATACAATATATTATATTATTTGGTGTTTGGGTGTCAGAGGAGAAGCCTGAAAGCGGTCAGGTGGCTAGCAGAGTTAGCTGGCGAGTAGGTTCTACAACTATCAGGGAAGATAGTGTGTAGAGGAGTAGATGGATTGATCCAGAGAAGGACTATCTGTAGTAATGTTAAGATTTGCTAGGCAGAGATCCTGTCAGTAAATTCTTGGAAGGAGAAAGGGGTGGTATTTTTGTAAGTAAGATTTGAACTGTTTAAAGCAGGGGTAGGAAACCTATGGCTCGGGAGCCAGATGTGGCTCTTTTCATGATTACACCTGGCTCTCCAGAGCAGCCCAGGCCTCGGTTTCCCAGCATGCAGCGGGGAGGAGTGACGCAAATGTGCCGCGACTGCCACTTCCGCACTGCCATTGCTGCCTCTTCCTCATCCCCCGCTGCTCTCGGGGCCCTGTGCCCTCTTCGCTGGGGATGGCAGAGCCCGGCGGTGGCGGCGCTTCCTTGTCTTCCTCTTCGTCCTCCTCCATGGGCCTCAGAGGCGGTGGAAGCGGGCCTGGCCCTGGCGCCATGGACCCGGCCTCACTGCCCCCGGGGGATGCACAGCTCATTGCCCTCATTGTCAGGCAGCTGCCTCTTCGACGCTTTCTGGAGGGACTGCATCGCCAATGTCGACACCAAGGACCGCCTTGACCCCGCGCCCTCCTCCCCCTTCCTTCCTTTCTCTTCCTTTCTTTTTCCCCCTCTTTTTCTTTCATTCTTTTTCCTCCCTCTCTCCCTACCTTCTTTCCTCCCTCCCTCTTCCTTCCTTTCTTCCTCTTCCATTCTTTCCTTCTCTCCTTCCTTTTCCCTTCCTCTCTCCCTCTTCCTTCCTTCCTTCCTCCCTTCCTTCCTTTCTCCCTCTTCACCCTTCCCTTATCTCCTTCCTTTTACCTCCCTCTCTCTCCTTTCTTTCCTCCATTCTCCCTCTTCCTCCATTCCTTTCTTTCTCCCCTTCACCCTTTCCTTCTGCTTCTCTCCTTCCTTTTCCCTCCTTCTCTCCCCTTCCTTCTTTCCTCCATTCTCCTTCCTTCCTTCCTCTTCTATTCTTTCCCCCCAAGTCTTCCTTTCCTTCTCCTTCCTTTCTTTTAACTTCCCCCTCTCTCCCCTTCTTTCTTTTCTTCTTTTCCCTTCATTATTTTACTTTTTTCTCACTCCCTTTCCTTTCTTTTCCCCGCCCTTTCCTTTCCTCCCTTCCCATTTCCTTCTTTCTTTTCCCCTCCTTGTCTCTCTCCTGCTTTTCTTTTCTTCCTTTTCCATAGTTTGTTCTTCTTTTCTTTCTTCCTCTCCCCCTCCCTCCTTTATTTCCTCTATCTTTCTTTCTTTCCCCCTTCCTTCCTTCCGTCTTCTCTTCCTTCCCAGAGTCCTGAGCATGCCTTTGGCAGAGCCAGGTCTGAAGTGTCCGGTCATTCTGCCGGGGGAATCCTTTTCTCATAGTATGTACGTATAGACTCACATTTAGTTGAATTCAGTCTTAAAATATATTATATCTATTATATGGCTCTCGCTGAAATAAATTTCCAAATACTTTGCTTTCATGGCTTTCTGAGTCAAAAAGGTTCCCGGCCCCTGGTTTAAAGGAACCTTACGCTTTCATGCCAAAATCTCTGAACCATTGAGCTTAATACCTATTTTGTAGGTTTTCTTAAATACACTTCATTGTTTGGTTGTTTGAAACATCTGCCTGGCGTGCCCTTCTGTCAAAGAAGTCTAAAATCACTTCCCTGCAGCAGTCACAGAGTCCTCCATTATATTCCATTATATTATGACATTGCAATGTATTGGAACCATGGCTTCGTCGCCTTCTCTCATGCTGTAGCTCAAAGGGTGTCCGCACCCTAGAATTAATGCGCTTTGGCACTGCTTTAAATGCAATCACAAAATTGTGGGTCACGTTCATCGACGAGGCACTAGCACACTTAGAAAACAACAGCCGGGTAAGGAATAAAATTGTTATATTATTATATCACCTCGAAAAACATGCAAATGTGGGTAGATCAAAAGGTACCACTCCGGTATAGAATAAGTAGACTTTTTCAGTGTGACTTCAGCCATGTATATGGCTTTGGCGGCCCCAATGGCGCAGCGAATTAAACCACTGAGCTGCTGAATTTGCTGACTGGAAGGTCAGCTGTTGGAATCTGGGGAATGGGGTGAGCTCCCACTGTTAGCCCAAGCTCCTGCCAACCTAGCAGTTCAAAAACATGCAAATGGGAGTAGATCAATAGGTACCCCTCCGGCGGGAAGGTAATGGCGCTCCATGCAGTCATGCCGGCCACATGACCTTAGAGGAGTCTACAGACAATGCCGGCTCTTTGGCTTAGAAATAGAGATGACCACCAACACCCAGAGTTGGACGTGACTGGACTTAATGTCAAGGGGAAACCTTTACCTTTACCTATGCCATCTATTACATATAATAAAAGTCAGTGTTTGCGGTGGTGCGGCCGAGTGACCGAGTGAGCGACAGGAGGAATATGTGCCAGCATTTCGATTGGCTGCCATTGTGGGATTATTTGCATAATGGGCTCTAACTGGCCAGCCTCAGAACTCCAACATTCTACGGCCCCAGACAGAAGGGATCGGTTGCCACTGAAATGGAATTTGCATAACTGCCTCCAAATGGCCAACCACATTCAAACATTCTAAAGTGACTCAGAGGGAAAGGGAAAGGCCCACAGCACTGACAGATCAGGACCAAACTTGGCAAACAGGCGACCAATTGCCCTCTTCACTACCTGGTGTGGTTTAGGGCAGGAGGGGCCACGAATGATGGGATTTGCAGTACCTTCACGTCATTCACTTCCCAAACAACACTAAAGCCCCTATAAAACACAAACCAGGCCCAAAATTGACAGAAAGGCTTCCTTAGCTTGTTTTTTCCTGACTAGGCCTCGGCTCATGGGATATTGTTAGGCTTCCTTAACTTGATCTTCCTGACTAGGCCCCCGGGACTCGCAGTACCTTCACTAAGTTCCTGAGACCACTGCAAGCCACATAAACATCTAATGGGAACCAACCTTGGCACACAATGCCTTCCTCAAATAACCCGGGCACCGCCGGGTCCTCGGCTAGTTGTATATAATGGGGAATGAAAATCCACAGATTTGTATAAGGGACCATTTAATATAGAATTCGTCCTACCTGGAACATGTGTTGTTTATAATTTGTCCCACCTGGAACATGTTATTTATTTACAACTATCAAACACACACAGCCCTAATAAAAGTGAAAATATGTATGGGATGTGGAATTGGCCTTGACATTTGTTAGTTGTAGGTACTGGGATTTATAGTTCACCTGCGATCAATGAGCACTCTGAACTCCACCAAAGATGGAATCAGACCAAACTTGACACACAGAACCCCCACGACCGGCAAAAAATATTGGAGGTCATTGGGGAAAATTCACCTTGATTTCGGGGAGTTGTAGTTCACTTACATCCAGAGAGCACCATGAAGACAAACACCGATGGATCTGGACCACACTTGGCACACATACCTGAGACACCCAAACTTGATTACTGGAGGTGTTGGGGGAGAGAGACTGACCTTTTCTTTCTGGGAATTGTAGTTCACCCACAACCAGAGAAACTGTGACCTCCACCGATGGTGGACCTGGACCTTGCTTTGCACACGGAACCTCCATGACTAACTCAACCTACTGGAGGAGATTGAGGGGACTGACTCATCATAGTGGGAGTTGTAGTTCACCCTACAGCCAGAGAGCACACTGAACCAATGATGCATCTAGAGCAAACTTGCCCAACATAACAAACTTTAAGTACTGACAGAGTTTTTCTGAGTTTGCCTCCGATATCTCTGATATAAAATTGCCTTCCTTGTCTGATAGTAATCTCTAAGCCATCGATAGCTGTTTAGAGAAGGGAGTATTCCCTGCCGCCAAGGGTTCTTTGCAACTTGGCACTTTGGACTTTTCGAAGGAGTTGGCCTTTTGCTTGAATTCTTGTTTTCAACTGAAAGCCTTGGGGCCAAATTTGGCTTATTTGCAGGTGTTACTTGCTCCAAAAAATTGGCCTGTGTTGGTATTAATTTTGCTCCCATGTTTTTAATGAGCATCATATACACCGCCTTGGGTTGTTGCAGCTTCACCCTCTTCTTGTTTCCTCGAAAACTATAATTGCTTGCAACCAGGAGGAATTTGGGAGTAAATCCACTTACTGTATATACTCGAGTATAAGCCAAGTTTTTCATCCCTTTCTGTAGGCTGAAAAAGTCCGCCTCAGCTTATACTCGAGTCAAGGTTTCGGACCACCTTTACTGGCTTGCGCTAGAGTCTTTTATTATTATTTTGTTATTATTTATATTATTATTTCTGACAGGCTCCCCCTTAATTGTGGGGCCATTGTCTCCCCTTTATTATTTAACATCTATATGTGGCCCCTTGCCAAACTGGTATGGAGCTTTGGTTCGGAGTGTCACCAGTATGCTGATGACACCCAGCTGGTGCTGAGGATAGATGGCCAGACGGACTCTGTACCCGATTGTTTCCAACTATGCCTTGAAGCCGTGACTGGTTGGCTACGAGCCAGCCGGTTGAGAGTGAATCCATCGAAAATGGAGATCCTTTGGCTGGGTCATCCGGGAGGGTGTGGGCTTCGGTTGCTTACTCTGGACGGCAAGGCACTACGCCCATCGTCTCTAGTAAAGGCCTGGATTAACAACTTTTTGCGCCCTAGGCCACACTTTGGAATTACGCCCCCAGCCAACCTCTACCCCCCCCCCCCCCACACACACACACCACTCAGACCCACACTTGGCTGGCTTTCACCATGGTGCCACTGGAGCAGAAGAGAAAGGCGAGTAGGCACCATCCCGCCACCTCCAAGGTCCCCATTCCCACCGGCTGGAAAACTCCGCTGTGCTCTGAAGGTCTCCTCGGGAGTCAGGAGGCTTGGGGAGAGCGCAGTGGGTGCAAACTCGCTCCTAAGGAGCACATGAGAGAGAGAGAGAGCGCGCAAGAGAGCGAGAGAGAGCGCACGAGAGAGAGAGAGAGAGCACGAGAGAGAGAGAACACGAGAGAGAGAGAGAGAGCACGAGAGAGAGAGCGCGAAAGATAGAGAGTGTGCAAGAGAGAGAGCGTGCGAGAGCGAGAGAGCATGCGAGAGAGAGCGTGCGAGAGAGCATGCAAGAGAGTGAGAGAGAGCGTGCGAGAGTGTGTGTGAGAGAGAGAGAGAGGGAGAGAGCACAAGAGAGAGAGAGCGAAAGAGAGAGAGTGCGTGAGAGAGAGAGAGAGCGTGCGAGAGAGTGAGAAAGAGAGCGTGCGAGAGAGTGTGCGAGAGAGCATGCAAGAGAGTGAGAGAGAGCGTGCGAGAGCGTGAGATAGAGCGAGAGGGAGAGAGCACAAGAGAGAGAGGGCGCAAAAGAGAGAGAGTGCACAAGAGAGAGCGAGAGAGCATGCGAGAGAGCATGCGAGAGAGTGAGAGAGAGCGTGAGAGAGAGAGCGAGAGAGAGAGAGCGAGAGAGAGAGAGCAGAGAGAGAGAGAGAGAGAGAGCGTGAGAGCGTGTGAGAGAGAGAGAGAGCTGCTCCCGAAGGCAGGAGAGCCAGACCCTGGGGACGGAGCAGAGACTTTGCCGGGAGAAGGAGCGAGGAGGGGCATGAGGGGGAAAGAGGGACGCATACCAGGTTTTTTGGGGTCAGTGATCTGCCCCCCCCCCCCTTCAGCTTGCACCCCTAGGCCATGTCCTCGTTGGCCTTATGGGTAATCCGGGCATGCTGCTGACAATGGAGGCCCGCTGCTGACAATGGAGGCTCAGGTCTCTGCTGTCAGCAGATCTGCTTTTTTCCACCTGCGACAGGCTAGGCGGCTGGCGCCCTATCTTACCAGTAAAGACCTAGCCACGGTGATCCATGCAACGGTCATCTCGAGGCTAGACTACTGCAACACCCTTTACATTGGTCTTCCTTTGTCGGTCATCCAGAGGCTCAAAGTAGTGCAGAACACTGCAGTGAGACTCCTGGCCGGAGTGCCTGCCAGGACTCACATCACTCCAACTTTGCAGCGATTGCACTGGTTGCCAATCGGATCATCTTCAAAGTGTTGATTTTGACCTTTAAGGCCTTGTATGGTCTGGGGCCGGTGTATCTGAGGGACCGTCTCCTCCCATATGTTCCCCAGAGACCTCTTCGATCTGAGGATCAAAATCTCCTGAAGATTTCCTCCATACAAACCTTCCACCTGTAATCAACTAGACAGAGGGCCTTCTCTGTGGTGGCACCGAGCCTGTGGAACGCTCTGCCAGCCGAAGTCTGAGCAATTAATGAGCTGCCGGCCTTTCGGAAAGCTTGTAAAACTTCTCTTTTTCGGCAGGCATTTAACCTTTAGCCACCCTGGTTGCGGATAACAACACTATTTGTAACTGCTCTGATATTATACTGTTTTTATTATTGTATTGTTTAAACTGTCTTAAGTCGATATGCTGTAAACCGCCCTGAGCCAACTTGGATTAGACGGTATTCAAATCGAAATAATAAATAAATAAATAAATTATTGCCCCGCTTTATCTCTCTTAAAGAAAACTCAGAGCAGCTTAACCCAAGAGCACCAGCATACAATCTAACATATGGAAATATGCAAACATTAATCAAACATAAACAGTTATCTGTCTTCTCCTTATATTGCATCTAGTTGCACTAGTTTAATAGTCCTCATTTGCATTGGGAAAACAGTGCAATCTATGCAGTTTTGCAGTGTATCCCAACTGGGAAAAGTCCCTTCAGTGCTCCGTGAAAAGCCTTGGGAAGCTGCCTTGAATTAAGCGAGAGGTTTCTGCCTGCCTGGTTCTGAATTATCGATGTCTGCTCTGCGCTTTGCATGTCACAGAGGATATTTCTGAAGAACTAATGCTGTTTCGCATGCTGTCTTCTTGTTAGAGCAAGAGAAAGAGTGACAGTTCTTGCCACGTTTGGACATTGTGCCACAGATTAAAATGTGAATGGGTTGCTGGGAGCTTTTCGGGCTGTCTGGCCATGTTCCAGAAGCATTCTCTCCTGATGTTTCGCCTCCACTGTGGCTGGCATCCACAGAGGTTTGTTCAGAGGTCTGTTGGAAGTGAGGAAAGTGGAGTGTGTGTCTATCTATCTAGCTATCTATGTATCAATCAATCTATGTATCTATCTATCTCTCTATGTATCTATCTATGTATTTATCTATGTATCTATCTATCTATGTATCTAACTATCTATGTATCTATCTATATCTATCTCTCTATGTATCTATCTATCTATCTCTCTATGTATCTATCTCTCTATGTATGTATCTATCTATCTATGTATCTATCTCTCTATGTATCTATCTATCTATGTATTTATCTATCTATGTATCTATCTATCTATGTATCTAACTAACTATCTATGTATCTATCTATGTATCTATCTATCTATGTATCTAACTAACTATCTATGTATCTATGTATCTATCTATGTATCTATCTATGTATCTATCTATGTATCTATCTCTCTATGTATCTATCTCTCTATGTATCTATCTCTCTATGTATCTATCTCTCTATGTATCTATCTATCTCTCTCTCTATGTATCTATCTATCTATCTCTATGTATCTATCTCTCTATGTATGTATGTATCTATCTATCTATCTATCTATCTATCTATCTGTGGAATGTCGATGGTGGGAGAAAATGCTTTTCTGGGTTGCTGTGAGTTTTCCAGGCTGTCTGGCCATTTCCCAGTAGCATTCTCTCCTGATACTGCCCTAGAGTGCATTGTCGAAGGCTTTCATGGTCAGAATCACTGGGTTGTTGTTGGTTTTTCGGGCTGCCTGGCCATGTTCTAGATAGAAGCATTCTCTCCTGACGTTTCGCCTGCATCTATGGCAGGCATCCTCAGAGGTTGTGAAGTCTGTTGGAAACTAATGGATATATATTCCGGGAAAGAGAAATGGTCATCTGGGGTCAGCTTGGGTTGTAGCTGGCAGCTGTGTGGCTCTGCGTAGTTCAGGAGGCAAGTGCATTGGAGATGGGTTTTCTTTCCGCGAAAGGAGCTCAGGTTACACATGAAAATTATAGCTGGTTGACGCTGCTAAAAATAACAATGGGCGCAATTGTCAAGCATTGCTCAGTTTGTACATTTAACAACAATCTTTTTTTAGAAACCATTTGCTCAGATGGAACACCAAAGGTAGCAAAGGTAAAGGTTTTCCCCTGACATTAAGTCCAGGGTGCTCATCTCCATTTCTAAGCCAAAGAGCCTGCGTTGTCCGTAGACACCTCAAAAGTCATGTGGCTGACATGACTGCATGGAGCGCCATTACATTCCCGTAGGAGCGGTTCCTATTGATCTACTCACATTTGCCTGTTTACGAACTGCTAGGTTGGCAGAAGCTGGGGCTGACAGTGAAATCTGACACCACTCCCTGGATTCGAACCAACGACCTTTCGGTCAACGTTTAGCAGCCCAGTGGTTTAACGCACTGCGTCACCAGGTGCTCCATATGGAACACATTATGCATTTACAAAAACAAAACCTCAATATTTTCTTTTGCCTCACTCCAAGCCTAAGTTGTTGTTGTTATTATTATTATTAATTGAAACATCTGGTGAGTCGGAATGCTGAAGGTCAGACTCAGGTTTTGTTTAATTTTTTATCGTGAGGAAAGGGTATACCAGGGAAAACAAGATAAAGGAGAGAAGAAAGGAAGAGAAAGGAAAGAAAAGCATGAGGGAAGGAAAGAAAGGGAAGAGAAAGGAAGGAAGGAAGGAAGGAAGGAAGGAAAGAGAAGAAAAGAGAGGGGGAAAGAAAGAGGGGAAAGGTGTATGAGGGAAAGCAAGGAAAGAAAGAAAAAGGGAAAGAAGGAAGGAAAAGGAAAGAAAAGCATGAGAGGGAAGGAAAGAAAGAAAGGAAAATGGAAGGAAGGAAGGAGAGAAGGGAGAGAGAGAAGAGGGGGAAAGGTGTATGAGGGAAAGCAAAGGAAGAAAGGAAAGAAGGAAGAAAAAAGAAGAGGAGGGGGAAAAGAAAGGAGGGAAGGAAAAAAAGGAAAAAAGCATGGGGGAAAGAAAGAAAGGAAAATGGATGGAAGGAAGGAAGGAGAAGGGAGAGAATAGGGGGAAAGGTGTATGAGGGAAAGCAAAGGAAAGAAGGAAGAAAAAAGAAGAGAGGGGGAAAGAAAGGGGGAAGGTAAGGAAAGAAAGAAAAAGGGAAGGAAGGAAAAGGAAAAAAGCATGGGGGAAAGAAAGAAAGGAAAATGGAAGGAACGAAAGAGAAGGGCGAGAGAGAACAGGGGGAAAGGTGTATGAGAGAAAGCAAAGGAAAGAAGAAAGAAAAAGAGAAGAAGGGAAAGAAAGAGGGAAGGTAAGAAAAGAAAGAAAAAGGGAAGGAAACAGAAAAAAGCATGGGGGAAAGAAAGAAAGAAAGAAAGAAAGAAAGAAAGAAAGGAAAATGGAAGGAAGGAAAAGGGAGAGAAAGAAAGAAAAGAAAGAAAGAAGAGGGGGAACGGTGTATGAGGGAAAGCAAAGGAAAGAAGGAAGAAAAAAGAAGAGGGGGAAAAGAAAGGGGAGAGGTAAGGAAAGAAAGAAAAAGGGAAGGAAGGAAAAGGAATAAAGCATGGGGGAAAGAAAGAAAGAAAAATGGAAGGAACGAAAGAGAAGGGTGAGAGAGAACAGGGGGAAAGATGTATGAAAGAAAGCAAAGGAAAGAAGGAAGGAAGAAAAAAGAGGAGGGGAAAAGAAAGGGGGAAGGTAAGGAAAGAAAGAAAAAGGGAAGGAAGGAAAAGGAAAAAAGCATGGGGGAAAGAAAGAAAGGAAAATGGAAGGAACGAGAGAGAAGGGCGAGAGAGAACAGGGGGAAAGGTGTATGAGGGAAAGCAAAGGAAAGAAGAAAGAAAAAGAGAAGAGGGGGAAGAAAGAGGGAAGGTAAGGAAAGAAAGAAAGAAAGAGGGAAGGTAAGGAAAGAAAGAAAAAGGGAAGGAAGGAAACGGAAAAAAGCATGGGGGAAAGAAAGAAAGGAAAATGGAAGGAACGAGAGAGAAGGGCGAGAGAGAACAGGGGAAAAGGGGTATGAGGGAAAGCAAAGGAAAGAAGGAAGAAAAACGAGAAGAGGGGGAAGAAAGAGGGAAGGTAAGGAAAGAAAGAAAGAAAGAGGGAAGGTAAGGAAAGAAAGAAAAAAGGAAGGAAGGTAACGGAAAAAAGCATGGGGGAAAGAAAGAAAGAAAGAAAGGAAAATGGAAGGAAGGAAAAGGGAGAGAAAGAAAGAAAGAGAAAGAAAGAAAGAAAGAGGGGGAAAGGTGTATGAGGGAAAGCGAAGGGAGGGAGGTGTTTGAGAGAAAAGAAGGAAGGAAAGAAAGAGCCACAAAGAGAGTGAAGACCAGAGTCATGCCAAGTATAAACACTAGTTTGAAACAAATCCACAGACAGCTGCGACTACTGCTAAGTCACACATGAGTCACTCCTTTTCTCTTCCATAAATAACGTATTGTTTATACTGTGATGAAGGTGACTGTAGGCATAGGCAGGCAGGCAGACAACTTTGCAATGATACTGCAGAGACAGAAGGGAGAAGATGAATAATGCATTTCTTAGGCTGGATTTACACTGCCGTATAATCCACTTTCAGAATCCAGATTGGCTGCTTTGTACAGGATTATGCATCTACACCAGTGTTTTTCAACCTTTTTTGAGCCGCGGCACATTTTTTACATTGACAAAATCCTGGGGCACACCACCAACCAAAATGACACAAAATGACACTCCAACACAGTAATACTTATAGTTAATATGTTTTAAATGTATTATACACTCAGTGTGAAACCTGGGCCTGTTTCGATGAACACAACATAGATATCCTGGCAGGAATGGCAGAAAGACACAAACTTCCCACACACAACTCCCATAACCAAGAGAAAATGCTATAAGAGTTTGGTGGGCATTGACCTTGGGTTTTGGAGTTGTAGTTCCCCTATATCCAGAGAGCACTGTGGACTGAAACAATGTTGGATCAGGACCAAAATTGGCATGAATACTCAATATGCCCAAATGTGAACACAGATGGAGTTTGGGGAAAATAGCGTGAGCGTGTTCAGGAGGGGAGGGGGGAGGGAGGAAGACATGACCCGTGCGGGCGCTACTGCACAGACTCGCCCCAGAGCAAAGCGAGGCAAAGCGAGCAGAGCAAGGCTGGGAAGAAGGGAGCCCGAGTGGAGAAGAAAAAGTGTTCAGCAGGAGGGGGAAGAAAGGGTATTGGAGGTTCCAATTTCCCACGGCACACCTGATGATCGCTCACGGCACACTAGTGTGCCACGGCACACTGGCTGGGAAACACTGATCTACACTGCAGTGTAGATCCAGCCTGAGTTCTTTAAGAGTGACCCAAGAAAAAGCTCACTCTTAAGGTAACAACAGCAAGGAATGGATTGCCGAGGGCCAGATATATTGACTGACTGGCTTGGGGACCCGGCGCTTCCCGGGTTATTTGAGAAAGGCATTGTGTGCCAAGGTTGGTCTTTGGTACTTCAAGCCCCATCATCCATGGTCCACCCTCCTCCATACTGCAGTAGAATGGAGAGTGGATCAAGAGGGTTTTGTGTGCCAAGTATGGTCTTTATCGGTCTTTGTTGGGGGCTGCAGCAGTCTTGGGGAATGAGTAGAGGTACTTGAAGTCCCATCCTCCATGGTCCGCCCGCCTGTAAACTGCAGTAGGATGGAGAGTGGGTCACGGGGGCACTGTGTGCCAAGTTTAGTCTTTATCGGTCCTTATTCAGGGCCGCAGTAGTCTGTGGGAAATTAAGGGTTTGAAAGTACTACAGATCCCATATTCTGTGGAATTTCTGCAAGTCCCATCATCTGTGGTCCACCCTCCTCCAAACTGCAGCAGGATGTAGAGTGGGTCATGGGGGCTCTGTGTGCCAAGTTTGGTCTTGATTAGTCATTGGATGAAGGTCGCAGCGGTCTGGGGAAGTGAGTAGAGGTACTTCAACTCCCATCATCCATGGTCCATCCTCCTTCAAACTGCAGCAGGATGTAGAGTGGGTCATGGGGGCTCTGCGTGCCAAGTTTGGTATTTATTGGTGAGTGGATGAGGGTCACATTGTTTTTAGGAAGTGAGTGAAGGTACTGTAAGTTCCATCATCCATGGTCCATCCTCCTTCCAACTGCAGTGGGATGCAGAGTTGGTCATGGGGGATCTGTGTGCCATGTTTGGTCTGCATTGAGGGTTGCAGTGGTTTCAGTAAGTGAGTGAAGGTACTGCAAGTCCCATCATCCATGGTCCAGCCCCCTTAGAACTGCAGCAGGATGTAGAGTGGTAAGGAGTAGTTTGTGTGGCAAGTTTGGGCCTGGTCTGTGATTTGTAGGGGCTACAATGTTCTGAAGGAATTGAATCGGGTGACGGTACTGCAAATCCCATCATTTGTGGCCCATCCTGCCCTAAAGTGCTCCAGGTTGTAAAGTGGGCCAAGTTTGGTCCTGATCCATCATTGGTGTGGGCCACAGTGCTGTAAGCACTGCAAGTCCCGTCATCCATGGTCCACCCTTCCTCAAACTGCACCAGGATGTAGAGTGGGTGTTGGGGGTTCTGTGTGCCAAGTTTGGTCTTGTTCTGTCATTGTTGGGGGTCGCAAAGTGTTTTGGCCTTAAACTTCCACCATGCCTGACTGCCTCAGGCCTATTCCATCCCCACCCCACCCCCTGCCACTTTAGAGTGTCGGAATGTTGGTGGTGCTGGCCAATCAGAGGCGTTATGCAAATACTCCCTCAGTGGCAGCCAATCGAAACGCTGGCACATATTCCTCCCTCCGCACCACCCACCGCCGCAAACACTGACTTTTATTATATACATAGATATCAATGGATCCAACTATCCACAATTGGAAAATATTTTTTAAAATCCCACTCTATGAGATGGAATCATGGCAACTAAAGTGGAATCATAGCACTCTAATGAAGTAGTGTAGATGGACCCTGGATCTCGATTTCCCCCAACAGGTGAAATATTTTGCTTGGGAAATACAGTGTCCCTAATAAAGTGGCTAATTTTGGCCTTTGGTACTCTGCCCACTGCCTCTCCCGTAACGCTTTCTTATTCTTTTCTATGGCACACAGCAAATAGAGGAACTCATCAGCAACTGAACATACTAGAGAGGTTTGGGGAGAGAATTCACCATGATTTATAGCAGTTGTAGGTACTGGGATGTATAGTTCACCTGCAATCTAAGAGCACTCTGAACTCCACCAATGATGGACCTGGAACTAACTTGGCCCATAGAACCCCCATAACCAACAAAAATACTGGAGATGTTTGGAGGAATTTGTAGGAGTTGTAGTTCACCTACATCCAGAGTGCACTATGAACCCAAACAATTATGGCTCTGGACCAAACTTGGCATGCATACCCGATATGCCCAAATTTCAATACTGGTGGATTTTGAATTACCCTGGGCATTTTGGAGTTGTAGGTCCTGGGATTTATAGTTCACCTGCAATCAAGGAGCTCAATGAACTCCACTAAAGACAGAATTGGGCCAAACTTGGCACGCAGAGCTGCCATGACCAACAAAAAATACTGGAGGTCTTTGGGGAAAATTCACCTTGATTTGGAAGAGTTGTAGTTCACCTACATCCAGAGTGCACTATGAACCCAAACAATGATGGATCTGGACCAAACTTGGCATGCATACTCGATATGCCCAAATTTGAATACTGGTGGGTTTTGAAGGGAATTGCCCTGGACATTTTGGAGTTGTAGGTTCTGGGATTTATAGTTCACCTCCAATCAAGGAGCTCAAGGAACTCCACTAAAGACAGAATTGGACCAAACTTGGCACACAGAGCTGCCATGACCAACAAAAAATACTGGAGGTCTTTGGGGAAAATTCACCTTGATTTGGGGGGGTTGCAGTTCACCTACATCCAGAGAGCATTGTGAACCCAAATACCAATGGATCTGAACCAAACTTGGCACACATACCTGATATGCCGAAATATTACTGAAGGGGTTTGGGGAAAACTGACTTTCCTTTCTGGGAGTTGTCGTTCACCTACAACCAGAGAAACTATGACTTCCACCAATGATGGACCTGGACCAAACTTGGCACACATACCTGATATGTTAAAATTTGATTACTGGGGGAGTTTGAGGGGAACTGACCTTTCTTTCTGGGAGTTGTCGTTCACTTAGAACCAGAGAAGTGGTGACCTCCACCGATGATGGACCTGGACCAAACTTGGCACACAAAACCCCCAAGACTAACTCAACCTACTGGAGGGGCTTGAGGGGACTGAGTCACCATAGTGGGAGTTGTAGTTTATTATTATTATTATTTATTTTATTTGTTAGATTTATTGGCTGCCACTCCCAGCCGGCTCGGGGCGGCTTGCATCAAGCACCACAATAAAACAACAAATCTACAACAGCAATAAAACCACAAGGATAAAACCATTCTTAAGAGATAACACAAGTCCAAGGGGATAGCACATTACAGCTCAAGGGCCTTTTGGAATAGGGCCGATTTGCAGGCCTTGCGAAAAGCCAACAGATTACGCAAGGCCTGAACCTCCGGGGGTAGTGCGTTCCAGAGAACTGGGGCAATGATGGAGAACGCCCTTCTCCGTGTTGAAATTAGGTGGTATTGTTTGACATTGGGCACGGCTACAAGATTCCAGTCTTCAGATCTAAGTGTTCTCATGGGAGGTATGGGGTTAGGCGGTCCCTCAGGTACACTGGCCCCAGACCATACAAGGCGTTAAAAGTCAAGACTAGCACTTTGAAGGTGATCCGGTACTCAATAGGAAGCCAGTGCAGTTCCCGCAGAATTGGTGTAATGTGGCAGCTCGCAGGAGCTCCTGCGAGCAACCAGCAGCGGCGTTCTGCACCAGCTTGAGTTTCCGGGTCACCGACAGAGGCAGGCCAATGTAGAGAGCGTTACAGTAGTCTAGCCTTGAGATGACCGTGGCCAAGTCGTGCCGAGACAAGTAAGGGGCCAGCCTCCTAGCCTGGCGAAGATGGAAAAACGCCACTCTGCTGACAGCGGAGATTTGCGCCTCCATTGACAGCAGAGGGTCCAAGAGAACTCCAAGGCTCTTTACTGAAGACAACGGGCATAACACCACACGTCCAGGTCGGAAGCTGGACATCCCTACCGCCCGGACGACCCAGCCAGAGGATCTCCATCTTCTCCGGATTCAACTTCAACCTACTGGCTCACAGCCATCCAGTAACGGCTTTGAGGCAGAGATGGAAATTATCGGGTACGGTTTCGGGCCTGCCCCCCATCCTCAGAATGAGCTGGGTGTCATCAGCGTACGGGTGACACTCCAGTCCAAAGCTACGCACCAGCTGAGCAAGTGGTCGCATATAGATGTTAAATAATAGAGGGGAGAGTATGGTCCCATTCAGCCAGAGAGAATGCTGAACCCCACTGATGATGCATCTAGAGCAAATTTGCTCAACAGACTTTAAGTTCTGTGGATTTGGGGGGGGGGGTTAACCTGGCATGATGTGAGTTGTAGCTCACCCACAACCTTATGCATTGTATACAATTAAAACACTGACTTATTCAAATAACTTGGGCAATACCGGATACCCAAGGTAAGTTATATATAAAATGGCAAAATCAAGGTTTGGTTTTGGGATTGTTTATAGCCACGAATAGCAGAATCCACGAATCGGGAGGGCCGACTGTATAAGTCAGTGTTTCTCAACCTTTTTTGAGCCGCGGCACACTTTTAACATTAAAAAAATCCGGGGACACACCACCAACCAAAATGACACTCTAACACAGTAAAGAACGGCTGGAGGGTGGTGGCCTGCTGGGAGCAGCTTCTGGGAGTGCTGAAGCTGGGGAAGGGGCGGAGCCAGGCGGAGCCATGCCCTCGCCCCCTACCCCCGGCTTCAGCTCTCCCAGCAGCTGCTCCAGCCTTGAGGGGGCAGTGCCAAGCCAGCGGGGCCAGAGCCAGCACAATGCTGGCTTGGCCCTGTCCCTCAAGGCTGGAGCAGCTGCTGGAGTGCCAAAGCCAGGGGAGGGGCAGAGCCAGGTCGCGCCATGCCCCACTCCCCAGCTTCAGCTCTTCTACAGAGGAGGAGCATGAGCGGTGAATGGGCTTCAGTGGGCGGGCTCCTCCTCCACATGGCTTCAGCGAGCGAGGGGCGAGAGTCATGGTGGGAGTCATGGCGGATTGGAGGCTGGCTGGGGAAACGGCCGAAGGAGGCGGCGCCCCGGTCCCTTCTTCTTTTTCTTCGCCACTGCCCGGTCCTTCCTCCTCCCCCAAGCAGCAGGAGTTCAGCAGGAGGGGGGGAGGAAGGGGGGCAGAGAACATTTCTCGCGGCACAGCAGGAGGTCCGTCACGGCACACTAGTGTGCCACGGCACACTGGTTGAGAAAGACTGGTATAAGTATTCTATTATAAACACAGTTGCATTGAAAGAATAAAAAGCTACGAAGCATTCAAATCCCAAGTAGATTAATATGCATTAACTAACCTGTGTTGTGGCAATAAGTGTGTCTGTCTGGGTTGCCTAGACGGGATATTAATCCCGCAGAATTGATTGTGGCAGACTAATTGGATGCTTTCTCCCTTGGATGTCTGGAATGAAGCAAAAGCCACGCTGGTTATTCATGACCTGAATATGCAGCGTGATTTGAATGGGGATTGTGTAAGCGCACCATTGAGTGCTGTAAAAATGCAAAATAGTATTCCTAAAATAATTGAGATTTTTTTTAAAATGGGTTATTGGTACATATTAATACTCAGATGTGGCTTTTTTCCTAATCTAGGCCACATGTCTCAAGGGTATGGCTCTAGGCGTTCTTTTTCATTCTGGTGGGCATGCCCATTATAGTGTGACCTTGGTATGTGTTACCCTCTAAGTAAGTAGGTCTATTTGGAAATGGCATTTTCCCACGCTGACGTAATCCCGGATGTCAGGAGGTTTGTGTGAAGTTTCAGAAGCTGAACATATGGAGTTTCTCTCCGTAGTCTCTATTTTACTCATGATTGTCTCTTTTGATGAACAGCGATTCTCCAAAACTTGTTTCTAGGCATGGGAAAAAAAATGTTGATTTCAGTTACAACAGTGTTTCCCAACTACTGTGCCGTGGGAAATTGGAACCTCCAATACCCTTTCTTCCCCCTCCTGCCGAACACTTTTTCTTCTCCACTCGGGCTCCCTTCTTCCCAGCCTCGCTCTGCTCGCTTTGCTCTGGGGCGAGTCTGCACAGTAAGTGTTCAGCAGGAGGGGGAAGAAAGGGCACGAAGGGGAAGGTCTCTGTCGAAAGCTGGCATGGGCAAACTTCCAGGTGTTTTGGACTCCAACTCCCACCATTCCTAGCAGCCTCAGGCCCTTTTTCTCTCCCCCCCCCCCTCAGTGACTTAAGCAGGAAAGGGTCTCAGGCTGTTAGGAATGGTGGGAGTTGGAGTCCAAAGCACCCAGACGGCCAAAGTTTTCCCATGCCTGTTTTAGGGACCTTAAAGTGGTGAGCCTCCTTCCAACATTGTGATTCTGGATAGAAAACAAACAACAACATAATATTGTTTGAGTCCACAGTGCTCTCTGGGTGTAGGTGAACTACAACTTCCAAACTCAAGGTCAATTCCCAAGCAAACCCTTTCAGTACTTTCTGTAATGAGAGTTCAATATGTTTGGTTCAATTCCATTGTTGCAAGAGTTCAGGATGCTCTTTGAATGTGTGTTAACTTTAAATCCCAGAAACTGTAACTCCCAAATGTCAAGGTCTATTTTCCCCAAACTCCATCTGTGTTCACATTTGGGCATATTGAGTATTCATGCCAAGTTTGGTCCTGATCCAACATTGTTTGAGTCCACAGTGCTCCCTCTCCATGCATTGGGAAGGCCCACCTCCCTTTTCCCAAGTAGAGGCCTCCTCTTGCCTCCTGGGGGTTCTGTGTGGGAAGTTTGGCCAAGTTCTATCATTGGTGGGGTTCAGAATGCTCTTTGATTGTAGGGGAACTATAAATCCCAGCAACTACAACTCCCAAATGTCAAGGTCTATTTCCCCTGAACTCCATTTGTGTTCATATTTGGGCATATTGAGTATTCATGCCAAGTTTGGTCCTGATCCAACATTGTTTCAGTCCACAGTGCTCTCTGGATATAGGTGAACTACAACTCCAAAACTCAAGGTCAATGCCCACCAAACTTTTATAGTATTTTCTCTTGGTTATGGGAGTTGTGTGTGGGAAGTTTGTGTCTTTCTGCCATTCCTGCCAGGATATCTATGTTGTGTTCATCGAAACAGGTCCAGGTTTCACACTGAGTGTATAAATACATTAAAAAACATATTAACTATAGGCATTATTGTGTTAGAGTGTCATTTTGTGTCATTTTGGTTGGTGGTGTGCCCCAGGATTTTGTCAATGTAAAAAATGTGCCACGGCTTTAAAAAGGTTGAAAAACACAGAGTTACAAGACAATTGGCAGGCAGTGTGTTGTTCTGGGCACTTACAAGACAGCTTTACAGAAGGAAGTGTTCAAAGGTCACTTTCCAAAGGAAATTTTCCAGTTGGCCCAGACATGGCCATGCTACCTAGTAGAGCTGTGCAAAACGTCGGAATTGTCCGTAAGTCATTACTATTTTGGCGGAATTTCGTACGTATGACTTGACTTACGAACCTGGAATGACTCCCACCACCCGCCGAGCCCAGATGGAACAAAACAGCCATTTCCGAAATTCCGGAAAAGTTTGTTTATTTTCGTTAAGTCTCCATGAGTCAGCTTGTTTTGCCAACGCCATCTCATGAGCTCGATTTGTCCATTCGCTAATGCTATTTATTTATTTATTTATTTACTATATTTATTTATTTATTTACTAGCTTGGGGACCCGGCGGTGCCCGGGTTATTTGAGAAAGGCATTGTGTGCCAAGGTTGGTCTTTGGTACTTTAAGTCCCATCATCCATGGTCCACCCTCCTCCAAACTGCAGTAGAATGTAGAGTGGGTCATAGGGGCTCTGTGTGCCAAGTTAGGTCTTTATTTTTCTTTGTTGGGGGCCACAGTGGTCTGTTGGAACAAAAGCATTTGAAAGTACTACAACTCCCATAATCCGTGGTCCACCTCCCCTAAACCTCTCCAGGATGTTAAGGGGGTAATGGGGGTTATGTGTACCAAGTTTGGTCTTGAGCAGTCATTGGATGAGGATCGCAGCACACTCGGGAAGTGAGTGGAGGTACTTCAAGTCCCATCATCCATGGTCCACCCTCCTCCAAACTGCAGTAGAATGTAGAGTGGGTTATAGGGGCTCTGTGTGCCAAGTTAGGTCTTTATTTTTCTTTGTTGGGGGCCACAGTGGTCTGTTGGAACAAAAGCATTTGAAAGTACTACAACTCCCATAAGCCATGGTCCACCTCCCCATAACCTCTCCAGGATGTTAAGGGGGTAATGGGGGTTATGTGTACCAAGTTTGGTGTTGAGCAGTCATTGGATGAGGATCGCAGCACACTCGGGAAGTGAGTGGAGGTACTTCAAGTCCCATCATCCATGGTCCACCCTCCTCCAAACTGCAGTAGAATGTAGAGTGGGTTATAGGGGCTCTGTGTGCCAAGTTAGGTCTTTATTTTTCTTTGTTGGGGGCCACAGTGGTCTGTTGGAACAAAAGCATTTGAAAGTACTACAACTCCCATAAGCCATGGTCCACCTCCCCATAACCTCTCCAGGATGTTAAGGGGTAATGGGGGTTATGTGTACCAAGTTTGGTGTTGAGCAGTCATTGGATGAGGATCGCAGCACACTCGGGAAGTGAGTGGAGGTACTTCAAGTCCCATCATCCATGGTCCACCCTCCTCCAAACTGCAGTAGAATGTAGAGTGGGTTATAAGGGCTCTGTGTGCCAAGTTAGGTCTTTATTGTTCTTTGTTGGGGGCCACAGTGGTCTGTTGGAACAAAAGCATTTGAAAGTACTACAACTCCCATAATCCGTGGTCCACCTCCCCTAAACCTCTCCAGGATGTTAAGGGGGTAATGGGGGTTATGTGTACCAAGTTTGGTCTTGAGCAGTCATTGGACGAGGATCGCAGCACACTCGGGAAGTGAGTGGAGGTACTTCAAGTCCCATCATCCATGGTCCACCCTCCTCCATACTGCAGTAGAATGTAGAGTGGGTTATAGGGGCTCTGTGTGCCAAGTTAGGTCTTTATTGTTCTTTGTTGGGGGCCACAGTGGTCTGTTGGAACAAAAGCACTAAAGTACAAATCCCATAATCTGTGGTCCACCTCCCCTAAACCTCTCCAGGATGTTAAGGGGGTAATGGGGGTTATGTGTACCAAGTTTGGTCTTGAGCAGTCATTGGATGAGGATCGCAGCACATTCGGGAAGTGAGTGGAGGTACTTCAAGTCCCATCATCCATGGTCCACCCTCCTCCAAACTGCAGTAGAATGTAGAGTGGGTTATAGGGGCTCTGTGTGCCAAGTTAGGTCTTTATTGTTCTTTGTTGGGGGCCACAGTGGTCTGTTGGAACAAAAGCATTTGAAAGTACTACAACTCCCATAATCCGTGGTCCACCTCCCCTAAACCTCTCCAGGATGTTAAGGGGGTAATGGGGGTTATGTGTACCAAGTTTGGTCTTGAGCAGTCATTGGCTGAGGATCGCAGCACACTCGGGAAGTGAGTGGAGGTACTTCAAGTCCCATCATCCATGGCCCACCCTCCTCCATACCGCAGTAGAATGTAGAGTGGATCATGGGGGCTCTGTGTACCAAGTATGGTCTTTGTTTTTCTTTTAAAAAATATTTTTATTGTTTTATCATTGTCAACACAATATTATACAATGTCCATTTACAGCAGCTTCACGTTATTCATTTCTAGCTACAATACTTCAATCTTTCGCATCTGCCATTATGTTTTTCTTATACATTTTTGTATCCCTCACCACTGTGCTCCCTCCCCTCCCCAAACCATTGCTTTTACATATCATTCGTCCAAAATTTCATTTCTTCTTGTGGAGGTAACTTTCCTTCTTCCTTTTCTAATCCTTTTTCAATAAATTTTCTCCATACCTCATCAAAATCACTTTGTTTCCATATACCTCTTTTTACTTTTAATATACATGTTAACTTATCATTTATTGCAAGTTTCCATACTTCCTTGTACCATTCCTCTATTTCTTTTTTCCCCAATTCCTTGCTATAAGCAGTCTTGCTATTGTTAATAGGTTTGTTATCGCATCTTTATCTCCCCCCCCCAATAGTTTACTATTATATAATGATAATAAAGCTATACTAGGACTTCTTTCTATTTTAATATTCATTATATCTTCTATTTCTTTAAATACTTTCGGCCAAAAATTGCTTACATATTTACATTGCCACCGCATATGTGATTTTTTTAGATGTCTTTGTCTCCATAATTGTTGCCATTCTGTTTCCTTTATGTTTATCCCTATATCTTCTTCCCAAACCTCCTTAAGGGTGTTAATTTTTGTTGTTCCTTCCTGTATTTCAATTATTATCTTATATACTTTGCTAGTTATTCCTTTCAAGTTTTCGTGCTCTTCTACATCCCTCCCATTTTGTATTATTTGTTCAAATTGGTTAACCTTACTTCCTTTATTATTATTTTTTAGCCAATTTTTAAACCATTGTTCTAATTGTATACAATGGAACCATGTCAATTTTATTTCTCTAAATTCTTCCATAATCATTTCCTTCTTCGTACCAAGTATGGTCTTTATCGGTCTTTGTTGGGGGCTGCTGCGGTCATGGGGAATGAGTAGAGGTACTTCAAGTCCCATCATCCATGGTCCGCCCTCCTCTAAACTGCAGTAGGATGGAGAGTGGGTCATTGTTTGGGAAGCGAATCAGGTGAAGGTACTGCAAATCCCATCATTTGTGGCCCATCCTGCCCATCCTGCCCTAAACCATTGGGCACTGTCAGGTTTTGATTCGGGGCTGAGTTTGGCCATGGGTGGAAGCCTCTAGTTTTGTATTGTTATCCCAAGTTTGAGCATGGTGATCAGATCATGATATGAATAAACATAACAGTTTAAATACTGCCAGTAAGGCCTTTTCGGCCACCCTGAGAATATCGGAGGGGCTGACTGACTGCCTGTGATCAGTCATTGCCTGACTCATTTTTCCCTCTGCGTCACCGTAGAATGTTGGAATCTAGAAGCTGGCCAATAAGAGCCAGTTTTGCAAAATCTCCCTCAGTGGCAACCAATCATGTTGTTTTAATGAAGGGGCTTAGATTCTTGGGTGCTGGCCAATCAGAGTCCTTTATGCAAGTACTCCCTCAGTGGCAACCAATCCCCTCTGTCTGGTGCCTTAGAATGTTGTTCTGAGGTTGGCCAATCAGAGTCCTTTATGCAAATAATCCCACAGTAGGAGCCAATCAGAAAGCTGCCACATATTCCTCCGCACCTCTCGCTGCAAACACTGACTTTTATTATATACATAGATTTATTTATTTATTTATTTACTATATTTATACCCTGCCCTTCCCACCAGGAAGGGGACTCAGAAAAGCTTACAAATAGGCAACAGAGATACTTTTTTTTTTTCATGTCAGGAGTGACACGAGAAACTGCAAGTCACTTCTGGCGTGAGAGAATTGGCTGTCGCAAAGGACGTTGCCCAGGGGATGCCTGGATGTTTTGCCATCCTCGTGGAAGGCTCCTCTTCTCCACTTCTAAGCTGAAGAACCAGCGTTGTCCATAGACACCTCCAAGGCCATGTGGCCGGCATGACTGCACAGAGCGCTGTTATCTTCCCACAGAAGCGGTACTCACATTTGCATGTTTTTTGAACTGCTAGGTTGGCAGAAACTGGGCCTAACAGTGGGAACTCACCCCGGTTCCTGGATTTAAACTGCCAACCTTTTGGTCAGCAAGTTCAGCAGCTCAGCGGTTTAACCTGCTGCCCCACTAAAGAGCCCTCATTGGTAGTTATTAACTTGTGTTTTCCTCTTTTGTGGCAGTTCGGAATTGGCATCGACTGGATTCGTGCCGACACTGCGATGGAGGAGAGGAATAATTTCTCCGCTCTCAACCCGCTGACCGAGTATCATGCCGTCAAGGCTGACAAGAACGATCTCAGCAGCAATGGACAAACACACCGAGAAAGCAACGGGGCCATGCAGCTGAAGAAGGAGATCTCCCTTCTGAACGGGATCAGCCTCATCGTAGGAAACATGATTGGTTCAGGGATCTTTGTTTCCCCCAAAGGGGTCCTTTTCTACAGCACTTCCTATGGATTGTCGCTGGTGATCTGGGCCATTGGGGGGATTTTTTCCGTCTTTGGTGCTCTCTGCTACGCCGAACTGGGAACCACGATCACCAAGTCCGGAGCCAGCTACGCCTACATCTTGGAGGCCTTTGGGAGCTTCATTGCCTTTATTCGCCTGTGGACCTCGCTCCTGATCATTGAGCCAACCAGCCAAGCCATTATTGCAATAACGTTCGCCAACTACATTGTGCAGCCGGTCTTCCCTTCCTGCCAGCCGCCTTACGCCGCTTGCCGCCTCATTGCAGCCGCTTGTATATGTGAGTATTTTAGTAAGGCGTGTCCATGAATATGTTAGGCTTCAAATGCATCTGAATTTATTTATTTATTTATTCATTTACAGTATTTATATTCCGCGGCCGCCCTTCTCACCCCGCAAGGGACTCAGGGTGGATTACAATGTACATATACATAGCAAACATTCAATGTCATTGACCAGTGTTTTTCAACCTTTTAAGCAGTTCCCGTTTCCCCGAAAGTATGACACCCCCGATTGTAAGACGTATCGGGGGTGTCAGGGGGGTCGGCTAATGTAAGCCATACCCCGAAAATAAGACGTACCCCCGGCCGCCGCGTCACTCGGTCCCGCCTCCTCCTCGGTCCCGCCTCCTCTGCCTCCTCCTCCGCCGCCGCCTCCACCTGCCGCCGCCTCCCTCCGCCCGCCTCCGCCTGCCTCCTCCGCCGCCTCCTACCTCCGCCTCCCTCGCCGCCCGCCGCCTGCCTGCCTCCGCCGCAGCAGCCCCACGCCTGCGCCAGGGCGCTGCTGCGCCGGGCATAGCTCGGACCTTCTGCCCATACGCGAATGTCTGCGCATGGGCAGAAGGTACCAGCGCGTCTGGACGCAGGCGCGCTGACGCAGGCGCGCCGGGAGCGCTTCGGTACCTTCTGCCCATGCTCAGACATTCGCGCATGGGCAGAAGGCCTGAGCGCGCTCGGTGCGCCTGCGTCAGCAGCGCCTGCGCCAGCGCACCAGTGTCAGATGCACTCGGTACCTTCTGCCCATGCGTGACATTCGCGCATGGGCAGAAGGCCTGAGCGCGCCCGGCGTGCCTGCGTCAGCGTGCCTGCGTCAGCGCGCCAGCGTCAGATGCGCTCGGTACCTACTGCCCATGCGCAGACATTCGCACATGGGCAGAAGGCCTGGAGCGCGCCCGGCGCAGTTGCGCCTGGCACAGGCGTGGGGCCGCTGTGCGGCGGCGGTGGTGGGCGGCACCGAGGCGGAGGTAGGCGGCGGCGGGCGGAGGCGGCGGCAGGCGGCGGCGGTGGCGGGCAGAGGCGGCAGAGGAGGAGGCGGGACCGAGGAGGAGGCGGGACCGAGTGACGCGGCGGCCAAGGGGAAAGGCTTGCTTTCGGGTGCGGCAGGTACCGTCGGCTAATGTAAGCCGTGCCCGAAAGTGTCCGTAGTGGGGATTTTGGGGGTCAAAATAAAGTAAGCCGCTGTCTTACTTTCGGGGAAACACGGTAGCACAGATATACTTCGCAGCAACACAAAGTTAAGTCAAATTACTATCATACATCAGTCATGAATCATAGGTACAACAATTACGCTGGGGTTCTGGCTCAAAGGGGTCAGAACTGGTAGCACTAGAGGAGTGAGCGAGGAAGAAACCAGATGGTGTAGGGACAATACCCGTAGTTTGGTCAGTCACACAGGAAGGTCTTGGGGGGGGGGGCGCGTGGGTGAGTAAACAGTTCAAAGGGAACCACCCAATGGCGTTCCCCGAAGGTGCTCAAGCGGCAACGCCCAATGGCGCTGGTCACTGAGGACGCTGGTCTCTGTAGTTCAAAATGCCCAAAGCGCGCCCATTAGTGACGAGCCAGGAATCTGGTCTGAGACCATGTAGCATGGAACACAGTCCCCAAACGAAGGACAAAAAGGAACGTTCCGTGAGGGGGGGGGTGCCTAATGGCTGGAGCTCTCTCCGAAACCAGCAGCGGGCCGTTTCGTCTCTCAGAGACTTCCTCAGAGGCAGCGTTTACTGGTCGTGTCGTTCTCAAAGGTGTACAGTTTCATATAGGCTTTCTCAATCGGCGCAGAAAACGGACCTTCCCAACTGGTGGAAATTGCGTTGAAAGCCCTGACATTGTGTTGCTGCGAATCATAACGGTGCAAACTGCCTAATGTATAGAACGCCCTATACCTTTATGTACTACTAAGACTGTACTAAATGTGTTGACCTCTTTATATTGAATGATTACTCTTATACTTGATGTGTTGAACGAAGGAATTTTATCACTGTATTAACAGCATTTTGATACTAATTTTGTCTATTGCCTATTATTGAGAGGGAGGCTTGCGCCACCAAATCCCTTCAATGCATGGGGGGGTTCTCTGTGGCAGTGTTTCCCAACCTTTTTTGAGCCACGGCACACCAAATTCTGGGGCACACCACCAACCAAAATGACACAAAATGACACTCTAACACAGTAAAGAATGGCTGGGGGATGGTGGCCTGCTGGGAGCAGCTGCTGGGAGTGCCGAAGCCGGGGAGGGAGGAGCCAGGCCATGCCCCGCCCCCTCCCCCAGCTTCAGCTCTCCCACAGCTTCTCCAGTCTTGAGGGGGCAGTGCGAGTGAGGGGCGGGAGTCATGGCGGGAGTCATGGCGGATTGGAGGCTGGCTGGGGAAACGGCCGAAGGAGCCGGCGCCCCGGCCCCTTCTTTTTTTTCCCGCCACCGCCTGGCCCTTCTTCTTCCTCCCCCAAGTAGGAGGAGTTCGGCAGGAGGAGTGGGGAAGGAAAGCGGGCAGAGAGCTTTTCTTGCGGCACAGCAGGAGGTCCGTCACGGCACACTACTGTGCCGCATCACAGTGGTTGGGAAACACTACTCTATGGGAAGTTTAGCCCAATTCTATCATTGGTGGGCTTCAGAATGCTCTTTGATTGTAAGTGAACTATAAATCCCAGCCACTACAACTCCCAAAAGTCAAGGTCCATTTTCCACAAATTCCAGCTTCGCCACCACAAACTCTTACTTAACAAGAAATGGGGAAGACAGATGCCCTTCTACGCTGCCATATAATCCAGATTATCAAAGCAAATAATCCACATTATCTGCTTTGAAGTGGATATGATCCAGTTCTAAGCAGAAAATCTGGATCTTATATGGCAGTGTAGAAGAGGCCCTAGTCTTGGCCTGCATATAGGAATGTGCTGAAATATTATTATTTATTTACTTTATTTATATTCCGCTCTTCTCACCCTGAAGGGATGGAGAATTACAGGTTTACAGGATTACAGGTACACATACTTAGCAGACAATCCCTGCTGTTTTTCACATACACACATATAGACGAACAGAGGCAAACTCTGGCCACCAGGGGGAGCTGACGCACTCCTCATCTCTCAGCGTTCCCAGCGTCCCTTGTTGTTCCTTCCGCATTCCTCAGCGTTCCTGGAGTTCTTTAATGGCCTCGTAATTCAGTCAAAATTTGCCTCCCTTCTTAATGTGGTACCGTCATCTCCTACTTGACAGATGCAACTGTCGTTCGGGCTGCAAAGGTCGACAGCAGGCTACACTTAAAGGTCGAGCACCCACCTCGACCCGGGCAGGCCTCAAACTCATGACCTACTGGTCTGAGAGATCTTATGAAATCAGGTTGCAACGCCTTGGTCTTTTCAGCCTTGAATGACGGCGTCTAAGAGGTGACTTGATCGAAGTGTATAAAATCATGCATGGGATAGAAAAGGGGAATAAAGAAAAAATATTTTCTTTGTCACAAAACACTAGGACTAGAGGGCACTCCCTAAAGCTCCAAGGTAGGAAAATTAGGACTAATAAAGGGAAATATTTCTTCACCCAGAGGGTCATTGGGTTAAGGAACTCACTTCCAGAGGAGGTTGTGACGGCTGTCAGCCTGAACAACTTCAAGGCAGGATTAGACAGATTCATGGATACCAAGTGTATCGGTAGTTAATGAAAAGGACATTCAAGTGCCACCTCGGAGTTGGTTGAGGTAGGCAGGATTTCCCTGGGTACTGGTTGTGGGGGGTCGGGAGCAGGTCAGGGTTTTGCCCTCCCTTCTGCTCGAGATCCCCGTGTACAACTGGTGGGCCACTGTGTGATACAGAATGCTGGACTGGATGGGCTGAGGTCCGATTCAGCATGGCTCTTCTTATGTTCTTATGTTCTTATGCAGCTGACACTTAGCCCACTGCGCCACATTTTCGGTATTAATTACCATACATGTTATAAGTATTTTGATCTTTGCTATAGAAGTCATTTCTTTTCGGCAGTACAAAGCAGCACGGGATGCCAAGCTGCATAACATCTGATAGATAAATCGTAGCCTGTTATGCTGCAGAGGAGAGGTTTCATCATATTCTTGTTTACTGGGCTGTTTCAAGCTCTCTAGCTTGTCATAAGATACTCCCTTAGTGTCTTGTGTGTCCTATCAAATGGCTGTGGTTTAAAGGCAGGCAATGTTTTCAGCAGCCCTCTCTCGGAAATGTTACTCTCGACCTTTTGTTTTGTTCGAGTCTGTGGCTTTGTTTCCCAAGCTTAGAAAGGTGACTATTTCAAGTATGCCCACAACAAAGACACACAGGTTTTTGTAGGTTCTGCTGGACCTCTCAGCGGCTTTCGATACCGTTGACCACAGTATCCTTCTGGGTCGCCTTGCAGACATGGGGCTTGGGGGTACTGCTCTGCAGTGGCTCCAATCCTTCCTGGAAGGTCGTACCCAGAAGGTGTCATTGGGTGACACCTGTTCGGCTCCACAGCCGTTGTCCTGTGGAGTCCCTCAGGGTTCAGTTCTGTCCCCGATGTTATTCAACATCTACATGAAACCGCTGGGAGAGATTATTCGGAGTTTCGGAGTAAGGTGTTATCTGTATGCAGATGACGTCCAGATCTGTCACTCCTTCCCACCTGTCACCAAGGAGGCTGTCCAGACCTTGAACCGGTGCCTGGCCGCTGTGTCGGACTGGATGAGGGCTAGCAAATTGAAACTAAATCCAGACAAGACAGAGGTCCTCCTAGTCAGTCGAAAGGCCGAACAGGGCATAGGGTTACAGCCTGTGTTGGATGGGGTTACACTCCCCTGAAGACGCAGGTTCGCAGCTTGGGAGTGATCCTGGATTCATCGCTGAGCCTGGAACCCCAGGTCTCAGCGGTGGCCGGGGAGCTTTTGCACAGTTAAGACTCGTGCGCCAGCTGCGCCCGTACCTTGGGAAGTCTGATCTGGCTACGGTCGTCCACGCTCTGGTCACATCCCGAATAGATTACTGCAACGCACTCTACGTGGGGCTGCCTTTGAAGACAGTTCGGAAATTGCAATTAGTCCAGCGGGCAGCAGCCAGATTGCTAACGGGAGCTACATACAGGGAGCATACCACCCCCCTGTTGTGTCAGCTCCACTGGCTGCCGGTCCAATTCCGGGCTCAATTCAAAGTGCTGGTTTTGACCTTTAAAGCTCTATACGGTTCTGGCCCAGCCTACTTGTCCGAACGCATCAGCCGCTATGTCCCACCTCGTAATCTAAGATCATCCGAAGAGGCCCTGCTCTCGCTCCGCCTACGTCTCAGATGAGGCTGGTGGGGACGAGGATAGGGCCTTCTCGGTGGTGGCTCCCCGCCTGTGGAATGCGCTTCCTATTGATGTACGATCCACCACATCCCTCCTGGCCTTCAGGAAAAAAGTAAAATCCTGGCTGTGGGACCTGGCATTCGTACACCAGCACAAGGCAGCATTTTAGATTGGTTTTTAATGAAAGTGGGTGATTATGGCCAATGTTTTTATGGACTGAACATTGTTTTAATCCAGAGTGAATGGTGCTAATGTAGTTGTATTTTAATGTATTTTAATGTATTTTAATTGTTGAAGGGTTTGGGGGTTTTATATTGTGATTATGTGAGCATCGAATTGTGCCGTACTGTAAGCCGCTCTGAGTCCCCCCTTGGGGGTTGAGAAGAGCGGGGTAAAATCCCGAAATAAATAATAAATAATATCTCTCTCTCTCTCTCTCTCTCTCTTTGCTTTCCTTTATTGTCTCCCAGGTCTGCTAACGTTTATAAACTGTGCCTACGTGAAATGGGGAACGAGGGTGCAAGACGCCTTCACTTATGCCAAAGTCCTCGCCCTGATTGTCATCATCGTCAGCGGAGTTGCTAGACTATGCCAGGGTAAGATTGAGAGCTGCATGTCTCGAGGTTTACATTGTATTGTTGAAGGCTTTCGTGGCTGGAACCACTAGGAGAAAATGCTGCTGGAACACGGCTATACAGTCCGAAAAACCCACAACAAGCGAGGTTTACATTGATCCAAAATGAAAGAACATGCAGAGAGGATTCTCTCCATGGGCCGGATGTGTCAGGGGATTGTGGTATTTATCATTGTAATTCTTGGGGATTATTAAAAATACAGACAGTCTCTGAATTACAAACACATGACTTACAACAACAACAACAACAACAAACTTTATTTATAACCCGCATCCATCTCCCCAAAGGGGACTCGGAGCGGCTTACATGGGGCCGTGCCCGAACAACAAATCACACAATAATATCAAAAACATTAGAAAACAATAAACACAATAAAAGCAATAAACACGATAAAATTAATACATCTTGAAAGCACAACAACATAGGTGAATCTAAAACAGAAACGACAGGGCGGGCCACAGGGCCGGGGAGATAGCACAGTGGTAACACAGCTGTGCTTGCAACCTGAAGGTTGCTGGTTCAATTCCCCGAGCTGGCTTGGACAACCAGCTATTGCAGCCCTGTCTGTCTTCTCACCCAGCAGTTCAAAAGCAGCCCAGCTGTGAGTAGATAAGACTGGGAACCGCGAAGCGCGAAAGATTTTTACAGAGGGACTTTACAACGCCTGAAATTTGGTTGTTCAGAGGGTGGAATGCGGAACAGAAGCTCCCATCATGAGGATGGAACAACAGCACCCCCTTGTGATGTAATGACGCAATGACGTAACAACAATGACGTAATGGAGCGAGCAATTCACATCCAGTGACGCACACCCTACGACAGTGTTTCCCAACCTTTTTTGAGCCGCAGCACACTTTTAACATTAAAAAAATCCAGGGGCACACCACCAACCAAAATGACACAAAATGACACTCTAACACAGTAAAGAACGGCTGGGGGATGGTGGCCTGCTGGGCGCAGTTGCTGGGAGTGCCCAAGCCGGGGGAGGGGGAGGAGCCAGGCCGTGCCATGCCCCGCCCCCTCCCCTCGGCTTCAGTTCTCCCACAGCCTCGCCAGCCTTGAGGGGGCAGTACCAAGCCAGCATTGTGCTGGCTCTGCCACTGCTGGCTTGGCACTGCCCCCTCAAGGCTGGCAAAGCTGTGTGAGCCCCCTCCCCCAGCTTCAGCTCTCCCACAGAGGAGGAGCATGAGCGGTGGATGGGCTTCAGTGGGCAGGGCTCCTCTGCGCAGCTTCAGCGAGCGAGGGGCAAGAGTCATGGTGGGAGTCATGGTGGATTGGAGACTGGCTGGGGAAATGGCCGAAGGAGGCGGCGCCCCGGCCCCTTCTTCTTTTTCTTCGCTGCCGCCCGGCGCTTCCTCCTCCTCCCCCAAGCAGCAGGAGTTCGGCAGGAGGAGGGGAGAAGGGGGGCGGAGAGCTTTTCTCGCGGCACACCTGATGATCACTCACGGCACACTAGTGTGCCACGGCACACTGGTTGAGAAACACTGCCCTACGAGGCAGCCAGGAAGAAGGAATCTTCTAAAATTGCACTGTGTATTATGTACTGTCATTTGTATGTCTTCTGACAGGGACTGTCTGTCGTATGTGTAATGTAATCCGCACTGAGTCCCCTTCGGGGTGAGAAGAGCGGAATATAAATAAGCAGTTGTTAGTCTTCTTCTTCTTCTTCTTATTATTATTATTATGTACATATAATGTTTAAAACTTAGGGGAGATAACTGGAGTAGTGTCAAAACATAAAATATCACATAGGGGGAAGAGGTCCAAAAAAACAGGGGCATTTGAGAGTCTAATCTCCAAAGGCCCGGTGGAAAAACCAGGTTTTCAGTTGTTTTTTAAAGGATTCCAGTGAGGGTGCATTCCTAATCTCTCCCGGGAGGGAATTCCAAAGTCGGGGGGCCACAGAGGAGAAGGCTTTCTCCCTAGTGCTCACAAGCCGGGTCTGTGAGACTGGCAGGGCGAGAGGAGGGCCTCCCCTGAGGAGCGAAGGGCTCAGGCTGGTTCATGGGAGGAGAGCCGGTTACGAAGGTAGGCGGGTCCCAAACCGTTTAGGGCTTTATAGGTAATCACCTGCTCCTTGAATTGGGCTCGTAAAATAAATGGCAGCCAGTGGAGCTTCCAGTCGACTGCTCCCTGTAACCTGCCCCAGTTATTAATCTGGCAGCCGAGCGTTGGACAAGTTGAAGTTTCCGGGCCGTCTTCAAGGGAAGCCCCACGTAGAGCGCATTGCAGTAATCTAATCTAGAGGTAACCAAGTCGTGGACCACCATGGTCAAGTCAGACTTCACGAGGTATGGTCGCAGTTGGCGCACGAGTTTTAACTGTGCGAAGGCTCTCCCAGCCACCGTCGACACCTGAGCATCAAGCGTCAGCTCTGAATCTAAGAGAACCCCCAAACTGCGGACCTGTGACTTCATGGGGAGTGTAACCCCGTCCAGCACAGGTTGCCACCCAATACCCCCATCAGACGAGCGACTGACCTGGAGGACCTCTGTCTTATCGGGATTGATCCTCAGCTTGTTCCTCCTCATCCAAACCGCCACAGCGGCCAGGCACTGGTCCAATATCTGGGGGGCTTCCTTGGAATCTGATGGAAAAGAGTAGTGGAGTTGGGAGTCATGGCACCGTACTCCCAAACTCCAGATGACCTCGCCCAGTGGTTTCATGTAGATGTTAAATAGCAATAACAATAACTTTATTTTTATATCCCACCAACACTTCTCTGAAAACATACAAGCAAAAGCAATCCATGCAAACAACACATACGATTTGCCAAAATATACAATCCTGTGCTTTTCTTTTCAATTTCTGGCCAAATAGCTTAACCATTGGTTCATCCCATCAAGTATGAGATGTGCCCAAGGGTCACTTGTGAGCTCTTGGTAACCAGTTCATTAGCCAACACATCCAATACTATATCAAATCATAGGAACTTAACTTCAAAGAATTTAAGGTAGTTCATTTATTTATTTACTAGCTGTATCCGGCACGCGTTGCTGTGCCCTTTTTAGTAGATGCGAGAAAGTTCAATCATCCACGGTGTGCCCTCCTCTAAACTGCAGTTGGATGGAGTGTGGGTCATGGGGGGCATGGTGTGCCAAGTTGGGTCTTTATTGGTCTTGGTTCTGGGCCACAGTGGTCTGTGGGGAATGATGGGTTTTGAAGTACTACAAATCCCCTTTTCCATGGTGGTACTTCAAGTCCCATCATGCATGGTCGGGGCTCTGTGTGACAAGGTAGGTTACTGTAAATTCAGGCCATACACAATGTCCCATGAGCTGAGGCCTAGTTAGGAACAGCAAGTTAATGAAGCCTTACTGTCAATTCAGGCCATACACAATGTCCAATGAGCTGAGGCCTAGTCGGGAGAATCAAGTTAATGAAGCCTTACTGTCAATTCAGAGCGTAAACAGCTTCCCAGTAAGTGAGGGCTAGTTAGGGAAATCAAGTTAATGAAGCCTTACTGTCAATTTTGGGCGTGGTCTGTGATTTTTTTGGGGTGTAAATTTTTGGTTGGAAGTGATTTGGGTGTTTGTGTTGGGGATTGGCTCAGGCCTTTTCCTTATTCTGTTTTGGCAGTTTATTATGGATCGGAATTTTCATGTTGGCTGGCCAGTGCAGCAATTATGCAAATCCGCCCTTATTGGCAGCCAATCATGTTGTTCAGAATGTAGAGGCTGGGTGAGTCTTTGGCTGCCCCGGAGGATGCTGGTAAATGTAGTTTTATTTTTATTCGTTGTTTTGGGGGCCTTTTAGGTTTTGGGGGTGAAAGTTTCTTTGCTACAAGCGTACCTTGCTTGAGGCCTATTTCTGTTGGCAAGTATTGTGTTTCTGCGTTGTATGGTTTCTTTGTTTGAGGTATACATCACATGACGTGAACCCATTTATATAATAGATTTGTCACATTTCTATACCGCCCCTCTTAGCCCGAAGGCAACTCGGGGCGGTTTACACAAGACAGTCTCTGCCCTCCAATCAAAACACAAGCAAAACGAAACCAAACAATAACCATATAACATAACAATTAGCAATTAAAACATACATAGTTAGCTAAAGGTTCCCAAATAGTTTCCCCATTCGGACACAAACTAGACCAAACCGGCTCGGTTGTACTTGTTCATTATGTGTCCTGTGACTAAGCCTTGGGAACATTCAGTCGCTTGTTGTTTGCACAGTCAATAATCTTGCTTTGTATTTCAGTTATGCAGTTCAACAAAGGGATTATTTACCATGAGCCTGTGGAAATTATTACCTCAAATGTACACTTCTGATATTTTGCAGGTTTCTGGAGAGAGAGAGAAAAAAAACCCTCCAGAAACTGTATGTGTGAAGATGGCTTTGTTTTTATCCTTCCCTGTTGTAGAATTGTACTTTGGACAGCACACTTGGGACTCACTTGAACTTATTTTCTACACCAGTGTTTCCCAACCTTTTTTGAGCCGCGGCACACTTTTTACATTTGCAAAATCCTGGGGCACACCACCAACCAAAATGACACAAAATGACACTCTATCACAGTAATACATATAGTTAATATGTTTTTAAATGTATTTATACACTCAGTGTGAAACCTGGCCCTGTTTCAATGAACTCAACATAGATATCCTGGCAGGAATGGCAGAAAGACATAAACTTCCCACACAGAACTCCCATAACCAAGAGAAAATACTATAAAAGTTTGGTGGGCATTGACCTTGAGTTTTGGAGTTGTAGTTCACCTATATCCAGAGAGCACTGTGGACTGAAACAATGTTGGATCAGGACCAAACTTGGCATGAATACTCAATATGCCCAAATATGAACGCAAATGGAGTTCAGGGGAAATAGACCGTGACATTTGGGAGTTGTAGTTGCTGGGATTTATAGTTCCCCTACAATCAAAGAGCATTCTGAACCCCACCAATGATAGAACTTAGCCAAACTTCCCACACAGAACCCCAAAGAGGCAAGAGGAGGCCTCTACTTGGGAAAAGGGAGGCGGGCCTTCCCAATGCATGGAGAGGGAGAGACCAAGTAGACAGCGGGTGGGGAGGGGCGGGGTGGTTGTAATTTTGTGCCTTTATCGAGGTAGGCTTCTTAAGGTTTTTATACTTCAACACACTAGACTCCCCCCCCCCCCCGGAGGTTCCAATTTCCCACGGCACACCTGATGATCGCTCACGGCACACTAGTGTGCCCCGGCACACTGGTTGGGAAACACTGTTCTACACTTTGGGGTTGCAACAGTAGTGGATTGTAATGCCTTTGAGCACATTTATATGGGTCTCCTCCACTACAAAATACATTAAAGATTTCCCCTGTGGACCCACTTCCTGTGGATTGAGAGCAATGAGGCTTGGCCCAGTTCTGACTCCTTCTCTCCATCGGTGCCACTTTGGGACACACACTTCTCCCACCTTTTGAAGCAACTGTAAACACCTCGCTTGTAGAAGTCAACAGGTTGCTCCGAAAGCCACGTTGTGACTTCGGAAATCAGAGTGTCATCATATGAAAATAGCTTGCCCTTCAAAAATAACTTCCTTGTTGGAAAGAGGTGGAAATCCAATGGTGCGAGTTCAGGTGAATAAGGGGGATGTGGTCGAATTTCAAAGCCACACAGAGTATGCTTCCATTTGGGCAACATGCGAGTTGTGACTGGGCAACATGCGAGTTGTCTTGCAGAAGGTGGACACCTTTGGTGAGCATGCCACGTCTGTTTCTTGGTTTTGATGGCGTCCCACAATTGCTGTAGTAGTGAAGCATTGGATGCCCCAGTGATCATGGAACCCTTTGCTAGGAAATCCATCCATACTCCTCCGTGCTGGTTCCAAAATACTGTGAGCGTGATCTTGCCTGCTGAGAGTTGGGCATGTGCCTTCTTTGGAGGCAGTGAGTCAGGATGTTTCCATTGCATCAACTGGGCTTGAGTCTCAGGATCAGAGTTATGGACCCAGCTTTCCTCCTGTGTGATCAGTCTGCTGAAAAAGTCCTCCTGGTTTCCATGGCACATCATTGTCAAAAGAGCCTTAGAGCATTCGACTCGTTCCTGCTTCCAGAAAGGTGTGAGCATTCAGGGAACACCTGATGCAGGTGAGGATGGTTGTCAGTGATTTTTTTCCATGGACCCCACACTCATCTTGACATTTTGGGCTACGTGGAAAATGGTTACGTGGTGATTTTCCAAAATGGCGACCTCCACTTTCTGGATCGTATGTTTTATTTATTTTATTATTTATTATTTGGACTTGTACGCCACCACTCCCCGAGGGTTCGGAGTGGTTCACAATCACATAAAAACATAACGGGAGTAAAAACAACAAATTAAACTAAACTAAAAGAAGGTTTTCCAGCTTAGCAATCGAAGGCTAGCTGGAAAAGGTAGGTCTTGCAGGCCTTGCAGAAAAAGAGTAGGTCCTGCATGGCCCACACTTCACTTGGAAGAGTATTCCAGATTGACGGTGCTACCACAGAAAAGGCTCTGCGCTGGGTCGATGTAAGACAAATAGCTTTGAAGGTCAGCACTTCAAGGAGGTTCAGTAGTTCAGAATGAAGTGACCTCTGGGGTTGGAAGGGGAAAAGATGGTCCCTCAGATACAGCGGCCCCAGACCATGCAAGGCCTTGAAGGTTAACACCATCACCTTGAAGGTGATCCGGTGCTCGACCGGAAGCCAGTGGAGCTGCTGAAGGATGGGTGTTATGTGACATCTCACTGGAGTCCCAGTGAGAAGTCGATCAGCGGCATTCTGGACAAGCTTAAGTTTCCAGGGCAGGCCAATGTAAAGGGCTTTACAGTAGTCCAGTCTAGAGATGACAGTGGCTTGGAGCACCGTGCCCAGGTCATCTCTGGATAGGTAGGGGGCCAGACGCCTAGCTTGCCGCAGATGGAAAAAGGCAGTTTTGCTAACAGTGGAGACCTGGGCTTCCATCGACAGCAACGGGTGTAAGACGACCCCAAGGCTTTTTACTGAGGATGTCGAGCATAATGCCATTGTTCATCAATAGCAGAGGTGGCACCTTACCCCAGACAAACTATCTAAAATCTACAAGAACTCAAAACCCAACTGCTGGGTATGTGATAATATCAACGGAACATTCTTCCACATGCTATGGCTCTGTCCAAAGGCAAAGAAATTTTGGAGCTCAATTCATAAAGAAATGGAAAAAATGCTCCAAAAGAAAATAACTAAAAGCCCAGGGATGTTCCTCCTGGGAATTCTCGACAAGGACTTAAGTAAACACGAAGGAAGGAAATTTCTATTGGCAACAACAGCAGCCAAGATGCTCTTTGCAATTCATTGGAGATCGGAAACCACCCCATCGGTACAGGATTGGAGGCAGAAAATCTTGGAAACCTGCCAAATGGAAAAACTAACAGAGGCAATAAGAGAGGGAAACACTAAGGGAAATCACAAGTGGGACTGGGAGTTACTTTAAAAAATACTGTAAAAAAGAATGCAACGTAGATATTGAGATGTAAATAGATAGATAGGTATAGATTAAGAAATGTCTGGACACTACCAGTCGCTTCGCTGAGTTGACAATGTACTTTCCTATTGTAGGATGTAAAAGGAAATGTCGGGAAGCAGATGAACGTGAATAATAATGTTGTTAGAACAAGAACTGATTTGTTTAAATAAGAAGAAGATGTATCACCCCCTGGAAACTTTCTGGAGCACCACTAATCACTTTCATTTTCTGCCCTATCCACAAAGGTGGATACTCTTAGCTATCTAGCTCTTTGTCTACACCAGTGTTTCCCAACCTTTTTTGAGCCGTGGCACACTTTTAACATTAAAAAAATCTGGGGGCACACCACCAACCAAAATGACACAAAATGACACGCTAACACAGTAAAGAACGGCTGGGGGATGGTGGCCTGCTGGGAGCAGCTGCTGGGAGTGCCAAAGCCGGGGAGGGGGCGGAGCCAGGCGGTGCCATGCCCCGCCCCCTACCCCGCCTTGGGCACTCCCAGCTGCTGCTCCAGCCTTGAGGGGACAGTGCCAAGCCAGCGGTGCCAGAGCCAGCACAATGCTGGCTTGGCACTGTCCCCTCAAGGCTGGAGCAGCTGCTGGGAGTGCCAGGCCGCGCCATGCCCCACCCCTCCCCCAGCTCAGCTCTCCTACAGGCTGCGCCATGCCCCGCCTCCTCCCCCCAGCTTCAGCTCTCCTACAGGCCGCGCCATGCCCCGCCCCTCCCCCAAGCTTCAGCTTTCCTACAGGCCACGCCATGCCCCACCCTCCCCCAAGCTTCAGCTCTCCCACAGGCCGTGCCATGCCCCTCCCCCAAGCTTCAGCTCTCCTACAGGCCGCGCCATGCCCCGCCCCCTCCCCCCAGCTTCAGCTCTCCTACAGAGGAGGAGCATGAGCGGTAAACGGGCTTCAGTGGGCGGGGCTCCTCCTCCACGCGGCTTCAGCGAGCGAGCGGCGAGAGTCATGGTGGGAGTCATGGCGGATTGGAGGCTGGCTGGGAAAACGGCCGAAGGAGGCGGCGCCCCGGTCCCTTCTTCTTTTTCTTCGCCACTGCCTGGCCCTTCCTCCTCCTCCCCCCAGCAGCAGGAGTTCTTCAGGAAGGGGGGGAGGAAGGGGGGCAGAGAGCTTTTCTCGCAGCACAGCAGGAGGTCCGTCACGGCACACTAGTGTGCCACGGCACACTGGTTGAGAAACACTGGTCTACACTTTGCTATCCAAGATACTTCGTATCTATCTTTTTATCACACTGTTACTATGTTTTATCCTGTGAAAACCAATAAAGATTGATTTTTAAAAAAATAGCAGAGTGGGTTGCCCTGGAATTAGAATTGTTTGCACCGAAGCCCGACCACATTGGAATGGATGATGCCGGTTCTTGACTCCCATCATATGATGGGGAATCCTCACCACAGACCTCTTTCATCTCATTGAACGTCTCCTTTGGTGTGCGGCCTTTCAAGTCAAGGAATTTGAGGACTGCTCTGTGCTCCATTGGGTCCATTCTCAAACCTCACCCCACTTCAGCACCTGTAACATCAAGACTGGTATCAGCTCTGAGTTGTAAATTGGCACGTAACCTATAGAGACCTATATCATTACACATGTGCAGTTTCAACGTCCTGTAATAAATAGAAGGGGGTCAGGGGAAATCTTTAATGAATACCCCTAGGATGCTACTTTTGTTTTAATGCTAGTTTGACCTTGTAGCCCACTATTAACAACATTGGAAGGCAGTCTGTATGGCCACAATACGGAGAGCGTTGGCAAGATTTTTGCTTTGTGCAAAGATCAGCACTTTCTCCGTCGATATTTCTTTCCTTCTATTATTATTCATTCAACAGCTGGGCCTGCGGATTTGTTTCCCCCTTTGAGTTATATTATCGTGTGCTATTGTCAATTTATCAGGGTATTTTTCCTTTTTATTTGGCAAGGGGGAAAGCGCTTTGATTCCTGTTTGTTTTGGACGCTTTCTTAATATGCTGACTTGAGAAAATAGGAAGCCCGCGTTTCCACTGTGCTGAAAATGCAGTTTTTAATTTCTATAATAAATATCATTTCTACCTTCTGTTTTCGAAAAGGATTATATGATGTTTTCTCTCTTCTTATACCAGACCTTTGCAGAATAATACTGTATATTGGCATAATAAAAGGTATATGCTCTGGCAACATGAGTCTTGCTTAATGCTTATGATATATATATGTTATAACTTTGTTGCTGTTCTCAGTGCTTTGGGAGGAATCAATGTAACATAAACACTGAAAGGAAAAAATAGATAGTGTTGCTGAGGGCTTTCATTGGGTTGCTGTGAGTTTTTGGGCTGTATGGCCATGTCCCAGTAGCATTCTCTCCTGACATTTCACCTGCATCTGTGGCTGGCATCTTATACTCTTGTGCCACCAGGACTGATGACTGATAGGTCGGAGGTTCGAATCCGGGAGAGTGCGGATGAGCTCTCTCTGTCAGCTCCACCTCTCCATGCGGGGACATGAAAGAAGCCTCCCACAAGGATGGTAAAACATCAAAGCATTTTGGCGTCCCCTGGGCAACGTCCTTGTAGACCAGTGTTTTTCAACCTTTTTTGAGCCACGGCACATTTTTTACATTAGTTTTTTTACATAGTTAATATGTTTTTAAATGTATTTATTAGGCATGGTTTCGAACCCAAAAATAGGGAATCGAAAATCTAATGGGGGGTTGATTAGTAATAGAAAGACAAAAAAATTTCCCAAAATTCCTAAAATGTAACGCAATTACTTACAAAATTGGTTAGTAGTTCTAAAGTAGGCAAAGCAGGGAAACAGGACTGACACTGTTTTAAGCACAGGCAAATCAAGGGGCAACATTTCCCTTGGTTTCCTTGCAGGGAGATATAATGCATTAATATATTATTATTAATATTATTAAATAAAATAATTGCCAATGCCCACCTCTGGTGCAGGCCTTGCTAATCTGTAGAGTTCTCCTCACTCCAGCTTTTTCCCATTCAGTTTTACCATAGCAGTCTAGGACCTCCATTTGAACTCTATGGCTTTTCTTGATTCTGAACTCTTCCTTCTCCTCTCCGTGCTCTTTTCACTCCTGCTGCCCTTCTCTCAGCAGTTCTTATGTCCTTCTACTCTGTCCTTCTATCTAAACCCCCTTCCTGGCTGTTTAAATCGCTTTTTCGTCAGTCCTCCAGCCCCTCTAGGAGTCCCGATCTGGATCTCTCTATGGTTTCCGGCTCCTTTTTCACTTCCTGGAGGAGGCCTTTCACTCTAATTAGGCTCCAAGCATGGAAAGGCCCCGATTTGACTGTGAGTTATGTCTGCAAAGCTATTTTGGAGGGGGAAATTTTCCTGTTGGGCATCCGAAATAGTTACTAATCTTACGAAAATTTGGGCCCAGGGGGTGCGGAAAAGAAAGTCCACTTCCGGGATTGGCCCTGTGAATCGTATAAACTTGAAAGTCCCATACATACGAATCCCTTCCGATTTCTTTTCATTTTCATAACTTTTTTCTCATGCCTAGTATTTATACACTCAGTGTGAAACCTGGGCCTGTTTCGATGAACAAAACATAGATATGACTTCCTCTCACATACTTATACATGGCTATCATGTCTTCTCTCAGCCTTCTCTTCTTCAGGCTAAACATGCCCAGGTCTTCAAGCCGCTCCTCATAGGGCTTGTTCTCCAGACCCTTGTGAAATTTCACCCTGCTTCCAACTATGGATGTCATAAAGCAGTTCCTTGGGGGGGGGGGAACTCTCGAAAAATCCAGTAAAATAGTTAAAAAAAACACACGCACATTTCCAAGCAGAGAGGCTCAATGTGTTTCTTGGAAACCTGTGAATGCTTCAGCCTCCCAATGCTCCCAGGTTTGCTCACTGCCCAATTCACTGATGTGGAGCTTCCAGCTTTGGCTGTTCTTGTGAGAAATCCAAGCCAACGCGAAAACACCAACCCAGTGCTCTGCTTTTGCAGAGGGAGGCAGTGAAAGAGGCCACACAGATCTATGAAACGTATAGAGTACTAGCTGTACCCGGCATGCGTTGCTGTGCCTTATTTAGTATGTTGCGGAATGCTTGTGTGGGTGGGGTGTTTTGGGTGTTTGTGTGTGTTTATAGAGTATCAGTGCAGTGTTGTGTTGTGTTGTGGTTGGAGTATAGGTGGAGTTGGTTTTTGTTTGTGGTGGTGGTTGGTGTTGTGTGAGCGGGGTCCCGTAAGGTTGGGGGGATGGGTTGTGATAGGAAGTTGTGTTGTGTGTGTGGGTAGGAATTGCTGGAGTATTGTGCCTGGGACGTGTGTGTATTTGGAGGTGTGTGTGGTGGTGAGTAGTGAGTGCAGTCCTGGGTTTTGTGTTGGGGAAGTTGTCAGGTATTTGTGGGGTGTATTTTGTGTGTGTTGTGGTGACATAGTTGTCTCAGTCTGGCTGTGTGCTGGTTGTGATGTGAAGGGGGTGTTGCTTTTGCCAGTGGTGTTTGTTGTGAATTTTGTTTGGGGTGGGTTTTTGTGTTGCAGTATTGTTTGGGGGGGTGTTGCAAGTTTGTGTTATTCCGGCGGTATGTGTTTGTCAGTGGTGCTTGTGTCCCTGGTGCCCTATTTGTATTAGTGTTATGTCCTCCTGGTAGTTGTTATGTCCTCCTTTGTTATTTGGTTGTACTGTGTAGGTTTCTGTTTAGCAGTGGTATGTATGCATTGTGTGTGTTGTGTGTCTGTTGTGTTGTGGGTCTGTAGAGGTAGGCATCGCGAGTTGTGTGGCTGTCATGTTGTCGGTGTGGTGTTTGTAAAGTGGGTCTCTTTTGTTGTGGGTGTCTTTTGTCCTGTGAGTGGTATGTATGTGCTCTGTGCACATAGTTGTGTATCTTCTGCATATTGGCGTTGTGTGGTATTTTGTGCCTGCTTGGTTTTTTGGATTGTGTTTGTCGAGTGTGGTTGTGAGAGTTGTAGTGTCTGGAGGAGTGTGTGGTTTTGTTGTTGTTGTTGTTGTTGTGATTGTGTGGCTGATCGTACCATGGTCAGTGGTTTGTGGTGATTACCAGTGGTCAGTTTTACTGGTTTGGCCAGTGTGGGCGAGGCTGAAGGAGCCTGTTCTTTAGGCACTGTGTGTCCTCGGCAGTCCGACTGGCTGTGGTGTGTGGGAGGCTGTCCTGAGGTCATTTGTTTTGGGTGGGGCCAGCCCGGGGGAAGGGGGTGGAGTGGTTGTGGGGATGGCAGGGACGTAGCCTGCGCTGGGAAGCGGCGCCGGCATTTTGTGTGGGCCGATGTCGGCCAATGGGATTCGCTGGCAGCCACGGAGGACGCTGGGAAATGTAGTTTTTTAAATCGTTGTTTTGGGGGCCTTCTAGATTTTTTGGGGGAAAGTTTCTTTGCTAAAAACCTTCCTTGCCTGAGGCCTATTTTTGTTGCCAAGTTTGGTGTCTCTGCCTTGGAAGGTTTCTCTGCCTATGGCAGTCTTTGGATGACAGGTCCTCCTTTATATATATATAGATGGACCCATGCTGAGCCGAGGCTCCTGAAGGCTTCCTCAAGGCAGGCCTGGCCCTGGCATTCAGCTGAGCCCTTCCTTTGCCTCGGGGAGGATCTTTGAGGAGGGAAAGAGGGAGAAAGAGCTGCTAGGAGGGGGAAGAGTGCCAATTTCCCACAGCATACCTGATGAGCACTTACGGCACACTAGTGTGCCGTGGCACACTGGTTGGGAAACACTGTTGTAGACGGCCAATTCTCTCACACCAGAAGCGACTTGCAGGTTCTCAAGTCGCTCCACACACACACACACACACACACACACACACACACACACATCTTCAGGGGTTCTCTGGGCAGTGAGGCAAGTGGAGTGTATATATACTGCTTCGAATTAATGAACACCATCCAGAAACAGGAGAACTCCAGACAACAAGCCATCCAGGGACATCTAACACCTCCCAAACATGATGTGTCTAGGCAACAAAGGCCACCTCTCTGGAGATACCCTCACTGATTGACTTTGCAAACTTCGTGGTGTCTCAAATGCTAACTCAAACTTGCTAATTGTAACATTCACATTTCCTTAAACCAGTGTTTCCCAACCTTTTTTGAGCTGCGGCACACTTTTAACATTAAAAAAATCCGGGGGAACACCACCAACCAAATTGACACTCTAACACAGTAAAGAACGGCTGGGGCTTGGTGGCCTGCTGGGAGCAGCTGCTGGGAGTGCCAAAGCCGGGGAGGGGCGGAGCCAGGCTGCACCATGCCCCACCCCTACCCCGACTTCACCTCCACCAGCAGCTGCTCCAGCCTTGAGGGGGCAGTGCCAAGCCAGCGGTGCCAGAGCCAGCACAATGGGAGCTGCTGGGAGTGCCGAAGCCAGGGGAGGGGGCAGAGCCATGCCCCGCCCCCTCCCCCAGCTTCATCTCTCCTACAGGCCGCGCCATGCCCCGCCCCCTCCTCCCAGCTTCATCTCTCCTACAGAGGAGGAGCATGAGTGGTAGATGGGCTTCAGTGGGCGGGGCTCCTTCACGTGGCTTCAGCGAGCGAGGGGCGAGAGTCACGGTGGGAGTCATGGCGGATTGGAGGCTGGCTGGGGAAACGGCCGAAGGAGGCGGCGCCCCGGTCCCTTCTTCTTTTTCTTCGGCAGTGCCCGGCCCTTCCTCCTCCCCCAAGCAGCAGGAGTTCGGCAGGAGGGGGGGAGGAAGGGGGGCAGAGAGCTTTTCTCGCGGCACAGCAGGAAATCCGTCACGGCACACTAGTGTGCCACGGCACACTGGTTGAGAAAGACTGCCTTAAACAGACAAGGGTTCTTTCTCCCACCCTGGACATTATTCCACAGGAATATATACACTCCACTTGCGTCACTGCCAACAGATCCTCTGAAGATGCCATTAGCCACAGATACAGGAGAAACATTAGGAGGGAATGCTACTGGAACACAGCCATACTACCCAGACAATTTATAATCTGGGTTATGTGACCGTATAGACCCAGCATTTATGTGGCTGCTTTTCTTTTGCCCGCAGGATACTCGCAACACTTTCAGGACTCCTTTGAGGGATCGTCGTGGAACCTCGGGGGCATTTCTCTTGCACTTTATTCTGCCTTGTTCTCCTACTCAGGTTGGGACACCCTCAATTTTGTCACGGAAGAAATAAAAAACCCAGAGAGGTATGTTTCTAGAAACGCACTAGGCCTATCACCCTGAACATTTCCCCAGTTAGCTTGTTCTGATGGAGGTCCATTTTGTTTCAATTAGGCTTAAATCCTACATGAGATTGTAAATAGCTGGTAATCGTTTCAATGGTGTATGTGGCCCTATATCTCAGGATCTGATCCCAGGTTATCTGCTTATCTCAGATTATCTGGCAGTGGAGACTCATATAATCCAATTCAAAGCAGATAATCTAAGATCAGGTCCTGCAATATAGTTTAGAAGAGGCTTATGTTTCTATGCATGATGATGATGGAAATGGCAATTGCAATAAATAGTAGTAGTAGTATCTAGCATATATACTTGGTATTCTGTGGGTGTCATTGGGATCACTATCAGTCTACTTTCTCCCTTCTTCAACACTTGAGAAAGGCCTACCTCATAATGTCTCCATGGCAACATAACTCTCTTTGACTGGATCTACACTGACCTGTATCCCGGGATCTTATTTCAGATTATCTGCTTTGAACTGGATTATATGAGCCTACACTGCAGATAATCTGGGATATGCAGATAGTCTGGGATCATGTCCTGGGATATAGGGCAGTGTAGAAGGGGACTTTGTCACAATTGCCTTCCTTCCTCCTTCCCCCTCATACACTTATCACATTTCTTAGTGACATCATAGAGGGCCACTTCACCTAGCAACAGCCAATCCTGTGACATCACAGATGTCCATGTTACCTAGCAACAGCCAATCCTGTGACATCACAGAGGGCCGCCTCATTTAGCAACAGCCAATCCTGTGACACTAGAGGACCACTTCACTTAGCAATAGTCAACCCTGTGATATTACAGAGGACCACTTCACCTAGCAACAGCCAATCTCATGCCATCATGGAAGACAACTTCACCTAGCAACAGCCAAGCCCTTGACACCACATAGTGCCATGTCACCTAACAGCAGCCAATCTTGTGACATCATGGAGGGCCACTTCACCTAGCAACAGTCAGTCCTATGACATCACAGAGGGCCATTTCACCTAGCAACAGCCAATCACATGACATCACAGAGGGCCACTTCACCTAGCAACAGCCAATCATGTGACATCACAGAGGGCCACTTCACCTAGCAACAACCAAGCATGTGACATCACAGAGGGCCACTTCACCTAGCAACAACCAATCCTGTGACATCATGGAGGGCCACTTTACCTAGTAACAGCCAATCATGTGACATCACAGAGGGCCACTTTACCTAGTAACAGCCAATCATGTGACATCACAGAGGGCCACCTCTCCTAGCAACAGCCTTTTGTGGTCCACACACTGGTGCAAACAAACGTACATGCTTTTGCATTGATCTCCAAGTGTTTCTAAGTCTGCCTGTCTTGCTCTTGTTCAACCAGGAACCTGCCCCTAGCGATTGCTGTTTCTATGCCAATTGTGACCATTATCTACATCTTGACCAATATCGCTTACTATACAGTGCTGGATATTAATGCTGTGCTCTCCAGCGATGCAGTGGCTGTGGTAAGTCTGGAGACCGTTGTAATTTGTCAGGTTTTTGACCTAAAAATCAATATAACGCTCAGAGTTCCATTGTATTTTCATTTCTACAACGGATGGCTCATTTTCCCCCTGTGGTCTATAGGAACGCCAACTGAATATACAACTTAATCAGGAGTTTGAAAGTACACGGGAGAGTGAAGGGCATTTCTCCAAGTGCAGATTTAGCGGCATTGCTTCTATGTGCTACAGGGTTTGCATTTCTCTTTCTGGCCGATTTGTGTGGCCTTTTTGATAACCTGGTCATTCAGTTTTGCACCAACTCACATAATGTCCTTTTGCGAGAGATCAAAAAATTGCCTTTCTTTGGGTGTTTGGATGAACGCCTTCAGCAGCTCGTGAAGCAAAGGGCACTCTGCTTCTCTCTATCTGCAAGCGCCTGCATAGCTCAAGCTTGGAAAATGTAACCGTATCCAAAAGTCCCAGGCTCAGCCAACTCCCCGACCAATCAGCTTCATGCATCTGTATGTGTCATCTTTACAATTGACACATACACACTAACTGATTTATTTACATGTGCCAACAGATCTGTTCCTTGCAAATCCAGATCATCAAAGCAGATAATCCATATAATCTGATTTGAACTGGATTATATGAATCTAAACAGTTCAAAGCAGATAATCTGGATTTTATATAGCAGTGTAGATGGGGACTTGGTCTCAGGCAGGGTCACCTTAAATTGGAAATGATTTGAAGATGCAAAACAGCTATAACAATTCCAATAATGCAGGGAAATCAGAAGCATGATGTACAAAATGAAGTGCTTTAATTTAGGAGAGTGATCCCAGTTTGTTATGTCTCGAAACAAGCTTTTTACATTTTTGCGGTAATTTGATATCTCTTCCAAGATTAATCTGCTGTGAGTGTTGTGAGTGTTTTGGGTTTGGATACCCAGCTGGAAGCTACTGGCGTCGTTCCGAATCTTTCCCATTTAATTAGTGCCTGTCTAGTGGTTTCACCGGCCATTACAGTAGATTTTGCAGATGTACGTGGTTATTTCTGATCTAATCTCTCTAATTGGAAGAGCTATTAAGCCATCAGATTTCCTTATTAATCCACTTACTTCGTTTCAAAGGACTTTCTGGTCACTAGCCAGGGCAATCATGGTTCTAAATGGTTCTAAAATACTTACAAAACTAAAGTTCTGGTGGTGAAAACTAGGTGGCGCTGGTGCTTTGCTTTTACAGTGTTGCTCAAGTTCTGGTGGTGAACATTTCAGAACTCTAATAAAACTTTCAAAATTTAGTTATAAATGGCAGTTCCTAATGGGTTATATTTTAAAAATAGCTAATAATGAAATAATAATGAAGTTGCTGCATTCAGCGGTTTTGCTGTCTATAAGCCCCTAAGTACGACATGTCTCTTTTTATATATATATAGACTAGCTGAGGACCCGGCGGTCCTGGGTTATTTGAGGAAGGCATTTTGTGCCAAGGTTGGTTCCCATTAGATGTTTATGTGGCTTGCAGTGGTCTCAGGAACTTAGTGAAGGTACTGCGAGTCGCAGTGGCCACCGTCCATCCCCCTCCAAACAGCACCAGAATGTTGAGTGGGTCATGGAGGCTGTGTGTGTCACATTTGGTCTGGATCATTCTCTGGATGAGGGTTGCAGCGGTCTCTAGAAGTGAGGGAAGGTACTGGAAGTCCCATTATCCATGGTCCCCCATTCTCCAAACTGCACCAGAATGTAGAGTGGGTCATGGGGGCTCTGTGTGCCAAGTGTGGTCTTGATCAGTCATTGGATGAGTGTCGCAGCGGTCTCAGAAAGTGAGTGAAGGTACTTCAACTCCCATCATCCATGGTCTGTCCCACTCAAATCTGCACCAGGATGTAGAGTGGGGCATGGGTACTCTGTGTTCCAAGTTTGGGCCTGGTCTCTGATTTGTAGAGGCTGCAATGTTCTGTGGGAAATGAATTGGGTGAAGGTACTGCAAATCCCATCATTTGTGAGCCATCCTGCCGTAAACCGCAGCAGGTGTGTAAAGTGGGCCATTGGGCCTCTGTGTGCCAAGTTTGGTCCTGATTCGTCATTGGTGTGGGCCACAGTGCTCTAAGCAAGTGAATTAAAGTACTGCAAGTCCCATCATCCATGGCCCATCCTCCCTCAAACTGCACCAGGATGTAGGGTGCATATTTGTGGATCTGTGTGCCAAGTTTGGTCTTGTTCTGTCATTGTTGGGGGCCTAGTCAGGAAAATCAAGTTGAGGAAGCCTAACAATATCCCATGAGCTGAGACCTAGTCAGGAAAATCAAGTTAAGGAAGTCTTGCTGTTAATTTTGGGCCTGGTCTGTGATTTATAGGGGCTGCAGTGTTGTTTGGGAAGTGAATGATGTGAAGATACTGCAAATCCCATCATTCGTGGGCCATCCTGCCCTAAACCACACCAGGTTGTGAAGTAGGCCATTGTTCCCCTGTTTGCCAAGTTTGGTCCTGATCTGTCATTGCTGTGGGCCGCAGTGGCTGACTGCCTGAGGTCTTTCCCTTTCCCTCTGAGTGGCCTTAGAATGTTGGAATGTGAATGGCCAATCAGAGTCCTTTATGCAGATACCATTTCAGTGGCAGCCAATCCCCTCTGTCTGGGGCCGTAGAATGTTGGAGTTCTGAGGCTGGCCAATCAGTGTCATTTATTTATTATTTATTTATTTATTTATTGTTTGGACTTTTATGCCGCCAACTCCACAAGGCTCGCAGCGGCTTACAAAAGCCAAGCAGCTACACAAAGAAATACATCATCAATACAACAAACAGGGAACAATACAACAGTAGGGAAGGAAAAGATGGGGGGGAGCAGGGAAGGAGCAGAGGACGTCAGGGGAGAGCCCAGCAGATCACGCGGGCCCTACTCTCCCGTCGAAGGGGGGGAGCAGAGGTGGTCTCAGAGTGGTCCCACCAAAATGGTCCAAACCGGCCAGCCCCCCATTGACCAGGGGTCTGGTGGGGGTGTCCAGTCTGCGGGATTGCTGACCTTCCGCTGTGGGCCTAAGAGGGCTTCCGTTGCCTGAAGCCCGGACCCCAGAAGGTTCTGACCCGCAACGGGTTCCAGGACCTGGGCTCGGGCGAGGCAGGTCTCCCCTCTCTCAGGCGAGCAATGGCAAGCGTCCCAAGGCCGGGGATTATGCAAATAATCCCACAGTGGCAACCAATCAAAACGCTGGCACATATTCCTCCCACCGCCCCACCGCCCGCAAACACTGACTTTTATTATATACATAGATAGATAGATAGATTATATTTATTATATTATATGCACAGTGCAGTATTTAGTATAACACCAAGCTTTTATCTTTGATTGTGGATTTTGTATGCATTGTAACTGTATTCTCAATTCGCTTCTGACGCGATAAATAATTAAAAATATAACAAGTCGCTCTTTCCTTATGTTAAATATCTAAATGGCAGGCTTTATGCCATTTGATTTAATCTTCCCCTGGAGCCAGTTTATTACAAGTTTTGTATCATTTGCAATTCATTATGTTGCTTACTTGGAGAAACTGAATCATACAGCAATATTGTTTATAATGTGTGTTTGTCATTCTCTGTACCTTAGGCTTTCTGAATGTCAAATCAAATTGAGTTTGTCTCTGAAATGCAATTTGACCTGACTTGAACTTTAAACCAGACAGAAATGTTTTCCAGAAACGTTGCTAATTTGCTTAGTCAGCCCAAGTGATTGGGGATGTTGACCTTTTGCAGAGGCAACTTCTTTCTTTGTTTGGGTGCATGTTTAATACCTCCTAATTTTCCACCTTTCCTCTCTTTTTTTCTGAACCAGACATTTGCAGACCAGGTTTTTGGCGTTTTCAGCTGGACCATTCCAATTGCAGTGGCCCTCTCCTGTTTCGGTGGACTCAATGCTTCTATTTTAGCATCATCCAGGTAAAGCATTTCTAATTTCAGTGTATCATGCTCAAGAATGCTCAAGAATGCCAATGGAGCAATTTGATCAGGAAGCCGTCCATGGACAATAGGGTCCTTGGCGTGAAAAAATGGAACAACAGCACTTCCCTATGGCCGAGTTGAGCACAGCCACTAGATGCCAGAGATGAAAAAGAGGGAAGCATTACCTCTGTCTATGTACGAGGGCGGGTCAATAAGTCAGTGACTTTTTGAATTTCCCGCCTCTTAACTGAAAGAGCAACACTGCTCCTGTCAACAGGCATCTGTCAGTTGACTCCTGTCAAAATTTGAACAAGCTGCGTCATTTAGTTTGTGTTTGACAGCCATTGATAGCAGACTACCGCGTGATTTGAGGAGAAAATGGAAAAAAGTGAATTTCGTGTGCTCATTAAGCATTATTTTTTGCGGAAACCAAGGCTAAGCTTGTTAAATACTATGGGGACTCTGCACCATCAATTTCAATGGTAAAAAAGTGGTTTACTGAATTTCATTGTGACTGTACAAGCACGGAAGATGCCAAACATTCTGGATGCCCAGTTGAGGTCTCTACGCCCGAAACAATTGGAAAAATTCACAATATGGTGTCGGCCGACCGGAGATTGAAAGTGCAAGAGATTGTGGAAGCCATAGGCATCTCACATGGTTCAGTGGTTTCAATTTTAAATGATCACTTCAATCAATCAAAACTTTATTACGGTCACAGACCAGCACAAAATGATCACTTAGATATGAGAAAGCTTTCTGCAAGATGGGGCCAGGACAATGCAAGGGTGCACACAATGCAAGGGTGTGCACGTGTGCAGTTTCCATGGCAACAATCCATGAATCGGGATACAAATTGCTCCCTCATCTGCCCTATTCTCTGGATTTAGCCCCGAGTGACCATTTCTTGTTTCCAAACCTGAAGAAATGGCTCGGCGGAAAGAGATTTGACTCCGATGAAATCATCTCACAAACAAATACCTATTTTGATGACCTCCACAAATCTTATTTTTTGGAAGGGATAAAAAAAATTGGAGAAAAGTTGCACAAAGTGTATAGAGCTCAAAGGAGACGACGTTGAAAAATAAAATGATTTTTTAATCCAAAAACCTGTTTCTCATTCAAAAAGTCACAGACTTATTGACCCGCCCTCGTACTGTCTGTCTTTGGAATAACTGCACTGAATGTTTGCCATATATGTATTCTGTAATCGGCCCTGAGTCTCCTCGGGGAGATAGAATGGAATATAAATAAAGAATATTGTTATTGTTGTTGTTATTGTTATTATTATTGCTTCCAATCAGACAAGAATAGCCATACCATGTTCGTAAAATAAATTATGGAGGGACATCTTGGGTGCAGTTCTTAGTTTCAGAAGACATGCAATGTTACTAACTTCCATCTCTCTTTTGCAGGCTGTTCTTTGTAGGATCCCGGGAGGGTCACTTGCCGGATCTCTTATCTATGATCCATATAGGGAGGTTTACACCCGTCCCAGCTCTGCTTTTCAACGTAAGTTATCTGTAGAAGTTATTTTGCAAAGATCCGCAGCTGTGGCGGAAGGACTTTACCAATCCATACACTGTCTTGCTAGAGGAAAGATATGCCACACAGGCGAATAAGGTGTTTACTCTTTGTTATGCAGAGCAACATATATACCAGGGGTCGGGAACCTTTTAGACCCAGAGAGACCTGAAAGCAAAACATTTGGAAATTTATTTCAGTGAGAGCCATATAATATATATAGTATATTTAAAGACTGAATTCAACTAAATGTGAGTATATATGTACATACTATGAGAAAAGGATTCTCCCGGCAGAGTGACGGGACACTTCAGACCTGGCTCTGCAAAAGGCACGCTCAGGACTCTGGGAAGGAAGAGAAGACGGAAGGAAGGAAGGGGGAAAGAAAGAAAGAAAGATAGAGGAAATAAAGGAGGGAGGGGGAGAGGAAGAAAGAAAAGAAGAACAAACTATGGAAAGGGAAGAAAAGAAAACCAGGAGAGAGATAAGGAGGGGGAAAGAAAGAAGGAAATGGGTAGGGAGGAAAGGAAAGGGTGGGGAAAAGAACAGAAAGGGAGTGAGGAAAAAGTAAAATAATGAAGGAAAAAGAAGAAAAAGAAGGGGAGAGAGAGAGAAGTGAAAAGAAAGGAAGAAAAAGGAAAGGAAGACTTGGGGGAAAAGAATAGAAGAGGAAGGAAGAGGGAGGGAGGGAGGGAGAATGGAGGAAAGAAGGAAGGGGAGAGAGGGAGGGAAAAGGAAGGAGAGAAAGAAAGGGTGAAGGGGGAGAAAGGAAGGAAGAGGAAGGAAGAGGGAGAATGGAGGAAAGAAGGAAGGGGAGAGAGGGAGGTAAAAGGAATGAGAGAAGGAGAAGGGTGAAGGGAGGAAAGAAAGGAAGAAGGAAGGAAGGAAGGAAGGAAGGAAGAGGAAGGAAGGAAGGAAGGAAGGAAGGAAGGAAGGGAGAGAGAGAGAATGGAGGAAAGCAGGAAGAGAGGGTGCAGGGCCCCGAGAGCAGCGGGGGATGAGGAAGAGGAGGCGATGGCGGCGTGGAAGCGACAGTCACGGTGCATTTGCGTCACTCTTCCCTGCTGCATGCTGGGAAACCGAGGCCCGGACTGCACTGGAGAGCCAGATGCAATCATGAAAAGAGGCACATCTGGCTCCCGAGCCATAGGTTCCCTACCCCTAATATATACAGTCATGTGAACAGTTGCATTGACTCACACTATATCCTTTGAGAGATATTCAAATGGTCCTTAGATGTCCATGTGAAAGATTTTCTTCCAGCAGCCCAGAAGCAGAAAATACAAACTGTCTTATTTCTTTATTTACAGTATTTATATTCCGTCCTTCTCACCCCGCAGGGGACTCAGGGCGGATTACAATGTACAGTACATATACTTGGCAAACATTAAATGCCATAAACACACAACATATATAGACAGACACTCAGAGGCTATTTAATATTCCAGGTTCTGGCCACCAGAGGAGCTGTCGCTTCCTCATTTTTTGCATACTTCTGACCCTCTAATATTATGGCCTCATATATCAGTTAAATTAGCCTCCCCACAAGTGGTACCTAAATTTCCTACTTGACAGAAGCAGCTGTCTTTCGGGCTGCAAAGATCGACAACAAGCTACACAATTTTTTTGGTCAGGAGCTCACTCCGACCCAGGCTGGTCAGTAGTGATCTTAATGCAGCTGACTCCCAGCCAGCTGCGCCACAAACTTGGTAAGCTCCTTGCACAGAGAACCTAAACATGTAACTGTTGCCAAAACTCCCAGGCTCAGCTAGCTTCTTGGGCAAGGCCCAACCAATCAGCTTTGTGCTTTGCACTCACCAACTGATTTTTACATGCTCCGACAACAGCATGGGTTCTATTGAACGAGGAAAGTAGACAAACATTATCAATTGTCGGTTTTATACATATGACTAGCTTTGGGACCCGGTGGTGCCCGGGTTATTTGAAATGGGCTGAGGCCTAGGAAGCCTTAATGTCCATTCAGGCTGAGGCCTAGGAAGCCTTACTGTCCATTCAGGCTGAGGCCTAGGAACCCTTACTGTCCATTCAGGCTGAGGCTTAGGACGCCCTACTGTCCATTCAGGCTGAAGCCTACGAAGCCGTACTGTCCATTCAGGCTGTGGCCTAGGAAGCCTTACTGTCAATGCAGGCTGTGGCCTAGGAAGCCTTACTGTCAATTGAGGCTGAGGCATAGGAACCCTTACTGTCCATTCAGGCGGTGGCCTAGGAAGCCTTACTGTCAATGCAGGCTGAGGCCTAGGAACCCTTACTGTCCATTCAGGCTGAGGCCTAGGAACCCTTATTGTCCATTCAGGCTGAGGCCTAGGAATCCTTAGCGTCCATTCAGGCTGAGGCCTAGGAAGCCTTACTGTCAATTCAGGCTGAGGCTGCTCCCTCAAACTGCACCAGGATGTAGAGTGGGTCTTGAGGGTTCTGTGTGGCAAGTTTGGTCTTGTTCTCTCATTGTTTGGGGTCGCAAAGTGTTTTGGGCTTAAACTCCTACCATGCCTGACTGCCTCAGGCCTTTGCCTTATCCTTCTCTGTCAGTTTAGAGGGTCGGAATGTTCGTGTTGGCTGGCCAATAGAGGCGTTATGCAAATACTCTCTCACTGGCAACCAATCATGTTGTCAGAATATAGAGACCGGGAGCCAATCAGAACGCTGGCATATATTCCTCCGCAAACACTGACTTTTATAAGGTAGATAGAAGATAGATAGATAGATAGATGAAATGCAGAAGTGTTGCTCCCCCCAAATAATCATAAAGTCTTTTAATGGGGATGATATGGGGAGCTGATTGGATTTCTTAGGTTGGCAATAATACGGTAGGAATAATAATACTTTATTCATCTCCCATTCTATCTCCCTGAGGGTACTCAGGGCGGATTACAACATATACAGATAGGTAAGCATTATTATTATTATTATTATTATTATTATTATTGCCAGTCACGTCTGGTGACTATACTGACGATCGTGGCATCTATGCTGATGATTGTGCCATCACCGCTCAAGCAGGGAATAATACAGTGAAATATCAATGACATACAAATACACAGAACAAAGGTAAAGGCTTCCCCTTTCAGCTCTGGCTTTCTGGAGGCGGTGCTCAACTCTGGTCACGGGGAGGTGCTCTTGTTTCATTTCCAAGCTGTTGTCCATAGACAGAATCCTGGTTGTATTGCTGGCAAGGCTGCATGGGCGCCTTTATTAGTATAGGAGGCTTGTAGAAGATTGCTATTTCCAACACAGGAGTAGGGCATCATTCCTGGCAAGATGGAATGTTATCGGTACACTGATGACACCCAGCTCGTTCTGAAAATGGAAGGCCGACCGGACTCCATACCCTCTTGTTTCCAACAGTGCCTTGAAGCCGTTACTGGTTGGCTGCGGGCCAGTAGATTGAGGGTGAATCCAGCAAAGACAGAGATACCGTGGCTGGGCCGCCTGGTGGGTGGGGAGGTCCGACTGCCTAGCTTGGATGGCAAGGCATTATGCCCGTGGAAAACAAATTCAAGACTGTAAATCAGGTGTTTAAAGGCACAGTTCCCACAGGTGGGTGTTCCACGGAGTACAAAGTGGTAAGAATGGATATGCTCACAGTTAGGGGCAGAAACTCCCCAATGAAAGTCTCCGAGGTGCCAAAGAGTTCTGGAAACCGCTGCAGCCCGGGATCTCCGCTTTGTAGAATGTAAACAAACGCAGCTGGGGCTGCTGGAGCGGGAAGCCGTCTTCGGCGTTGAGTATTTATGTCACAGCGGATAGGCAACAGAAATATAGAAGTTTAATTCCCCATCGGCCCAAAAACTCCAGTCTCTGTTCGAGTGAATAATGAAACTCTCATTCAATTCACAAGGTAAATATATAACTTTGTATTGAATTGTATTTAACAATAACTGGCAAAACATCGAAAAACAACAGCCATCACAGCTACCTTTCTAAACATCCTTTCCTCACAAATATTAAATCCCAACTGACAAATCCCAACTGTCACTTTGTAACGGAAATTCCTCAAGGTTCCATTTAGCAGTCTTGAGACAGCGCCATCTGGTGTCAAACATGTCACACTGCAGGTCATCTCAAACTGCGAAAATATATCTTGTGCTGACTCATGAATTGCTATTCAAAATGCAATAATCTGACACTCCTCCTTCATGAGCAACACAAGTACACACATTACTTATAATAACAATATCTTCTTACAAAATACATTTAATTTACAATTAGTCAATGCTTTTGTAAACATATCAGCCATATTCTTGTGTTTTCCTTTTAAATACACACTTGCAACCAATTACCTTTACATCTTTGGTTACATCTGCTTGTTCTAAAACATTTAAAGAATGAAGTGAATCAAATTCCTTCTTCATTGCTTTTACCCAACAATCACGTTCATTTTTCGGTCTACGCAATGCTTCAGCGTAAGAATTAGGATCTTTCCTCTCTATACTTCCTATTTGCGTGACTTGGTACTTGGCTGGTGGAATTCCTTTAGTGATACGTGTGGATCTCCTAGGAATCTCATCCTTAGTCTCCTCCACATCCCTAATCTCCTCTTGACAATGTCCATCAACCTCTGTTACAGATTTGGACACTAAGTCAGAGTTTGTGGCGCAAAAATCATGAAAATTACTTTCTTCAGATTGCTCCTTGCTTTCTTCCACATTTGCCTCATCTAATACCTCTACAACTTCAGATTCATTCTTTACTCTAGAAACACTTGGGGTTATGAACACTTCAGTGTTCGCATGAATTCTATCCCAATGAGTATTATTTTCGAACTTTACAGATCTGGAGACTGTGATCTTCTTCCCTGGAGAAGAGCCATTCCAGAATCTATAGCCTTCGTTCCACCTTCATATCCAATAAATTGCATCTTTACCCAATGCTGATCTCTTTTGTCTCTTTGCTGTATAGGAATTAAGACATTTGCATGCGCACCAAATACTTGAAAATGATCCACCTTTGGATGTCTTCCATAAAACAAATAGAATGGGATTTCATTTACACTTGAGGTCCATAACCTATTCAGCACGTAATTGGCAGTGTTAGCTGCTTCTGCCCAAAAACCTTTGGACATTTGTGCATCCTCAAGCATTGATTTTACCATGGTTTGAATTACACCTAAGCGACGCTCCGCAATTCCATTTTCTTTTGATACACATGGATTTGTTTTCCTATGCCAAATTCCTTTATCCTTAAAAATTTCTTAAGTCTTTCATTCACAAATTCACCTCCTCTATCAGATTGAACTTGTTTAACAGTTAAATCAGGAAATTGGTTCTTTACAAAATTGTACCATTCAATAAATTTTTCATACACCTGAAATTTACCTTTCAGAGGGTAAACGAAGCCAAATCGAGACCTATCATCTACTATTACTAGTAGAAATACATTCCCTCCAATACTCTTTGGAAAAGGTCCAGCTAGATCCATGTGCACTAACTGTAACTTAGTTGTTACTCTATCACTCCTTTTGGCAACAGGATAAGCCTTTAACTTTGTTTTGTTACAGACAGCACACTCTAAATAATTTCTGCATTCTGGTATTTGAATGCCTACTAGCTGTGCAGTCTTTCTAATCATATTATAGTTCATGTGGCCAAACTTCCTGTGTAGCATGTGCAGACATCTGTCACCATGCAGAGGTTTCCTTCCAAACTCTGAATACTATTTGTAGACATTTTATTACTAGCATTCATTCTATAGAAACCATTTTGAAATTTTACTTCCTTATACATACCTGTATTTTTATTACTCATTTTACATAACTCCCTTCAAACACAATGGATAAACCATGGTCTGCAAGTTATTTCACCCCTAGAACATTGTGTTCTAGCTCAGGAACTAAATAAACATTGTCTAACTTTAGACTAAGTTGACCAATTTCAACTTCTCCCTTTGTTAAAACCTTGCACCATTGACCATTGGCTAGACTCACACAACTTTGCATAGAACCAGATAAAGGTTCCTTCTCTGCTAACAATTTACTATCCTTAACAAAACTCTTTGCACTCCCAGAGTCAATAATCCAGGGTACCTGAGGAATAAAATCATTGTTACATTGTAAACTCATCAACAGACAGCCTGAATCAGAGTCTTTTCTTGAGTTGTTGATCTGTTCTTTCTTGCTCTGTGCTGATTCACTCTTCTTAAACCTGTTCTGATGACATTGTCTAGCTTTGTGTCCTCTTTTATTACAAATGTAACAGATGATGTCACACTGGATTGTCTCTTTCCTCTTCATATTGAAGCCTTTGTTGACCGTCTTCTCCGTTGAAAGTTGCTGGGCATTTCTTCTGTAACAAGCCCAGTTCTCCAATCTAGTCGAAACTAAGTCGAAGTTGATGTCCTCTTCTTTCACAGATTGCATGGAGTCAATGAATGAGTTGTAGCTCTGCCCCAAACTGCTTAGTAGAATTAAGCCTCTCCGATCTTCTGTAAAATTGGTGCCCCTTGCTGCTAAATCATTAAATAGGCTCAGCATTTTACTCAAATGAGTCTCTCTGGCACAATCTTCCATTGACAGAAGCTTCAGTGAAAACAGTTCTCTGCTCAATAAAACTTTTGAGCCTCCAGTAGCCTGCTGATACAGCTTTTCAAGCCTTTTCCAACAGTCAGCGGCTGTTTCTTCCAGAGCTAAATATGTGAGGTGCCTATCGTCAACTGACAAGATGATGGTAGCCCTTGCCTTGCCATCTTTCAACCTTTCTGCATCAGAAATAGGTCTATGTGTTAAGCAAGATAGCAGCTCCTCCTTTGCCAAAACTGTTCGCACTTTGGTAGCCCATATTAAATAATTTGAGCTGCCTCTAAGTTTTTCTAAATGATGCTGTGCTCCAAATAATGCCATCTTTCTTCACACTACAGATGCTCCTGGCAAAAATTCACTTCAGTTTTTTCTCTAACACTGAGGTAAACAGCGACTTCTGCTGCAATTTGCAGTGTTATTCAAAAACTTTTTCTATGAATTATGGGTTATGTAGTATCTCTGTGCCTCTGCAATTCTGGATTCTGGGTTCTGTGTTCTGGGATCTGGGCCCATAACCTCTTCGGCGTTGAGTATTTATGTCACAGCGGATAGGCAACAGAAATATAGAAGTTTAATTCCCCATCGGCCCAAAAACTCCAGTCTCTGTTCGAGTGAATAATGAAACTCTCATTCAATTCACAAGGTAAATATATAACTTTGTATTGAATTGTATTTAACAATAACTGGCAAAACATCGAAAAACAACAGCCATCACAGCTACCTTTCTAAACATCCTTTCCTCACAAATATTAAATCCCAACTGACAAATCTCAACTGTCACTTTGTAACGGAAATTCCTCAAGGTTCCATTTAGCAGTCTTGAGACAGCGCCATCTGGTGTCAAACATGTCACACTGCAGGTCATCTCAAACTGCGAAAATATATCTTGTGCTGACTCATTAATTGCTATTCAAAATGCAATAATCTGACAAGCCGCTGCTCTGTTGCAAACTGCGAATAGGAGTCCCAATGGAGATAAGTCGCAGTGGGAGAGATAGTTCCACATAAATTAGGCCGACGAGGGGCAGGTGCCCAGGCCAAATCTCGTTTTCACCTCCCAGGTCTTTCTCAAGGCCAGGTGGAGATCCAAAAGATACAGTGTAACATACACATCAGTGGCGGCTGTTATACATAGTCTGAAAGATACAACATGAACAAACAAAGCATACAATTCAGAATACACGGGTGTAATAAAAGCATTGAATAGGCATATAGAAGGCTGGAGGAGTACACTACCTGGATACTAAAGGCTCAATAGTGCAGACGGAAAGGCGCCTAGTGGCAAGAACAAGGGATTACAATCATAGCTACCTGCTTATAAAGG